>QXEO01002110.1:0-441095 GCA_007115705.1 Dactylis glomerata
TTGAAACAGAGAAGTTAAGCGTACTAGAGGTGGAGTAGTGTGAGGATGGGTGACCGATCGGAAAGTTTGACCAAGACTTAAATTTGACCAAAGATTAAGTGTAATTAGTATTAAAAAATATTCTAATTAAGAGATTAGCGAGTCAAACAATTTAAAAAAATTAAAAAAAATCAATTTTTTAACTTTTTTTAAAAAATATAAATAGGCTATGCCGACGGGGCTACGCCAACGGTTTTGCCGTCGGCATAGCCTACACCGAGGGCAAACACTACGCCGACGGTAAAACAGAGCTCCGCCGAGGGGCTACGCCGAGGGCAGCCCTCGGCGTATACTACGTCAACGGCAAAACATAGCTACGCCGAGGGCAATTGGCCGTCGGCGTATCTCTTTATTCCTGTAGTGGGGTTACACACATATGCTACCATGCGGGACCCGTTTTGATGTAAGAGCTAGCTAACCCTTGGATCCGTTCGGTCAGTGTTCAATTCAGCATGCCAACATTGATCACACAGATCCATTGGTTTAAGTTGCCCTGATGTGTAACACACAGAAACGTTTCCTCGGCATGTCCACCCCACCGAAAAAATAAATAAATAATTCAGCCGCGTGCACAGTAAAATGTGTCACTAATTGTATCCCGGTAAATGCCATCCATGCAACATCATCCCGTTAAACAACAACGTCTATCTGGTGTGTCATCCTTTCTTTCGACGAGTCCCTCCAGCATGTCATTAAACGATTAGCCTAACCTATTGGTCCTAAAATTTCAAGAAGGGGAAATGATAAAAAGATTAGCAATTCTTAAAAAATGCTTCACATATATTATTCTAGCACAAAGTTATACTATAAACACATGAACTGTATATAATTCACTCTCCCTCCAAGTATGGGAAAATATTAAGCAAACATCCGACACAATGTCTTTTGCACGATGATGAAACAAAATAGGATGGATTCTTCCACTACTGTTACACAAAAAATATTATATAGTATAATGCGTTTTCTCCTTCATATTTTTAGCTGAAATTTCCTTGCAATATTTATTGCCTGAAGAAATTTTCAAGGTCCCGCAGTTCCTGATTTCGCTGGAGCTGTGCTAGCTGATGACTATGTTTTTCTGAAAGCTCCGGATGCATCATTTGAAGGCTCCTCTCTTGGTATGAACTGCTTGACACATGAGAGGTCATAATCTCACCAGCAATAAGTTTGAGATGATGGAGTTCGGCACGTAGTGCTTTATTCAGATCTGTAAAAGTAAATAATTGAAATATCCGGGTTAGTTACTGAACTCTCGGTAAGAGATGATAATTAATCAGAATCACATGCTATCTGATAAGAAGACAATATCACATGCTATGCCACATGGCTTGTATGAGCACATATAATGCTATCTAGCTATTCCATATTATCAACTGTAGTCTAGCTATATAAAAAAAACTCGTGCATTGCTAGGTTTCAGGTTTCCTATTTTTATTTGTATCTTACACTACAAAAACCACAAGCATATATACGAGAACACATGTGCACCCACATAAATGTTACCAGAACTTCTATTAAACGAGTGTGTTTCCTAAAAGAGGTAGCATGTGGAGATGCACTTGGTGACTATAGATGATTAATCTACCTCCTTTGTAACTGAGAATATTTGCAAAAATTATATGGTATAATGAAATAAAAATAATGTTTTGATAATTTATTATCTGGACATGTAATCTTCAAACAGCAAATAATGCAATTAAGATATTTGTTATGTGGATGCAACATATAATTGCTCATGCCCAACTGCCCATGTACAGAAATTTTCTACAAGGTTCATGTCACACAAAATTAGTGAAATGCAATGTTTACGAGAAAAGTTGGTGGTAAAACCCAAGATAAACTAATTTTGCATGTCCGATACAAAAAACCTAAGATGGAGATGAAAATAACCATAATCAAATGGTTTAATTCAAAACTAATGTAGATCATAGGCATGCATCGTCCAAATCAATTCACAGTAGCGTGCCATGATAAATGTTGTTTACTTGTATTGCACGGTGGTGATTACTTTGCCCACTTCAATAATATAAGATACACTACTAATTGTTGATCATATCTAAGAAAAGAAAATAGCGTACTGCTCTTCAGTTGCATTTCCTGCTGGAATATTTCCAGCTTCATCTTTATCTCATTGTTTTCAGTCGTAAGACCAATGTGTGTACTCTGCAAATAGACAAGGCAACAGAAAATAATAAGAGGATTGTATAAAGCATTTATCTCATGAGAGTTAGGAATACCTTCATACAGTTGGGTCATTTCCGAGGAAAAGGGAAATCAAGGACGTTTTTGATAAAGGGTGCTTATTACTCATAAGACAGTATCGTGTCAAATTTGAGACTACAACTATCTGGAGGAACAAGTTCTTTTTGATAATCGGGATTTACTTGACTTATCAGTAAGTTTCATGTATTCAACTTTAATGGATTAATGGAACCAGTTTAGAGGGAAACATTTACTAGAACTTAAACTACAGAGTACCTCTAGCGATCAAAGTGTTCATTTAGTTCCTATGCGAGGGTCATCCTCATGCGGTACACATGTTGAAACTTCGGGTTTTGAACGAGACACCATCCAACACGAGAACGTTTTTTTCGTATGGCGGTGACACTAGTGGGAGGACGATTGGTTGCTAAGCCAAATAAATAAATCATAGCTTTGTTCTATAAAACATCAGGTTTGCTCACTTTTTCCAGACAACGGAAAATGACTATTTTTATGTCGACGTCACCGTCCAATCAAGATACTGAGATTCGTGCAAGTACAAAATATTAGAAGATATTAATCAGATTTATATCAATGTCGACCGTGAAATAAGTCAAAATATTTCTAAGTCAACGAGATGTGTAATTACTACCATAAAAAATTATGTTCAAATAATCAATCCTTGGATTTACAAACCTGGACTGAATGCACTCGTGCAGATAGTGACCGATTCTCCTGCTGCAGTCGCGGAACCTCACGCTCAAGGAAGGACAAGCGCGCTATCCTTCTTTGCCTAGACCTTTCTGCGGCAGTCCGGTTCCTAAGGGTGCTGCAAACAGAGTTCACACCAAATTTAGAACTTGTTAGTATATGCTCAAGTATTACTCAAAACATTTCTCTCAGCTGGAACAGGTCTAGAGAAAAAAAAAAGGATGAATGGTTTTAAAATCTTACATCCGGACTCTCTTAGGATCTTCCAGCACAATGTCTGCGAGTTCCTTCTTCGCCATGATCTTGTCAATGTCATCCTGGGTGAACTGCCCATCGGCAAAATCCGCAACTAGCGGAGCGGCCGGCAGCTGCTCCCGTTTGCTTTTAAAAACCATGATGTCTTTGCCTTTGCTGCCGGAGGAGTGAGGGTGGGGCATGCTCGAGGATGAGCTACCGCCAATGGTGATTTTATTCTTTCCCCGCTGAGACGTCTCCCAGCTACAGTTATCAGGTTCCTTCTTCACTACAAAGTTAGCTACAGGGGTGTGCATCGAGCTGGATGGTGTGAGTGGCAGTGGTGTCGAGGAAGCTTGGGTGTAGCCGGAGGAGTAGGGCTGGGGCAGTGGTGGGCAAGGTATGTTTGTGCTGGTGCTGCCCCTGTCACTGGCGGAGGAGTTGAGATGATGACCGCCCGACCCTTGCAGATCCATGTACTGAACGGGGTCAAAATCGATGCTGGCCGCTGTAAGCGAATATTCCTCCGTCGTCAACCCGAAGTCGATGCTGGCCAGATCGGCTTCGGACAAGGAAAAAAGGGTGGCGTCTTCATCGCCCAGCATGGGAACGGGATCCAGCGGCATGGGCGCCAGAGACGACGGTGGTGGCATATCATAGGAGGAGGATCCGGGAAGAGCTACCTGCGACGCGTCATACGCGAAGCGTGCGCCGTCAACGACGCCGCCGATGACTCTGCCGGACGAGTGAATCTGAGACAGCAGCGGCGGTGGCGCCTGGTGGGATGATGAACCGGCTGCGCACGCGGATCCGAAGAGGGTGATCTGTGAGATGGCGTTGGAGCTGCCACCCACGCCGGCCGACGCGTGAGTCGTTCGAGATAGCAGCGACGGTGGTTGGTGGTAGGAGGATGAGCTGGCCTGGGTGGCGAAATGGGCTGTGGCGGCTGGGTTGTGCTGGAAAGGGCGGCGGCGCGAGAAGCTTTGGTGGTGGGAGTTTCCGGCGCGGGTAAGGCAGGTGGCGGTGGGCGAGCCGGGGTAGAGCGGCGGAAGGAGCCGGCGGCTGCTCGTGGCGTGGCTCTCCATGGGATCGAAGACGGCGGCCAGGCGCTAGGGTATTAGCTAGGGGAGAAATTGTTATTGCCGGCGGCGTGAGGATGCAAAAGCATCTGCGTTTGGACGGATGTGAGCATATGTACCGATGGAGCGAGTGGGAACTGATATGGAAAGAAGCGGGAAGGAAGAAGGAGATGCGAAGTAGGGTTTAAGGCTGAAGCACGCGCGATTCTCGTGCGTGACGGATGGGCCGTGTAAGCCCTCTTTGTGCGTGCTTCCAGCCCGTCTAACCATCACTGGACGGTTCTTTTTCAAATATCTAGTCTTTTCTTACCAAATGTTTGGTTCAATATGCCTCTGCGTTCGTATAGAGAGAGAATGGACTTCTCCAATCATGACTTCGAAAGTCACATCTATCTAATTGTGATGGTGCAAATGATGGTTATGTTGCTTGACGATCAATCAGCTGCTGCGATGGGTACATTTTTTGGCAATCAATACCGCATATATTTATCGTAACAAATAGTACATGGTAGAGATACAAACTGTCTTTGACGATTATAAAATAAAGTCTAAAAGAAACTAGCAAATCTTCGAGCCATCATAATTTAAATTTGAGCCAAAATGCCAAGGCTATGTGGACGCGTGCAGCCATTGAAGTAGTACCAACACCAGTAGTCAATCAACATCAGCAAGAGTACCAACACCAGTATGTCAGGGCAAAATAACTAACCAACTTGGTCGACATCGCTGGGGAGTCGAGAGTACGAATCACCATTGTCAAGGACGTAGCAGCCAGGACAAATATTGCGACGATAATTCTTCTCGCGGTGACCAAGAGAAAAGATCCAAAATCGATTTGGCGAAGGAAGATCTGGAAGAACATACCAAAAGGAGTTTGATCTTCCAACACCACCATTGACGATGGGAGGAAGATCTCGTCGTAGATCGAAGGGCCAGAGATCAAATATTGTAGACGATGCCATATCCATTGACATAGAGGCCACAAGAAAATGGCTACCAAACCCTAATCTAATATGTGAAAATACTACTTTTATCAAAACCTCTAGTCATAGATCGGGTTCCCCACTCCTCCTAACACCGGCGAGGCCGGCCGAAGGAGGGGAACCAATCTATGGTGATGTAGGAGCAGGAGAGACATCTAGGTCAAGAGGCGGCGGCTGAGAAGTTTTTTGCGATACAAAAACTGTGATGGGTACTTTATATCCATGAAAATTGCTAAAACATCTTCTCACTCACAGAGCTTTGCATAGCTTTTTCTTTTAAATCATGCCAGTTATTTGCAGTGAAAGTAAAATTGTCAATTTTGTATTAAGTCATAAGATATATTTTATTCCCCTAAAAAAGATATATTTTATTTGTAGCTGAACTTCACATATAAATAATTTGATAGAAAATTTATTCCATATTTCTATGTTATATTCGTATGGGAATAATAATCTTATTCTAAGACTCAAATGTCAAAAATATTTTATTCTTTATCCATGAAAAATGAGTTGTAAGCTATATATTACTTCTATCATAGTATTATAATTTTTTTCAAGATGGATGTGTATTATACTTATGGACCCATATTTACCATTTGGTGCAGATATTTTAATTGGTGATGACATCAGCAATATTGTCTTTCTAGTTGTTCTTTTAATGACGTAATATATGGATAGATTTTGCGTATGATGGAAACCTATGAAATAAATATCTTCTACTTGATCAAGAAGTAACTAATATGAAGGATAAATGTAAGATTTTACTCAACAAAATGCAACTCAAACGGTTTGTCCCGCCAAAACTAGTTGTCAGCCTCACTCGTTATCTTGGGCACTGTGATTGGTGGCATGGCGATCGACATATTAACTCCAAAACGTCACGCGTGTACAATGACCAATGAAGCCACAACCTTATTCCATTGACCAATAAGGACATGAATAACAATTGTTCACCATTATTCTGGGTATAACTAAGTTATGGTATTTTGCATCATAGCTACATGGCATCCAAAAAAGCCTTGTAAGCCAAGGCCGACCAGTATATATTGCAAGTAGTGAAATTGTCCGAATGAGTACAGACTCCTAGTAGTGCAATTTCAGGTGTATATATGATGTAAGTGTTCCTAATTCACTCATCTTCATGAGTAGTTGTTTTGATGGATGAGTTTCTCATCTTGAAACTTAAAGATATCTTTGGAGTAATATCTTTCGGCCTTAAACCCCCTCTCCCTCCTTTAGCCTTGTCTCCAGGATTTGGGGGTCCTGGTGCGACTTATAAAATAGACTCTAATTATTGTTCATAATCAATAACTAGTGTAAAGAAATCTTAACAGATCTGGAGCCATGAGCGATCTCATATTACCTAGTTACCTTGGGCAGTTGGGTTGTGAACCAGGTCGTGATCGCGAGCCCATGGTAATCGTTGATCGGCAGGATCAAGACGATGGACTAGCCCAAGCTCCAGGAGTCCAGCACACGGCTACAAAGACAACGGCGACGAAGTGAGCTAGCCGGCGCGACGTGAAACAGGCTAGGCCAGTGGGCGGAACAGGATCGACCGAAATAAAGTGATCGGTTCCTTAGATCAATTTGGAATAGAATGTAAAACAGAGATAATCGATTGGAAAATTGGTCGTGCACTATAGGGCCTAGGCCGCGTGAGCAAACAGCAAGCAAAGGAAACGTGGAACCATACCTAACATACTACTAGAGCTTGAGGAATTTGGGGCCCAAAAAATTTGGGGGCCCTGTTCGATCAAGCACTTCGTTCCTACTCATCAACAGGCCTGCCCTCCTCCCCCCCGAGCCATGCTGTATTCCGAGATTCTTCCTTTGTTATGTCTCATGTTAATATATTATTCATAGTGTGATCCATGGTTACCAAACCGGTGCCATTGATGGCGAACGCTATGCCAAAAAATTCAAGTGCATAATTCAAGATCTAGCTTGAACGAGGAGGCAACGGATCACGTACCCTCATAGATTGAGCTAGTGGAAAGTTGTCGATGATGAGGTTGATTTAGTCGTGAGTCAATTCCTGCAACTAACCTTGGTTAGTCGCAGGAAGATGTGTTCTCCTTCTCCGGTCCAAATGATTCGAGTGTTGGACATGTAACACCTCCATCGGTATCCACACATGCAAGCGTAACATCTCCATGTTGAACATGTGATCAAGCACACGGACTACGCGGAATATGTCGGTGGAGATCCGGCAACACTTTCGCGATCCAACTAGATTAGATCTAATAGGTCAAAAATCTGGCATCGCTTCCGAGAGAGAGAGAGAGAGAGAGAGAGAGAGAGAGAGAGAGAGAGAGAGAGAGAGAGAGAGAGAGAGAGAGAGAGAGAGAGAGAGAGAGAGAGAGAGAGAGAGAGAGAGGGATCACCGATATGGTGTGGAGGTGGCGCTTGGAGGTGGCGGTCCTGGAGGTGGTCAGATAGGGAGTGACGAGGGTTAACTCAGCAAATGTCCTAGATGAAGGACTTAGGATCGGGGAAAAGGGCGTCGGATGAACTCGAAGGTAAAGGTCAGTAAAACAAGGCGAGGTTTGGTGTGTATCGAGAATAAGCGTGGTACTCAATTGGCTCAATCTCACTTGTCCCTGGCCAGTGATAGTGCGTGTTAGGCACCCAGTTGAGAACCCCAAGAGGAAGGTATGATGAGCACAGCAGCAAGTCTTTCCTCGGTATGAAACCAAGGTTTATTGAACCAGTAGGAGAAAGAACCAACTTCCGAAGGTTGATGCTCACTGGCTTGGCGACAGCTCCAGACAATTTATATATGGCGCCTTATCTGGGGCGTAACTTTGCACCAGCAGCAACATGGAACCTGCACACAACATAACCAAAGTACTTTCCCCAACTAGCAGTGAGGTTGTCAATCTCACCGGTTTGCTGTAAACAAAGGATTAAACGTATCGTGTGGTAAAAGATAGTTGTTTGCGAGAAAGTAAATAATGCTTGTAAAGTAAACGGTAATATGAATGTAAAAGAATGGACCGGGGTCCACAGTTTACTAGAGGTGTCTCTCCATAAGATAAATAACATGCTGGGTGAACAAATTACAGTTGGGCAATTGACATAATAAAGAATGCAAAAAAATGCATGTACATGTCATGAGGATCACTATGAGATTTACTTGGGCATTACAACATAATACATAGATCGTAATCCAACTGCGACTATGACTAATAATCCACTCATCGGATATTATCCGAATAACCGTTGGGTATTAAGTTGCAAGCAACAGATTATCGCCTTGAGCAAAGTGTGTAATGTAAACAATACAAATGTCCTTGAACACAATATTGTTGTTTTCTCCCTAGTAGCAATAGCGCATCTACAATCTTAGAGGTTGTTGTCCCCCCCCAGATTACCAGAGGCATGAACCCACTATCGAGCATAAATACTCCCTCTTGGAGTCACTAGCATCTACTCGGCCAAGATATCTACTAGCAACGGAGAGCATGCAAGATCATAAACAATATAGAGATGATAAATCACAAATCAACTTGACATAGTACTCAATACTCATCGGATCCCAATAAACACAACATGTAGAATTACATAACGATGATCTTGATCATGATAGGCAGCTCACAAGATCTAAACATGAAGTACATGGAGGAGAAGACATCCTTCTAGCTACTCCTATGGACCCGTAGTCCAAGGTAGACTACTCACACATCACTCCGGAGGCAAGCATGGTGATGAAGAAGGCCTCCGATGGTGATTCCCCTCTCCGGCAGGGTGCCGGGAAGAGCTTCTGGACCCTTCCGATCTCACGTCGACGACGGCGGCGGCTCGCAGTATGTTTTTTGGAAAATTGATCGGGTCTTAGGGTTTTCTCGTCGAGGAGAATATATAGGAGGAAGGGCGATGTCAGGAGGTGGACCAGGGGACCACACCATGCCCCGGCACGGCCAGGGGATGGCTCACGCCATGGGGGGTGTGGCCGCCTGCTACTCCAAGTGGATGTGGGAGCAAACTGTCCTTGTGCGTGGTGAATGACCAGCCCGTTGGGAACCCCAAGAGGAAGGTATGATGAGTGCAGCAGCAAGTTTTCCCTCAATTAAGAAACCAAGGTTTATCGAACAGGAGAAGAGAGACGATGACGACTGAAGGTGTTGTGGAACCTGCACACACACAAACAAGTACTTTGTTCCCAACTTGCGATGAGGTTGTCAATCTCACCGGTTTGCTTGAAACAAAGGTTATAAGTGTATCGAGTGGAAAACAGTAGTAATGTGCGAGTAAAGTAAACAGTGCGGGAAAAGTAAACAGGTGATTGCAATATGATTAAAATAGGACCAGGGTCCACAGTTCACTAGTGGTGTCTCTCCATAGATAAAATAACATGCTGGGTAAACAAATTACAGTTGGGCAATTGATAGAATAAAGATAACGTGATATGTCAAGAAGATCACTATGAGATTTACTCTGGGCATTACAACAAAATACATAGACCGCCATCCAACTGCATCTATGACTAATAATCCACTCCCGGGGATATCATCTGAACACCCTAGAAATATTAAGTTGCGAACAACAGATAATTGCATTAAGCAAAGTGTGTAATGTAAACAAAGCATATGCCCTTGAGCATATGAATGTTGTTTTCTCCCTAGTAGCAACAGCACATCTACCACCTTAGAGGTTTCTGTCACTCCCCCAGGTGAAATAGAGACATGAACCCACTATCGAGCATAAATACCCCCTCTTGGAGTCACTAGCAACTACTCGGCCAAGATAGCTACTAACAACGGAGAGCATGCAAGATCATAAACAACATAGAGATAACAAAAGATATAATTCAGTACAGTAACTTAATCATAAACACCAATATTCATCGGATCCCAACAAACCAACATCATAGAATTACATAACGGTGATCTCAATCATGTATGGCAGCTCATGAGATCTAAACATGAAGCACATGGTGGAGAAGACAACCATCTAGCTACTGCTATGGACCCATAGTCCAAGGTAGACTACTCACTCATCACTCCGGAGGCAAGCATGGCGATGAAGAAGACCTCCGGTGGCGATTCCCCTCTCCGGCAGGGTGCCGGGAAGAGCTTCTGGACCCTCCCGATCTTCGGGTCGACGGCGGCGGCGGATCGCGATGTATTCTGGAAAACTGATCGGGCCCTTAGGTTTTTCTCGTCGGGGGGTCTTTATAGGCGAAGGGGCGATGTCAGAGGAGGGACCAGGCCCCCTCACACAGGGGTGGCGCGGCCAGGGGCCTGGCCGCGCCGCCTGTGCGTGTGGGGCCCACGTGGCCCTCCTCCGTCTCTTCTTCGGATGTCTGGAAGCTTCCCCGTGATATAAGTCTTCAGGAACTTGTTTCGTCCAATTCCGAGAATATTTCCTGTGTATCACTTCTGAAACACAAAAACAGCAGAAAACAGGAAACTGGCACTGTGGCACTTCGTTAATAGGTTAGTTCCGGAAAATGTATAAAAGTGCCACTAAGTGTAACGAAACAATAGGCAAATGGTGTAAAAACAAGCATGGAGCATCAAAAATTATAGATACGTTTGAGACGTATCAAGCATCCCCAAGCTTAACTCCTGCTCGTCCTCGAGTAGGTAAGTGATAACAAAGAATAATTTTTGAGGTGACATGCACCTACACAATCTTGATCATATATGCAAGCATTGGTGAGCTGGGATCAATAGAACTTAAAACATGGGCATGAAAGATATAATCATGACAATAAGAACTTAGCAACCATGTTGTAAACATGTAAATGAACACAAACAAAAGATCATGATAATGAAACAATGAAAGTCAAACGTGTGTTCAAATCATAAGGAAAAACATACAAATGGTTTTCAGCTTGTCCTTCAAAGAGAGCAAAACATAAATGCATAGGACACCTCAAAGTTTAAGAGGGCGACTAGATACAAATAATTTAAGAACAAGTGAAACCAACAATATGAATCAATCAATGAACTTTGGGACAATGCATATCACACTAAGAATGACAACTATGCTCTCTTAATGGTGCATAAAGAAAGAAGGTGGTGACTCAACATAAAAGTAAAAGAAAGGCCCTTCGCAGAGGGAAGCAGTGATTGCAAGTTTTATAACCTTCAAAAATTATGGTACTTACCGGCTTTGAGCTCTCATTGCCCCCATCATAAACATCTTGAATGGTTAAAGTTAATGCGAGAACAATTATGATGCATATGCTTGACAAATCATAAGTTGAAAACCTCGTGTCCCGTGAATACGAGTACCCAAACCATGCTACTTTACTTAGAGTCCCAAGCAAGGCTCTTGTCATTGTAAGTATATGCATATCATTGAGAACCGCCAATGGGGTACCTCCGTGCCCGATGACATGGAACAAGCCCACACCAAAATGACAGGACAAGCAGACAATGAACACCTCGACATCTCTTTTATTTGCTATATTGTTTAGCTTTTTATTGTGAGATGCGTCGTCGAATGTTCACCATGGGTATGCTGCAAATTTCCACCATGAATTATGCATGGCTTCGATTGGCGGCCCGGCGTTTCCCTAACACATATAAAAACTCCATGATCCTCACAAGATTCCCAATTCATTTCACACCGCGGGCATCCATAAACAAAAGATCACGATATCAACTCAAATAAGAAGTGCAATGTTGAAAGCTTGCCCATGACTGCATGGCTGGGCTAGAATCCAACTTACAACTTGCAAGCATAACAACTCAACATAAAAGACCACAATGTCAAATTTTTAAGAACAGGAAAAAGTAAAGTGTGCCTTCCGGTTCGTGAGAGCTTTACTAACCGAGTTTCGCATAACACTGGTAAGAGTTTAATTTGAAGAGAAAATAAAAGCAAGTCAAATTTACTTGGAATAGCAAATTGCTAGTAGGTATGTATGGTGGACACTTTGAAAAACTTTGGCTTTTAGGAGTTGGATGCACGAGTAGAGCTCATACTCAGTACAAGGCGAGGGCTAGCAAAAGACTGGGAGCGACCAACTAAGAGAGCAGTAATGGCCATAATCATGCAAAGCGACAAAGCGACATTAAAAGAAGCATACGATGGCATCAAAAGTCAAAAACTAAATGATCATGAAGGCTAATGGCGACTTTGTAAGAGTCTAACATGTGTGAGCATGCGCCAAGTCAACCCAAATAAAGCATCAAGGAGAAAACCAAAATAATGCTTCCATACAATAAAAACAACGCATGATTTTTTCAAAGGCTCATTAAGCAATCTCAGTTATTTGAGACAAGTCATGCTACAACAAAACCACTAAGCATACTATCAAAAAGACATCAAGCATGACATGAAAAAGCCTAAGCCGCAGTCTACACAAGCTCCTTCTTGTACCACTATTTTGCACAAAGCTTTTTCTCTTTTCCAACACCATTTGAAATTTTTATAAACACCTCTTTTGATGAAAACCAATAAAGATCAGAGGCAAAAATATACCTTGATGAAAAGATATGACAAGATCTGAACGCAAATCAAGGCGAAAACGAAAACCAAAAGCAGTAGCAGAAAAAGTAGAACGCTCGATTTTTAATAAGAGTGAAAACTAGAGCGTTCTTTGCAAATGAAAACGAGTACATCTCCTCCAAAGGAAATTTGTTGGGGTCCAACCATTTATTGCAGAAAACAAACAAACTAAACAAACTAAGAAAACTAAAACAACTGACGCTCCAAGAAAAACACATAGTGCATGAAGCAATAAAAATATAGTGTCTTGAAAGGTGACCTGATTTTTGCCGATGAAGAAGGGGTGCCTCGGGGGCATCCCCAAGCTTTGACGCTTGTACTTCTTGGATATTTCTTGGGGTGATGCATGGGCATCCCCAAGCTTGAGCTTTTGTCCATTCTTCAACTCATCTCATCATTCTCCAATCCCTACACTTGAAAACTTCCTTCATACAAAACTAAACACAATTCTATTAGCAACATTAGTGTAAGCATAAAATATATTCAACCTCTTTTAGCTTCAGGTTTCAACCCAAAACCACCACATATAAAGTATATACTACTGTAGCAACTTCCACAAGAGTTCCATAATCAAAAAGAACTCAAAAGAAAGCGATAAAGTGGCAAAAACAAATATTGGCAGAAATCTGTCAAAACTGAACAGCTGACAAAGGACGAATTTTTTAGGGATTTTCCGTTGCTCAAATCAAAAAGTGTTCAACTAAGAAAAGTTTGGATATAACCTGGGGCATATTCACAAGAAATCGCAGGTCCAAAAGATATACAGAGAATTTTCACGAATTTTTACGGTGCAGCACCGAAAACAGTTTCAGGACAGCAACATCCCCAAATCTTTACCTCACTCAAATTAGAGGCTTCTCTTGGCACAAAAACGAAATAAACAAGATAAGGAGCGGTCATTACAGTAGTAATGACTTCCAAGACTCAAATAAAATAAAAAGTACTGAAAAGAAAACATTGGGTTATCTCCCAAGAGTGCTTTTCTTTAACGCCTTTGAGCTAGGCGCAGAAAAGTGCGAATCAAGTAATATCAAGTGATGAAGCATCAAGCTCATAATTTGCTCTAAGAATAGAGTCAAAAAGCAATTTATTTCTTTTCCTAGGGAAGTGTTCCATACCTTTCTTTAGTGGGAATTGATATTTGATAGTGCCTTCCCTCATATCAATGATGGCACCTACAGTTCGAAGAAAAGGTCTTCCCAAAATAATAGGACATGAAGCATGGCATTCAACGTCCATAACAAGAAAATCAACAGGAACAAGGTTATTGTTAACCACAATAAGAACATCATTAATCCTTCCCAAAGGTTTCTTCTTAGCAACATCAGCAATAGGAACATCAAAATAACATTTTTCAAGCGGTGGTAAATCAAGCATGTCATAAATCTTTCTAGGCATGATAGAAATACTAGCACCTAGATCACATAAAGCATGGCAATCATAACCATTAACATGCATATCAATGATGGGTTCCCAACCATCTTCTAACTTCTTGGGAACAGAGGCTTTTTGCTTCAACTTTTCATCCCTAATCTTTATGAGAGCATTGGTAATATGCTTAGTAAAAGCAATATTTAAAGAACTAGCATTGGGAGTCAAAGCAAGCTTTTGCAAGAACAAAATTACTTCAGATATATTGCAGCCATCAACATCAAAATCATTAAAAGAAATAGAGCTATCATCTCCCACACTCCGAAAAATTTCAGCACTCTTTTGAGAAAAAGTTTTGGCAGTTTTAGGCTTTTTAACACAAGGAGTGGGAGTTTTCTCTACACCAATCAAAGTAAGAGGGTTGCTATCAGTAGGAATAACATCATTAGAGGTAGTAATAGTACATACCTTCATCTCTCTAGCCATCTCATCTTCTCTTTCCCACCTGGCATGCAATTCCGCTAACAATCTAATATTTTCATCAATTCCAACTTGGATAGCATTAGCGGTAGCAAGAACATTGCTCTCTTTCACATCATTAGGAAACACTTTTAATTTCAGAAGTTCAACATCATGAGCAAGGCTATCAACTTTAGAAGCAAGAATATCAATTTTGCCTAACTTTTCCTCAACAGACTTGTTAAAAGCAGTTTGTTTACCGATGAAGTCCTTGAGCATTACCTCAAGCTCGGAGGGCGCGGCCCTAGTGTTGTTGTAGGAATTACCATAAGAGTTACCATAACCATTACCATTGGTAGAAGGATACGGCCTATAATTGTTACTAGCAAAATTGTTCCTATAAGCATTGTTATTAAAATTGTTATTTCTAATGAAATTCACATCAACTTGCTCTTCTTGGGCAACCAGAGAGGCCAAAGGAACATTATTAGGATCAACATGAGTCCTATCATTAGCAAGCATAGCCATAATGGTATCAATCTTATCACTTAAGGAGGAGGTTTCCTCAACAGAATTTACCTTCTTACCTTGTGGAGCTCTCTCGGTGTGCCATTCGGAATAATTTACCATCATGTTGTCGAGTAGCTTTGATGCGGCGCCCAAGGTAAGGGACATGAAAGTGCCTCCAGCAGCTGAATCAAGTAGGTTCCTTGAAGAAAAATTCAGTCCTGCATAAAAAGTTTGGATAATCATCCAAGTAGTCAGTCCATGAGTGGGGCAATTCTTTACCATAGATTTCATTCTTTCCCAAGCTTGAGCAACATGTTCATTATCAAACTGAGTAAACTTCATAATATTGCTGCGCAATGATATAATCTTAGCAGGAGGATAGTATCTACCAATAAAAGCATCCTTACACTTAGCCCATGAATCAATACTATTCTTAGTCAAAGACAGCAACCAATCTTTAGCCTTTCCTCTCAAAGAAAAAGGAAACAACTTGAGCTTAATAATATCACTATCAACATCCTTATATTTCTGCATCTCACATAGCTCAACAAAATTGTTGAGATGAGCTGCAGCATCTTCAGTACTAGCACCAGAAAATTGCTCTTTCATAACAAGGTTCAATAAAGCAGGCTTGATCTCATAAAAGGTGGTAGCAGGAACAGGTGGTGCAATAGGAGTGCAGATAAAATCACTATTGTTCGTGCTAGCAAAGTCACACAACTTGGTGTTTTCAGGAGTACCCATTTCAGCAAAACGAAAGTAAACAAGTAAAAACAGCTACCAAGGATTCTAATTTTTTTGGGTTTTTGATATAAAAAGCAATGCAGGTAAAATAAAATAAAGTAAAGCAAAACAAATAACAAAGTAAAGAATGTGTGTGCGAAGAATTCCCCTCGCAGAAGTCTTCTCTCTTCCCCGGCAACGGCGCCAGAAAAATAGTTGCTACTCCAAGTGGATGTGGGAGCAAACTGTCCTTGTGCGTGGTGAATGACCAGCCCGTTGGGAACCCCAAGAGGAAGGTATGATGAGTGCAGCAGCAAGTTTTCCCTCAATTAAGAAACCAAGGTTTATCGAATAGGAGAAGGGAGACGATGACGACTGAAGGTGTTGTGGAACCTGCACACACACAAACAAGTACTTTGTTCCCAACTTGCGATGAGGTTGTCAATCTCACCGGTTTGCTTGAAACAAAGGTTATAAGTGTATCGAGTGGAAAACAGTAGTAATGTGCGAGTAAAGTAAACAGTGCGGGAAAAGTAAATAGGTGATTGCAATATGATTAAAATAGGACCGGGGTCCACAGTTCACTAGTGGTGTCTCTCCATAGATAAAATAACATGCTGGGTAAACAAATTACAGTTGGGCAATTGATAGAATAAAGATAATGTGATATGTCAAGAAGATCACTATGAGATTTACTCTGGGCATTACAACAAAATACATAGACCGCCATCCAACTGCATCTATGACTAATAATCCACTCCCAGGGATATCATCCGAACACCCTAGAAGTATTAAGTTGCGAACAACAGATAATTGCATTAAGCAAAGTGTGTAATGTAAACAAAGCATATGCCCTTGAGCATATGAATGTTGTTTTCTCCCTAGTAGCAACAGCACATCTACCACCTTAGAGGTTTCTGTCACTCCCCCAGGTGAAATAGAGACATGAACCCACTATCGAGCATAAATACCCCCTCTTGGAGTCACTAGCAACTACTCGGCCAAGATAGCTACTAACAACGGAGAGCATGCAAGATCATAAACAACATAGAGATAACAAAAGATATAATTCAGTACAGCAACTTAATCATAAACACCAATATTCATCGGATCCCAACAAACCAACATCATAGAATTACATAACGGTGATCTCAATCATGTATGGCAGCTCATGAGATCTAAACATGAAGCACATGGTGGAGAAGACAACCATCTAGCTACTGCTATGGACCCATAGTCCAAGGTAGACTACTCACTCATCGCTCCGGAGGCAAGCATGGCGATGAAGAAGACCTCTGGTGGCGATTCCCCTCTCCGGCAGGGTGCCGGGAAGAGCTTCTGGACCCTCCCGATCTTCGGGTCGATGGCGGCGGCGGATCGCGATGTATTCTGGAAAACTGATCGGGCCCTTAGGTTTTTCTCGTCGGGGGGTCTTTATAGGCGAAGGGGCGATGTCAGAGGAGGGACCAGACCCCCTCACACAGGGGTGGCGCGGCCAGGGGCCTGGCCGCGCCGCCTGTGCGTGTGGGGCCCACGTGGCCCTCCTCCGTCTCTTCTTCGGATGTCTGGAAGCTTCCCCGTGATATAAGTCTTCAGGAACTTGTTTCGTCCAATTCCGAGAATATTTCCTGTGTATCACTTCTGAAACACAAAAACAGCAGAAAACAGGAAACTGGCACTATGGCACTTCGTTAATAGGTTAGTTCCGAAAATGTATAAAAGTGCCACTAAGTGTAACGAAACAATAGGCAAATGGTGTAAAAACAAGCATGGAGCATCAAAAATTATAGATACGTTTGAGACGTATCACCGCCCTCTGGCCCCCCTCCGTCTCTGCTTTGGACTCCGTCTCGTATTGGGAAAAATAGGAACTTCGGCTTTTGTTTCATCCAATTCCGAGAATATTTCCTGTGTAACTTTTCTGAAACACAAAAACAGCAGAAAATAGGAAACTAGCACTGTGGCATCTCATTAATAGGTTAGTTCCGAAAAATGCATAAAAACGCCACAAAGTTTAACAAAACACAAAGCAAATGGTGCATAAACAAGCATGGAGCATCAAAAATTATAGATACTTTTGAGACCTATCAGCCGGCCTCTCCTGGCCCCTATATATAGGTAGCCAGGTCTCGAGGATCTGGTCGGGTTCAATACAAATTACATTGTCTGTATACGATATCATCTCGTATTTTGACTACATCTATGCTTGGGCCTATCTAACGGGCCTTAGGGGTACAAAGATAACAGGCTTTATTAGCTATACCCTTGTTAGTAGCCCCCGAGATTCTACCAGAATTGTAGATTCGGGTTGAATCTCAAATCTTTATATCCTCGAATTTGATCAATCTTCGACTTCTTCTCTTTCCCTGCATTTATCAAATAATTCATAATTTTTTATTTCTCAAGGGGATTTTGGTTAACGAGCCTGGCATCTCTGACGGATCTGGAGACCAGTTAACTGCCTGAGCAGACACTTGTTACCTACTTCAAACTCAAGCCCCTGGACTTGAATCTGGTACCTGGCGTAACCCAGTCTTTTGCCGCATTTAGGACTTATGAAAACAAGGTTCCAGTAATTCTCAGGGTACCCAGTGCGTCCACCGGGATTTTTCTTCGCACCGTAGACACGGAAACTTACTGTCAGAGCGCATCTTACCTTCATGATTTTTTATAATCATGGCATTCAAGCTTTGTCGTGATGACGCAACTCCAGAATCATAATTTTACTCGTGAGCCTTGTTTTACAGTTTCAATATCCAAAATCTTCGGGTTTTTATCCTCGGCTAGTCGCAAATCCCTCCCGATGGGAGTGACTTAACGAAAGCAATGTCAGAAGTTCATCTTTTGACAAGGTAGTCAATAATGTGCTCCACTGCCTACTCCATATTTCTGATAACTGTAGTTTCATCGGGTGCGCGATCAGCGCTCCCGATGGGAGTAGCCCCCGAGGCTATAGTCGAAAAAAAAATCGGGTATAGACTCAACAATATTTACTCCTTGTCTCTCTTGTATCGTCATTACCTATATAAAAAATTTCTCTTCTTTTCATTTCGTTGGGTGCGCGACCAGCGCTCCCGATGGTAGTAGCCCCGGAGGCTATGGCTGGGTTCCTTGGAAATGATCATAGACTCAAATCTATTTTTGACTTGTATTTCATCGACTTTACTTGGTATGTGTGACGTCATTGATATGGTCACTGTCTGCGACGATTTGACTTGACGCTGACCGTTGCACATGGGTAGCACGGTAATTTCCGAATTTTCCGCCCGTTAGTGGGCTTTGCTGCTTCCGCTTCGCACGCCATGTCGCGGCCCATGTTCCTTCCTGAAGAAGCTTTTATATACGGAGAGAACTTTGTTTTTTACTGTTTACCAGCTCATTGCTCCTCTACCGCCACCACTGCTTCTTCTTCCTCGCACTTGTCGTCTTCTCACAACCCCTGAGTGCTCCGCCATTGTATGCCCATCAAGAGGGTTGCGCACAAAGCAAAGATGGCCAAGAAAGGGACCAAGAATCTGGCTCTGAACTGGGTTCCCTCTTCTTTTGAAGAGGCGGATCTGAAGAAGGCCAAGAATGAGGGCTTTCTACCAGCAGCGGCGCCGATCATCTTCCCTAGCGACGAGAGTGTGCCGAAATCGCCGGAGGGATATCGGGTGATGTTTCTCGCCTTTCTTCTTCGCGGCTTATCTCTCCCTACCCACGAATTTCTTCCTGGGCTTCTCTTTGTCTATGGCGTGCAGCTGCATCAGCTCACGCCAAATTCGATTCTTCACATTGTCTGCTTTGTCACTCTGTGTGAGTCTTTCCTGGGAATTGACCCACACTGGGTTCTTTGGAAATTTCCCTTTCGCCTCCACCCCAGCATTTCTTTAGATAAAAATCCTGAGCTGGGAGGAGCTGTTGTAACTGTGCGATCCGAATCGCACTATCTGGAGTTTAAGATGGCTTCGTCAGTGCAAGGCTGGAGGCAAAAATGGTTCTACATCAAGGACCAGAAGGCTGCTGACTCTGATGCTTACCACATGGGATGCTCCCCCTTTGGAAGTTGGAGTCGAAGATATCAAGCCGTTGTTGGCTCGAATTCAGAGACTCAAAAGAGCAGCAGGGGGCGGACTGATAGGGACGCAACTTATGGCGTTCTTCCTTCAGAGGCGCATCCAACCCCTACAATCTCGAGCTTCCAAGTTATGGACTTACTCCGTCTTGACCGATCCTTCTCGAGTGTCCGCCCAGGACCCAGAGAAAAAGGATCTCGACAAGCGGGTTAGATCATTGACTATTCTGACTGCGTAGATGGAAATTCCGACTTGTACGGCTACTTTTTTTGAGTCCACTCACCCCTTACCAAAGGTATGCATCTTATAACCCAAAAGTGTTGACTTCCCTTGTTATTTCTTTGTACTGCATTTTGTTCATTACTCTTGTTCTTTGAATTCTCTTTGTAGGACCACCAATTTTTAGTTTCTTGCCCTCATCTTCCCGAAGAAGAACCTATCGATGTTGATCCTGCCCCTGCTGATTCCGAAGTCCCCGAGGCTGGTGATAACCAAGACGGAGATGAAGTCGAAGGTTCTTTGGAGGATAGCGAGTCCACTATGTGGCCCCCCGCCTGCTTACTCTGAGGATAAAGGGCTGGGGAAGAAGCGGAAGCATACAGAAGACTTGACTTCCTCGGGTACCTCAAATCCAATAGATGTATCACAAGAGCCAGCTGTTGCCAAGGACTCCGTCCTTCAAATGTTTGAGTTGCTTGACTCGTGAGTTTATTCTATCTACTTCTCAAAGTTTCCTATCTTTAGATCTTCTCTTCTTCTTGACATCAAATAATTTGCTTTTAGTGATGAGGACAAGCCGAAGAAGGATACCACTGTAATTCCTCCCTCAGCAACTTCGACTACTTCCAAAGGGCGCTCTCAGGAGTAAAGCATGGTGGTCAAACCATCACCGGGCCTCCAAGAAGATTGTTGGTGCGCAGCCTCTAAAGCGTCAAAAGAAGGCGGCAGCTGCTGCAGCTGTTTCTCTTGAGGTTCATCAGCCATCCTCTTCCGCTGACCATGTAAGTGTTACTTTCTGTACTCGACCTTGTTGTTTTTGAACTCTGAAGTTCTTACACAGCTTGTGCTCTACAGCCTTTGATGCTGAGATTTCTATCTCTTGGCACTGATTGTGTCAAGATTCAGGAGACTGCTGATGCATCAAAAGGTTTTTTGTTGTGCCCTTCATTTCTGCTTGTTTTTGTTTTACTTACTTGTACTCATGCTTCTCATGGCTGCTGATATCTTCTCCTTTGTAACAGTTGCCCTGGCCACGGCTCTTGCTCGCATAGCGACATTAGAAGCCGAACTGAAGACTTCCATGGAAGCTCTGAAGGATGCCAATGTTGCCAAGGTTTCTGCTGAGAAGGCTGCCAAGTCAGCAGAAACCAGGGCTAAAGAGGCTGGAAAAGCTTTGGCTGATGCTAGTCAGAAGCAAATCAAGCGGGAGTAATCTGTGGTTGACCGCCTTGATGAGATTTCCACCTCCGTTGGCAGTTTGTGTTTCATCTTGCCTTTAGATATTTGCTAATTTTTCACTTTACTGTGTGTTTGCTTGTCTTATTTGTACTTCTGCGATGCAGCAGAGAAACTTGGAGAAGTGTGGAGACTTTGGCAAGGAAATCCTAAAGACCCTCTGCTGGATTCAGTAGACGTACTGGAATCAAACTGCAAGCTTGATCAGGATGTCCTCCAGCAAACTCGCCATGTTTTGATTTGCATGTTCGTCAGGTTATTCCCGAAGAAGAGGGATGAGATGCCAGCCAAAAATCTTCGAAAGCTCATTGCGAGGACCATGTTAATGCGATGAAGCTCATCTCGGTGAAATGAGGTGTCGAAGGGGCGATTTCCCCCGCCCAATCGCATGGCGGGGAAGTGGACTGGGAGAAGGTTGGCTCCTCATATGCTTGTCCTTTGGTGGAGATGACGGAGTTCTTCAAGAAGGCGAAGGAGTACGCGCCCAAGCTCGTGTCTCTTATTCTTCCTGCGCCAACTTCCTCGACTACTGCACCTGGGTCTTCTACGCCTTCTTCCAGTACACCTGCTCCTGATGCTTCTACGCCTTCTGCTCCCATGGGCCCTGCTACCGAGGTGGCGTAGACTTTTGCCTGCCTCCATAGAATTAGCATTCCTTTTGATGTAACTCAAAATATTGTCCGTTGTTGCTACTTGATCAGAAAACTCTGTCTTGTAAATACTTCATGCTATGAATTGCGACTTCCAGCATGTTTGGTGTTTGAATTCTTTGCCATGTCGTTTTTCTTCCAGCCTGATTATGATGGTGAAACGCCAGAACTTGATCGTAGATCTCTGCATGCACATATATCAGATTCTGGGGTTCCATCTGATCTCCATTCTCCTTGCCACTGTGCTGAACACCTATCGAGAATTGCTGACCTTGAAGGTCGATTGTCGCTGTTGAAGCGCCAGGCGAAGACTGCCATGTCTCAAGCTGGGAAATCTTTCGGCTTAATGAAGCAGGTGTCGTCGCGTGAGAGTAAGGTGTCTGATCTGATGGCCAAGATCATTCATCTCGAAGAGTGCGATTCTTTCCTTGTTGAAATTATCGAATCAGCGTGTGAGCAATTACAATGTGACTTTCTTGAAGCCCCCTTGTGCTTTTTGTTGCATTCTTGTAGTTTTATATGCTTTAATCTCTTTATTCTTCCGGTACTTGCTTGAACCCTGTCGACAAGAATCGTCGGGTTTCCGAACGAATTGCGGCTCTTGAGAGGGCATCGTCGGATACCCACACTTTTTGGGTTGACCCACGGCGTCGCAGTGCCATTGTTCTTCTGCAAGACCGCGCTCAGCATGTCGGAGAATCCGTCGATGGTTGTCAAAAATCTTTGACAACCATGCACTCTGTTATGCTTCCCCGGAATCCTCCAACGGAAAATTTTGGTCAGCTAGTCGAGGTTTTGAGGACAAGTCGACGTATTCATCGCTTGATAGAGCTCAACCTGGTGGTTGGTGCCAATTTTGCTCTTGGCTGGATACGGAAGTGGCACCCAAGGCTTAATTTTGTTACCATGTCTTTAAGTTTGCCTTCTTCCCAAAGCTCCGGGAATGCGGCGCTGCGAGTTCATATGGACGCCACACTTCAACCTGCACGAAGGATTATTGCTAGGCTACTCGAAGCTGATGCTAGCTTCTTTCACGAGTATCATTACTTGAACCCGCTCCGTGTTGATCAGTCAGACCAAGCAGAGTTGTAGTCTATTATTGTAATGTATTTTTCATGTGAGCGTGCGAGTTTTTGACTGTTCTGATGTTGTTGTCAGTGAGTTGTACTCAAAAGCACTATGTTTGTTTCTCGTGCGTTTGTCCACAATTTTGTAATCTACTACTCGTAGTTATTTTCATAGACTTGTGTTCGACGCGTTTTTGTACGCGGCTATCAAGCTCAGTAAAAATTCCCAAATGCAAGTTTAAGCTACAACAAGCTGCGTGCGTACATGTATGCATTGAGCTGATCATTGGGTCGATCAATTTAAAACATGCATATGCACGAAGCTAGCAAAGGGATGGAGTGTGTACGTCCAGGAAGCTAGGACGTGCATGAGGGCCTGTTTGTTTGGGCTGTCTGTGGCTGGCTGTCTAGGGAAAGCTGCTGCGCAGAGAAAGCTGCTGTGTAGGAAAAGCTGCTGTTTTCAGTTTCAGTGTTTGGCAACTTAGCTGGTTGTTTAGCTGTATGCTGAGGAATTGTCTGAAATAGCCCCGAAATTCTCAAAACATATATAGTTGATAATTATAGTTTATGAATGTATTTATCACTATAAAATACCACATCATTTCCAGATGGTGAATTCGATAATCAGCCAAAGGGCTCGTAAGTTCAACCAATAATGTAGATTCAACCACAACTTAGTACATCGCATGTTCATGTAGGCAACGCACGCATGCAGCATCATAGCATCACACGTCAGCAGCAGTGGAGGATGAGCGGCAGGTCGCCGGCGGATGAGAACGAGCCCCAGATCGGGAGCATCCCAGCAGCACACATCAGCAGTACCACACCTAGGACGGCAGGATCCGGTCAGCTGGGATGAGGGAATCAGCCGAGGACGCCGGGAATCGGGCGCGTGCGGAGGGATTTGGTCGGCGGCGGGCGCGGACGGCGGGGGTCGCCGGCGGGAGAGCTGCCGGCGGCGCAGGCAATTTGGCGGAACCCTAGCTGGCTCTGTCCTATTGCTCGAGCTGGGGAAAACGATTGGCGTTTTCTTGTGTGGCCAGGAGAGAGGGGGAACGGGGAGAGTATATCTGTAAGTGGTAACGGGCTCCCAACGGCGTCCCGTGGCCCGTTAGAATTTTTCTAGTTAGCGAACGCCCACCGGATCGAGAGAATATCCTACGGAACGAAGCCACCTGCCCGCTACCGCCGCCACGACCGCTCGGATCGAGAGCTCTCCATGGCGATGGCGGCCGGCGGCATGGCCGGAGAAACTTCCCCGCCGTCGTCGCTCCGTTCCCCCGCTCCCTCCCTCCGTTCCACTGCTCCCTCCCTCCGTTCCCCTGCCCCCCACCTCCATTCCCCTTCTCCTCCCCTCCGTTGCCCTTTTCCGGCCGCCTCCATCCCGTCCGGCGAGGTATCTGGAGCTGCCGCGGCGAGAGGAGGGAGCAAAGGCGTGAGGGCGCTGCTTTTCCGCCGTCAAGGTCACCGACCCTGCCGCCTTAGCCGCCATGGAGGGCTTGAATCTCCGTCGCGGTCAAGGAAGCTGCAGCACGCCGGAGAAGGGGCACCAAGAAGCGAGCCACGGAGGGGAGACCCGACTGGCAGACACATCCTCCACCGCTGCCAGGTTCCCCGCATCCTCCTCCAGGACGCAGCAGCATCTGGGCTCGGGCGTGCTCGCGGGGAAGAAGGTACGTGTGTGCGCTATTTTCACCTGTAACTGAAATAGATACTAGGTACACAAGGAGCACTAGAACAGATACTAGGTACACAATCAGTTAGATCAAACAATCTTCAGTTGACTTCGCCAATGTTACATCTGCTTCATTATCTTACGGAAATGATCACCAACTTGGCGACTGTAAAATCTACTACTTTTCTTTCTGCATCATGATCTTATCCGCATACCACATCCCTTTAGATTAGAGAGAGGCTGATTATAATAACAGGAGGACAAGTGCTGTTGCTCCATTGATCCTTGCCTCCGATGCCTCGTATACACAACACACTTGAGACATTGTTTAAAGCTTTAGCTGCGTTCAACTTTATCTTCAGAAATTCATGAAAAACTAGTGTTCTAAAAGGAATTTAATGGAAGACCACTTTGATAGAAGACTTTAAATGGCAAACCATACTCTGATTTGGAAAAAAGAGCACCAACATTTCCGCAGCTACTTTTCTACCGCATCTAGCAACCGAAACTAGTGTTCTAAAAGGAATCAAACCAATTAAACATTACAATGTTCTTTTGCAAACAGTTGCGCTTGTATCCACGTAGTTTCTTTAGTAGCATGTATTCTTGGTATCCCTGGACATTTGTGTATCTGATCACTTGATCCAATCATCATGCTAGAATTACAGTAGATAATTATCCTTTTATTGCAACTACTGTTAGAGTAGACGTTCCTGCCTTTTCAATACCAATGTATCTCTTTGATCTCACTTTGTCTGAAATTATGTGGTAGCCGCAGGAGTCCGGCGAGGCCTGTGGGGAGCCACAGCGGTCCAGCGATGCCCGTGGGGAGCAGCGAGCAACCGGCGAGACCTGTATGGAACAGCGGGATGGTAGCAAGGTTCCTAGGTCACTTCTTACATCTAATATTTTCATCATATTCTTAATTCTTATCCTGTTCATAGACCCATGCTTTTGATATCATGATCATGCAGAGTGTGCGATGGTTATTTAGGATAGGAGTGTTCAGTGACCTTCATTGAATTGAAATTTATTGTTTAAACTTTAAAGTTTCATGATAATATTCATGATTTAGTAGGTAACACTTCCAGATACATAAGTATGAAGTTCCCTATATTAAATATTTCATGTACCAACACGAATACATTTTAAGAAAAATAAAAAAATTCAACAAAAATTTCTAGGTATGCATATGAACATTCTATGTCCATCCATCAAAGTTTTGGTGAGAAAGGTAATTTTTTGTGGCCTATGTAAAAATAACAAAAAACAGATACGTAAATAGCAATTTTGTAGCATAAAAAATTGCATTTTTTACACAGGTCATAAAAATTATCTTTTTCTTACAAAACTTGGCGAGTGAATATAAAATGTCTAGATGCACGCTAAGAATTTTTGTTCAGAATTTTTAGACATTTAAAAAAATGATTTTAGACCAGCGGGTGCATATGCTCCTATGAGCCAAAGTGGATTTTCGGCATATGCCTGAACTTTTATTGTTTCTAGATGATTATTGGTTGTACTGGATGATTCTGTCACTAGCAACTACGCAGAGTTTGATCCATTGCAGTTAGCCAGGCATTTCTGCCATTCTTGATGGAAAAGCCTGAGCTCATTCATTTTTTGAACAATAAGCCTGAAATCTCCTTACTTGTTGCTCTGGATGATTTTTGATTGGAATGTGTGCTGTCACTACCAACCTATCCATTGTTTGATACTTGATCGATTGTGTTACCTTGTGAACTGAAATTGCGCATGCTTCTTTGCCTGCTTATGCCCCATGTACCAAAATTGTGCATGCTTCTTTTCATATCTTGTTTGTTTCGTCTGCACTACCTATATTTTGCTAGCTCGATCCTGTGACGTCTTCATGTGAGAACCTGTGATGTTCAACTGGTAAAACATGTTTGTTGATCCTCATGTCGCAGCAGCTAGTATTACCTCTGGTCCTTAATGTAAGCCACTGCAGTATTTTTAATTTTCCTAGTCTCTTTACATGTAAAATGACCCCATGTACTGAAATATTGTGCAGTGTTCTCAAATTTATACTGTATTTTTCTGTGTATTGAAGTGAAGGCTATATCTCTGATATGTTTGGATATTGTAATGTTTTATTCTTTTTTTCATGTATTATTTTTGTGGCCTGCTATAAATTTGGATGGGAGCTTAATCATAGTAATCATTTCTACAATTTATTTGTATAATTAGAATTTGAATTACTCAGCGCTCCAGCAGCTGGCTGATGGCTGTTGAACGTTTCGTCAGCTGGCCTTCAATCCTGACGGGGTGGTAACGGCGGGCGTCTGGCTTGATGGCTGTGATTCGTCAGCTGATCGATCAGCTGGCTCCTGGCGGGATGGTAACGGACAGGCGGACGCCCGCTCAGCAGGAGATATTATACGTATAGATAGCAAATTTTCGTTTGAGTAGTATCGGACACGAGCGGCGAGTGGGTGGACAGCCGTTACTGTGCCCACTTACAGGAATAGCTGAAGACGGCGTACAGGTTCCGCGGCGCCCCGTGCACTATCTCTTCCAATACGTACAGGCGAACAGGTTTACGTACAAGACGATGGCGTTCATCCACTACTAGTCAGGTCAAGCATGGCGAGAGCAGGTCGAGCTAGGCGATGCGAGAAGACTAGCAACTCAAATACATACGCATGCCCCAGGCCATCATACGTGCACATGCATGTGCCATGCGCATATGTGCATGCATGGACAGCAATACGTGAACCTGAAGCTTCAACAGGCCGCGACGTACAGGCTGCGTCAAGTTTTTTCACCGACACCACCTCTTCGTGATCTAGTGAGACGGCTCCTTCGACTACGCCGGCAGTCGTGTACTCGGCGCCGGGCTAGACGAGGTGCCGACCACAGCAGCCAAGCCGACTGCGAGCGTTGGTTCTACATCGACGCCGGTCTTCTAAAGTTACTCTTCGAGGCATACCTCTTGCACACCCCGACAAAGCCGTTAAAGTCGTCAAGAAGTCTAAGCCAAGCGGACCGCATCATATTTCTTCAACAACATTCATCATCGCCGTTCAAGACCGACGAGGCGTGACGGCGAGGGCGGGCGAGGCCGGAGCAAAGGCCACGCTTTTAGCGGCGCGTGTACCGACGAGCACACGGGCTCTGCCGCTGCCCACACACTTCATCACCACCATCATGCATGCAGGACGTGATGCGAAGACGACAAAGACGACCACACGGCTTAATCGGAGGTGTCTCGCGGTGTAACCCGCGGGAGTAATTAACCGGGAGCCTTTCGAGGCCCCGGGAACTAGGAGATCGCACAATCGCCATAGTCAGGCTGGCCGCGCTAGCAGGCCACGGAGCGCTTGGGAATTGTATTTGTTATCAATAAGATTAATGAAATAATTTTCCCTCCTCTTTTGTTTCCTTTGTGTATTTTTATACACTGGCACGCCCGCACACCTTTCTTTCTTTTAACCGTTCCCTGGTGCGAATGAGAGAGCTGCGATCCCGCCCCTATCTCGCGGAGCGTCGTACGTTTTTCTCGTGTCAAACAACTTGTAAGCTCAAAAGGATGAGGAACCTGTCCTTTATTATGCTGAATAAAAGATACATGGGTTGTCCCAAGAGATCCGGCCAGTGACCTGTGTTTTGGATCTAGAGGGCCTTGCCCTATTGTGACTCGTGGCTTAATAGCCTTATTTTACCTATTCTACTTTTCTAATTGCTTGTTGTAGATTTGTTGTCTATGTTGGTGGAGTCCCTGACTCCTGTGCTGTAGCTTCTTTTGCCTCCGATGCTTGTACTCGAAGTTTCTTTGTTTCTGGCTCTATATGGTCTTCCTCGGGTCTCTTTGTAGTAGTTGTGATTGCGCTTCCCGTTTTGTCGTTGAGTTGTCCATACTCGGTTGTCATGCCAAAGGTTTGCGCCATCTTGTGGAATTCCTTGTCGCATAGATCTGAGAGCTCAAAGCTTCCTTTTACTGTGATGATTCCTCTGGGTCCTGGCATCTTGAGTACCAGGTAGGTATAGTGAGGTACTGCCATGAAGCGTGAAAATGTGGGTCGTCTGAGGATCGCGTGATACTGAGAGCGCCAATCCATGACCTCGAAGTCAAGCTTCTCCTTTCTATAGTTCTGGCGATTGTTGAAACAAACGTCGAGTGCTATTCGACCCAATGGGTAGTTGGCGCTTCCTGGTACGATTCCATGGAAGGAGCAGTCTGTTGGCTTCAGGAACTCCAATGATATGCACAGTGCTCAAAGTGTTTTTGCGTATCTCAAGTTTATTCCACTTCATGCATCCATGAATACTCTTTCTACGTCATATCCTCCTATCTGAGCTTTGAGTACCAAGCGCGTGTTTCCGGGCCGAGGCACTGTTATTGGGTGGTCTTCTCTGTTGAATTTCATGGGTTTCTCAGACCAGTGCAAATATTCTGTAGTCACTGGAGGCGATGTTATTGCTAGATTGACTTGTCGAGATATGATTTTTTTCCTCTTTGTTTGATTTTGGTACGGGTTGTATCATTGCGGTGATGTGTCCTTTGGATGGGATATATCCTCCATCATTGTCGTTTCCTTGATTTGCCTAGTTTTGTCCTTGCGTCATTCTGTTGTTTGGCTGCTGGTTGGCCGGAGGTGTGTTGTTTGCGTTTCCCTCGTAGCCTTGCATCCTTGCTTCGGCTTGCTTATTCTCTGCTACTTCCTGGAGTTTCAGAAATGTCTTGCAATCCTTCATTGCATGCCTGGACACTCTTTTTCCGTCGATGAACGCATAGTGTATATGACATGGTCTGTTTAGCATGTCGTCTGGTGATTGATTATACTCCCTAGAACCCCTTGATTGGAACCTTTTGCTACTGCTTGAATCCTCTCTTCTGTAGTTACGGTACCCGGAGTTTCTACGATCGTCCCCTTGGTAATTGTTGTCCTTGTATCCCATGACTGCTTGACTATGCGAACCGTAGTTGTCATAGTTGCGGGATCTTCTCCTTTGACTATTGTACCTGTTTCCTCTGTCATCTTCGGGTGACCTCGTCCTTTTATTGTCACATGCATCTTCGTCGTCGGCAAATCTGTTTGCTATATCCATCAACTCTGATACTGTCCTTGGTTTGATTCGTCCCATTTCTTCGACTAGATCTCCTCGTCATAACCCGAGTATGAAGGCATCGATTGCTCTTTTGTCTGAAACGTCGACTGCAGAGTTTTTGATGATGCTCCATCTTTATATGTATGATCTCAGTGTCTCATTACGCTGATGTATGCAAGCCTTGACTTCTTTTATTGACGCTGGCCGCTTGTATGTTGACTTGAAGTTGCTCGTGAACTGTTTTGTGAGTTCATCCCAGGTTCCAATTGTTTCCCTTTCCAGCTTACTTAACCATGAACATGCTGCGCCGTTGAGGTGGAGCTGCAGACTTTGCATTGCTGTCTCTTTCGAGCCCCCTAGTATTCTGACTGCTTGCAGATAATCTGAGAGCCATGACTGTGGCTCCTGAGATCCGTCGTATTTCTGCTGATCATGGGGTAGTTCAAATTCTCTGGGTACAGGTGTGGTGAAACTCTACGAGTAAAGCATGGTGATCCCATCTCTTTTTCGTCGTCTTCGTAATCGTATTCTTTGATGAGAGTCCGGGATCTTTGGGTTCCTCCGTGTCTTGGGCTTTTGTGGTATTTCGGTGATGATTTAGATTGTTGACTGCTACTCATGTGCTAAGGACTGCTGTGATGGCGTGGTGATCTAGGTTTGTACGTACCTTTGTTGCGATACGCCTCTTCGTCTTTGGCTGTTAACTTGTTTCCTACTAATCTCAACCCTTGTAGTGATGCTCGATGCATGTGCTCTCTTGGGTCCCCTCGGTTTGGCTGCGTAGTATACAGATATGTTTGTGCTGCCACGAGTGTTGCTTCGGGTGTTTTTGGTATGATATTGCCTTGCTCAACGACCGACAGGAAAGATGAGTCGAGATTTCTTCTATCTGAGTGCTCGAGGTCATTGATTCGCGAGCCATGCCTATTATGCCTTTTGTTGTTTGTATGTGATGCGTTGTTGCGTGCTTCGTGCAGAGTTGCGCTTGCTGCAATTGCTGAGTCCCTTCTTTTTTGTATTTTTCTTCTTTCCTTTGCCAGTTGTCTTGATTGTCGTCGAAGGGCGTAATAATACCCCAGAAGTACCTCTCTGCTTGCGTCTACTAGTATGGCTGCGCCGTGCTCGATGGCTGCTTTGATTGTGTTCCAATCTTCGGCTGATAGTCAAATTTTCGCTCGGTTTGCTAGGGAGTCTGCAGTATCTCCTTCCGCCAGGTGATTTGCTCCTCTTGTCATGTTTGCTGGGTTTAGTATTGGGTTGTTGTTGTCATGAAATTCTTCTGAGTTGTCTCCTATGATTGTGAGTATTTGATATTGGTTGTCGAATTTGCTGCTACCGCTTGAGAGGGTAGTTTGGTTGTCCTCATGAAGCTCCAATCCTGTTTTCCATGTGTTTGTAGATTTATCCGAGAGGTTATCGCAACAGATCGTGAAATCTTTTGACTGCTCTCCTAAGACGAGGTTCTCCATGGTTTCGTCGAGTTCTTCGATTTTATCTTCTATATTCTCCGTCGTCGTGAAGCTGACCAGCGAGTTTACCTCGCTGGAGGAGCCTACCGATGATTCTGATATGGCCATTGTTGTGGTTTCTCTGCCGACGGATCCGATTTTGTTGGATCTGAAAGGCGAATCGACCCCAAGGAGCCGACGCGAAAGCTCAAACTTCCAATTCTCAGGTCCATCCCCTGATCTAAGCTTGCAAAGACCAAAGTAAGGGCTGGTGGGTGAGGTTGAAAATCTACGGTCCCAAAGGATATCCGGTTTTCGTCGACTTTCGAGTTGTTGTTGGATGAAAGCAAAAAATCCATCGAATTCATGATTCCAACGCCCAAGGTCCCCATGGTGGGCGCCAATTGACGAGGGTTAACTCGGCAAATGTCCTAGATGAAGGATAGGATCGGGGAAAAGGGCGTCGGATGAACTCGAAGGTAAAGGTCAGTCAAACAAGGCGGGGTTTGGTGTGTATCGAGAATAAGCGTGGTACTCAATTGGCTCAATCTCAATATGTCCCTGGCCGGCCTCTCCTGGCCCCTATATATAGGTGGCCAGGTCTCGAGGATCTGGTCGGGTTCAATACAAATTACATTGTCTGTATACGATATCATCTCATATTTTGACTACATCTATGTTTGGGCCTATCTAACGGGCCTTAGGGGTACAAAGATAACGGGCTTTATTAGCTATACCCTTGTCAGGGAGGGTGGGGCAGCTAGGGTTTCTTGTATCATTGGACGCCCCCTCCCATATATATAGGGGCGGCCGGCCCCTTTGCCCAAACCGACTTGGGAGGGAATCGATTTTAGGTAGAACTTCTCCCCTGCCCCCAAACCGAGTGCGGCCGGCAAGTGTGGGACCCACATGGCCATGGCTCTTGGTGGCACCTGGCTTTGACCTTTTGGAATATTTTGACCGTCCGGATAATTCTAGACATTCTGAAACGTTTCAAGTTTGATGTAAAATATTTGAAAACCTTTATATGTTCTATGGGGTTTTGGACCATTCCGGAACCATATGTGACATCGTGGAACCATTCCGGGACTTCCCCAATGAACTTCGGAGTATGCTCACTCTCTCTCTCTCTCTCTTATCTATTCATCAAACTCATATTCAATCAACGCTAACCTTTAAGTGTGTGACCCAATGGGTTCGGATATATGTAGACATATTCGGACAACCTCCGACTTGTGTGCTCCTGAATCCATGTAATGATTCCTACATATAACACGAAGATCTTTTATCGTGTGAACCGTTACAATTGTCCGTTAGGGGTTTGTTTACTTAGCGATACTTTGCAACACTCAAATGAAATTGTTATGTTTGTATCTCATTTCCGGTGTGCTCTCTTTAGTTATCCCATGTTATCGGTGTTCTTGTGAATAACAACTTTGTCACGTGTCTAGCCAAACAATGATGAAAATCATAACACTGAGTGGCCCAGAGAATATCTCTCCATCAATGGAGTACGTAGTAAATATCAATCTCGATTGAGACAACAGAACTATAGCATATATTTCGATTACTCCACCATCATTCTAGTAATCACCTTTCCACGGATAACATTAAATGTCATGATATGAATCTTTTACTACCCACATCTATTTTTCTCATGGTCTAACAAAATATATAAACTACAATGTTCTTTATACATGACTAAATACCAAAAAATATAGGTTTGTGGTATATCAATGGGGTCTTATCTAGCACCTTTGTTCTCCCCGAACAATGTGCTCCCACTTATTATCAACAACCTCGTAAAACTTTACTTATGCCCATAGCTAGCAAAAAAACTATCTAATAATAGGTGAAATAAGCTTAGAGGCAAGATTAGGGAACTCTTTGTTGTTTGTTATCCACTCGTGTAGGTTTCCTCCAAATATCTTATTAACCAATACAGTTATAGCACAGAACATGAACATTTAGTTATGAACACAAAAATATGAATAATACAATTTTATTATTGCTGTTAGGGCATATATCCAACAGCTGTGTCTTATTTTTATTAGTCCAATAAATATATGAATAGCCAAATTAAGTCACAATGCTCAAGAGAACTTGTCAATATTCATAGTGCCCTTTCCACTCTCAAATTGCATGAACCTCGCACTTTCTTGGGTGCCAAATCGTGACACCTTAACACATGCTACATGAAAGTCATCCATATCTTCTTGAGATTATATTTTGATCCTTCGAATGTTAAGTTTTCTAATTAGATTGTGTTTTCATCTTTTTCCTCATCTAGCTTCATTTGCCATGTCTTTGGACTCCTCAATTTACTTGGCTCTCTTTATCAGAAAGTTATTTTGTTGAAATTGATCTCTTTAGTGCATTTGTCTTGGCTGCTCCAATTATGGATGAGAAGGATACATGGACCTACTCTTGGGGATCAGATTATATGATTTCTAAGCTTATTGACGAGGGTTGGCCTTGGCAATGTTCTTGGATGAAGGACTTAGGATCAGGGGAAGAGGTGCACTGGATGAATTTGAAGGTTCAGACAAACAAGGTGAATATGATTTTATTTTTGAGATAAAGCTAGGGTTTACATGTTAAATCTCAAGATGTCCCCCGCCGGCTCCTCCCATCCCCTTATATAGGTGGCTGGGTCCTAGAGTCCTAGTCGGGTATGATACAAATTCTATCTATGTCGGTTTACATTATAATTTCCTTATTCGAGTACTTCTTCCGTCGGCTCCTTTCTTGGGCCATATCTTCATGGGCCTTGCCCGAATATGAACCAGGGGTACTGATGTCTACACACGCGTCTGTTCTTGTAGACAGTGTTGGGCCTCCAAGTGCAGAGGTTTGTAGAACAGCAGCAAGTTTCCCTTAAGTGGATCCCCGAAGGTTTATCGAACTCAGGGAGGAAGAGGTCAAAGCTATCCCTCTCAAACAACCCTGCAATTACGATACAGAAAGTCTCTTGTGTCCCCAACACACCCAATACACTTGTCAGATGTATAGGTGCACTAGTTCGGCGAAGAGATAGTGAAATACAAGTAGTAGTGATGATTATGAGTAGTAAATGTAGTATGGAATAAGTATCGCTGCAAGCAAACATGTAACAAAACAGGAAGTAAACGGTGTGCAATGCATGGAAACAAGGCCTAGGGATCATACTTTCACTAGTGGACACACTCCCAACAATATAACATAACTGAACAAATAAATAACTTCTCTTCACTATGGTACTCTGAATTACTCTCCTATTGAACAACACTAATCATTGCGTAGTGGCTACAGAAGCACCCCTTAAAGTTCATCAAGTACTTGACAAACACCACTCATAGAGATATCCAAATCAGATCACAACTCAAGATAGATATTATTGCAACTTAGACCAAGTACTAACACGGTGCACACACTGTCAACATTACACCATGAAAGGAGGAATAGATCACTTCAATACTATCATAGCGATAATTATTCTCATAATCCATAAGAGATCACAATCGTAGCCTAGACCAAGTACCACCACGATGCACGCACTGTCACCGTTACACCATGGCAGGAGGAATAGATTACTTTAATAACACCACTAGAGTACACATAATATCTGAATAATAACATCTACTTGTTCAACATGATACAAAGCTCACAATCACATAAAGATCACATCATGGGAGAGAGAGGTGAACCACATAGCTACCGGTAGAGCCCTTAGCCCCAGGGATGAACTACTCCCTCCTCATCATAGGAGACAGCAAGCTTGATGGAGATGGCAGTGAGGTCGATGGAGACGGCGGAGACGACGATGGATACCGATGGAGATGGCTCCGAGGGCACTTCCCCGTCCCGGCAGGGTGCCGGAACAGAGACTTCTGTCCCCCGAAATTTGTCTTCGACGACGGCGGAGCTGCGGAACTGTTCTGGAAAAATCGTCGACTCCCTTAGGGTTTTCCGTCCCGAGGCTTTATATAGGCGAAGGGGCGTCGTCAGGGGGCAGCCAGGGGCTCCTCACACCTGGGTGGCGCGGCCAGGGCCTGGGCCGCGCCACCTATGTGTGCGGGCGGCCTCTGGCCCCCCCCTCCGGCTCTCTTTCGGTCTTCGGGAAGCTTCCGGGAAAAATAAGACTTCTTGCTTTTATTTCGTCCAATTCCGAGAATATTTCCTGTGTAGCTTTTCTGAAACACAAAAATAGCAGAAAACAGGGAACTGGCACTGTGGCATCTTGTCAATAGGTTAGTTCCAGAAATCGCATAAAAACGCCACGAAGTGTAACGAAACACAAGGCAAATGGTGCAAAAACAAGCATGGAGCATCAAAAATTATAGATACGTTTGAGACGTATCAAGCATCCCCAAGCTTAACTCCTGCTCGTCCTCGAGTAGGTAAGTGATAACAAAAGAAATAATTTTTGAGGTGACATGCACCTACACAATCTTGATCATATATATAAGCATTGTGAGCTGGGATCATAAGAACTTAAAACATGGGCATGAAAGATATAATCTTGACAATAAGAACTTAGCAACCATGTTGTAAACATGCAAATGAACACAAATAAAAGATCATGAAAATGAAACAATGAAAGTCAAACGTGTGTTCGAATCATAAGGAAAAAACATACAAATGGTTTTCAGCTTGTCCTTCATGGAGAGCAAAACATAAATGCATAGGACACCTTCAAGTTTAAGAGGGTGACTAGATACAAATAATTTGAGAACAAGTGAAACCAACAATATGAATCAATCAATGAAAACTTTGGGACAATGCACATTACACTAAGAATGACAACTATGCTCTCTTAATGGTGCATAAAGGTAGAAGGTGGTGACTCAACGTAAAAGTAAAAAGAAGGGCCCTTCGCAGAGGGAAGCAGTGATTAAACATGTGCTAGAGCTTTTCATTTGTAAAACAGAGAGATAAAAATTGGGTTTTGAGAGGTGGTTGCTTTTGTCAACGACTGGCAATGGGGTTCTTACTATCTTCCATACAACAATTAAGCAAGTTTTTGAGAGAGAGATTGGCACTTTTGTGCTCTTTTATAAAGCTTGGCACTCCTCCCCTCCTTTTTTTTCCTTTCACAAACCATGGCTAACCGATTCCATCGGGTGCCCACCAACATTCACATACCATGGAGGAGTGCTTTTTTTCTTTCTTTTTTTCTTTTTTTTTTCTTTTTGGAATAAGCAATATGGAAGATAGCAAATCCGACCACTACGTCCCCATGAGCTGAAAACAGTGTCACAAAATGAGAAGTATTTTGAAGATTTTTTGAAAGGTAGCACATGAAAATTTACTTGGAATGGCTTACAAATACCATGCATAGGAATTTATAGTGGACACAATGGCAAATTTGGTTTTTGGGAGTTGGATGCACAAGTAGAGCTCATACTCAGTACAAAATGGGGGCTAGCAAAAGACTGGGAGCGACCAATTAAGAGAGCAATAACGGCCATAATCATGCAAGGCGACAAAGTAGCATTAAAAGAAGCATAAGATGGCATCAAAAGTCAAAAACTAAATGATCATAGAGGCTATAGGCGACTTTGTAAGAGTCAAACATGTGTGAGCATGCGCCAAGTCAACCCAAATAAAGCATCAAGGAGAAAACCAAAATAATGCTTCCAAACGATAAAAACAACGCATGATCTTTTCAAAGGCTCATTAAGCAATCTCAGTTATTTGAGACAAGTCATGCTATAGCAAAACCACTAAGCATACTATCAAAAAGACATCAAGCACGACATGAAAAAGCCTAAGCCGCAGTCTACACAAGCTCCTTCTTGTACCACTATTTTGCACAAAGCTTTTTCTCTTTTCCAACACCATTTGAAATTTTTAAAGACACCTCTTTTGATGAAAACCAATAAATATCAGAGGCAAAAATACACCTTGATGAAAAGATATGACAAGGTATGAACGCAAATCAAGGCGAAAACGAAAACCAAAAGCAGTAGCAGAAAAAGAAGAACACTCGATTTTTAATAAGAATGAAAACTAGAGCGTTCTTGGCAAATGAAAAGCAAGGCAACTTCTCCAAAAGAAACATGATGTGATCTAACCATTTATTGCAGCAAAAAAAACTAAACTAACTAAGAAAACTAAAACAACTGACGCTCCAAAAAAAACACATAGTGCATGAAGCAATAAAAATATAGTGTCTTGAAAGGTGACCTGATTTTTGCCGATGAAGAAGGGGTGCCTCGGGGGCATCCCCAAGCTTTGACGCTTGTAATTCTTGGATATTTCTTGGGGTGATGCATGGGCATCCCCAAGCTTGAGCTTTTGTCCATTCTTCAACTCATCTCATCATTCTCCAATCCCTACACTTGAAAACTTCCTTCATACAAAACTAAACACAATTCTATTAGCAACATTAGTGTAATCATAGCATATAATCAACCTCTTTTTGCTTCAGGTTTCAACTCAAAACCACCACATATAAAGCACATACTACTGTAGCAACTTCCCCAAAAGTTCCATGATCAAAAGAACTCAAAAGAAAGCGATAAAGTGGCAAACACAAATATTGGCAGAAATCTGTCAAAACTGAACAGCTGACAAAGGTCGAATTTTTGAGGGGTTTTCTGTTGCTCAAATCAAAAAGTGTTCAACTAATGAAAGTTTGGATATAACCTGGGGCATATGCACAAGAAATCGCAGGTCCAAAATATATACAGATAATTTTCACGAATTTTTACGGTGCAGCACCGAAAACTGTTTCAGGACAGCAACATCCCCAAATCTTACCTCACTCAAATTAGAGGCTTCTCTTGGCACAAAAACGAAATAAAAAGGATAAGGAGTGGTTATTACAGTAGTAATGACTTCCAAGACTCAAATAAAAGAAAAAGTACTGAAAATAAACAATAGGTTATCTCCCAAGAGTGCTTTTCTTTAACGCCTTTGAGCTAGGCGCAGTAATTTGCAAAGAAGCTCATATGGGCGCCATATAAGAGCTTGAGGCAAAGGCGCTATATAAAAACTTAAAGCAAAAGAGAGCATCAAAAAGCAAATATGGAACACATTTAAATCTAAACCACTTCCTATGCATAGGAATCTTGTAAGAAAATAAATCAACGAGGCACATAGTAGCAAGCATGGATAGATAAAACAAGTGCCACTTCAAGATTTGCAACATAAAGAGGGGAAACTCAATATTATTGAGATCCATCAAACCATGTTTCCCTCTCTCATAATAACTTTCAGTAGCATCATGAATAGAACTAACAATATAACTATCACATAAAACATTCCTATCATGAGCCACATGCATAAAAGAATTAATACTCACCACAGGAACAATAGTAGTAGGAGCAAATTCAATAGAATAATTATTCTCATCACCATAATCATCATAAATAGGAGGCATATTGTAATCATAACTAATTTTATCCTCAATAGTAGGTGAACTGAAAATATTATACCCATCATCATAACCATCATAAACTAGAGGTTTAGTATCATCACAAGCTAAAGAACAGCTATGTCGCAAAGCATATTCATCAAACATATCATCATAGCAAACTTTCTCCACTAAAGCTGGGGAACTAAAAATATCATGCTTAACAAAACCAGCTTCCCCAAGCTTAGACTTTTCCATAGCATTAGCAACAACGGTGTTCAAAGCATTCATACTAACAACACTATTAGCATGCAAATTAAGCTCCAAAGGTTTTTCAATTTTCTCTTCAAACACTTCATATCTAAACTCAGGAAAAAGACTACAGAACTCTTTGTTTTCCATTAAGCCTAACTAGTGAAAATAAAAACAAGAAACAAAAAGATGTAATTGCAGAATCTAAAGGAAATAACTTTGAGCACTCACACAGGAGGATGCGAGTACCTTTTACCTTACCTCCCCGGCAACGGCCCCAGAAAAGAGCTTGATGTCTACACACGCGTCTGTTCTTGTAGATAGTGTTGGGCCTCCAAGTGCAGAGGTTTGTAGAACAGCAACAAGTTTCCCTTAAGTGGATCACCCAAGGTTTATCGAACTCAGGGAGGAAGAGGTCAAAGCTATCCCTCTCAAACAACCCTGCAATTACGATACAGAAAGTCTCTTGTGTCCCCAACACACCCAATACACTTGTCAGATGTATAGGTGCACTAGTTCGGCGAAGAGATAGTGAAATACAAGTAGTAGTGATGATTATGAGTAGTAAATGTAGTATGGAATAAGTATCGCTGCAAGCAAACATGTAACAAAACATGAAGTAAACGGTGTGCAATGCTTGGAAACAAGGCCTAGGGATCATACTTTCACTAGTGGACACACTCCCAACAATACAACATAACTGAACAAATAAATAACTTCTCTTCACTATGGTACTCTGAATTACTCTCCTATTGAACAACACTAATCATTGCGTAGTGGCTACAGAAGCACTCCTTAAAGTTCATCAAGTACTTGACAAACACCACTCATAGAGATATCCAAATCAGATCACAACTCAAGATAGATATTATTGCAACTTAGACCAAGTACTAACATGGTGCACACACTGTCAACATTACACCATGAAAGGAGGAATAGATCACTTCAATACTATCATAGCGATAATTATTCTCATAATCCATAAGAGATCACAATCGTAGCCTAGACCAAGTACCACCACAATGCACGCACTGTCACCGTTACACCATGGCAGGAGGAATAGATTACTTTAATAACACCACTAGAGTACACATAATATCTGAATAATAACATCTACTTGTTCAACATGATACAAAGCTCGCGATCACATAAAGATCACATCATGGGAGAGAGAGGTGAACCACATAGCTACCGGTAGAGCCCTTAGCCCCGGGGATGAACTACTCCCTCCTCATCATAGGAGACAGCAAGGTTGATGGAGATGGCGGTGAGGTCGATGGAGACGGCGGAGACGGCGATGGAGACCGATGGAGATGGCTCTGGGGGCACTTCCCCGTCCCGGTAGGGTGCCGGAACAGAGACTTCTGTCCCCCGAAATTTGTCTTCGACGGCGGCGGAGCTGCGGAACTGTTCTGGAAAAATCGTCGACTCCCTTAGGGTTTTCCGTCCCGAGGCTTTATATAGGCGAAGGGGCGTCGTCAGGGGGCAGCCAGGGGCTCCTCACACCTGGGTGGCGCGGCCAGGGCCTGGGCCGCGCCACCTATGTGTGAGGGCGGCCTCTGGCCCCCCTCCGGCTCTCTTTCGGTCTTCGGGAAGCTTCCGGGAAAAATAAGACTTCTGGCTTTTGTTTCGTCCAATTCCGAGAATATTTCCTGTGTAGCTTTTCTGAAACACAAAAACAGCAGAAAACAGGGAACTAGCACTGTGGCATCTTGTCAATAGGTTAGTTCCGGAAATCGCATAAAAATGCCACGAAGTGTAACGAAACACAAGGCAAATGGTGCAAAAACAAGCATGGAGCATCAAAAATTATAGATACGTTTGAGACGTATCAGGTACCAATGCCATGTTCCTGGCAGGCGTACTCTTGTCACTTATGTTGCTTTTATAGACATTAAGCATCACATGCCTGTTCCTTCTGCTTTTGGCTGGTTTTGGAAATGTTGTTGTCAATAAAAACGAAGAGTGTTCTTCTGGCTATTCTTCAGGAGAGAATAAATACCAGGGATCTCTTTCAGAGAAAGCATTTTTGTGGAGGATTATAGTTCTGTTATGTGCAAGAGCAGAAACATTTGTTTTTCCACTTCCCTTTTACTATGGCCAGCTGGAAATATCCTTGCCCTGCTCTTAATTTTGAAGAAGTAGAGACTCACCTCGACTGCATTTATCAAGTTAAAGAGAAAATTCAAATCATTTTTCATGGAAATCATAGTTCTGGGAGCATGGGCTATTTCGTAACAAGGAATGTCTGCATTTTAAACAATTGTGAGGCCTAATCTTTGGAGATGAAAATCAATATTTAAGGTGGAATTGAGGTGGCGAAAATTTAGAGCTATCCAAAAGAAATATCCCGATTTTTCAAATTGGTACATGGCTTCATTTGACTTTGTTCTTTTATTTTTGTTTCTGTACAACACTTTTGTAAAAAGTACCTTTGAAGTAAAAAATCTAGCAAAATATATAGTAGAGTCTTTTGTTTCCTTAAAAATAAATGTAAGTTAATGACTGATTTAATGAACAATGTTTCCTTTTCATGCCATCGGGATTTTTGTTATCTATATATATACTTGTATACGTTGCACTAGAGAGAGAAAGAGAGAAGGAGAGCGAGAAGGGGAGAGAGAGAGAGAGAGAGAGAGAGAGAGAGAGAGAGAGAGAGAGAGATGGTGCATATTAATTCATATAAATTCAGCTGTGTTTTATGTAGATGCTCTCTAATCTCTAGCTTTCAGAACATTTCAATGCTCGTCTGGGTTGGGCGCCAACGAGGAGGATTGGAGTAGGCTAGATGCTAAAAGTTGGAAAGTGAAATGGTGGATGAGAAGATGTGGTGGTCTGAGAAATGTAATGGAGGACGTGGTCAGGTGTTAAAAAACTTGAAGCTTTTCATGCATGTGTGTTGTGGCCCCTAAAAACTTGAATATTGCCGTTTTCTAAGTTCTGATAGAGGTTGCAGAAAGTTGATGTACTCCCGTTGTCCTAAATTATGTTGCATAATTTTTTGTTGACGTCAAAATCTGTTAAGTTTGATCAACAATATATACTCCCTCTGTTCCTTGATGTAAGGTATATAGTTTTTCGTGAAAAATTCTGGAATATAAGGTGTATCGCAAGATTATGGATTTTTTTACATAATTCAGAAGTCAATCTGATTAGGAGATAAGATATCCAGATTTCTCCATTTTTCCTGTATTATCATATTGATCACACACCTGTATTAACATCTAAAAGTTTCAAAATTTGCCCCTTTGGCTTGTGCATTAATATTCATGCAAGAAAACTATACACCTTACATTAAGGAACGGAGGGGGTAGTAAAATATATAAACTTCTACAATACCAAATTAATGTTATTAGAATCATCAAGAATATTCTTTTATATTATATATATATATGGTATTATGGATGTCTATATTTTTGTTGTATACTTGGTCAAATATTGGTTTAACTTTGGCTAGAACTTATACGCACCATATTTTGAAACAGGAGGAACATGTGGGATGTTGTTTAATCGGTTTCATTTAATGAAATCGGAAGGTGGGCTTCTTAACTAATTACAAAAAAATCTAGGATCCTGAATACACTATAGGTTTGTATTATTGTCTCAAAATATTTAATTGCAACATATTTGCAGGTGCTACATCGTACTATTATCTATGGGATGCTTTTTTTCTTGTGTCTAGTGGATAGTGCGCCTTATTTTTTATATATAATGGGCTTTTTATTACATAAAAGTTTAAGTGTCATTACACTTGTCTCTGCATAACAAGATGCACAGAGCCACGCCACACAAAGTCCTTGAAACCAAATGAAAAAACTAGATGAATTACATATCATAATGAGAAATTGTAAGATGTCTAGGAAGATGGAGGGTCAATCTGTAGATTATGATGTCATCTGTGCCAAGAAAAGAGATCCCTCGCAGTATTCTCAAGGCGCGTGCACACCTCCGAAAAAAGATGGTGGTCCTCCGTGCGATGAAGCTGCGACCATAGTTATAGAGTTTCCACCTATAGATAACCTGCAAGAGACACAATTTTGTTATCAAAATATATATGTTGGAGTATTACTTGTGAAGTATTGAAAAATTATGACTTCTGGTCATGGTGATTAGCGCATGCATATATGGAGTATAAATTAACTTCTATCTGTAAAATATTTTTCCCTTGAGACAATTTCGTTTCCTAGATTTCCAATTTTCTAAGTTGTTGAGCTGTTGCACTTTCCATACATGCATGAAGTCTCGGTGTGTGGATAGTTGTAAGACCATGGACAATATGCAGGATAATCGTATGCGTCTTAATCAAGGAGTGCTCGATCCATTAACTACTTCAGAACCACATTCCTTCCTGGTGAATGCTACCGCTAGGCCATCTACCACCATGTGATCCAATCGTTATATAGATGTTTTCTTAAGTTAGAAGGTTGCTCCCACAATCACTCTTTGAGTCAGCGGATAGTATATGGACGCCCTTTGGGGTGTTTTCGGTTGAATCTGCATACCGGACAGCTTGACCTCACCTTTATGAAAAAGGTCCATTTCTCTCGAAATTAAAATCTTCGTGTGGCATGCAGTGGGTGCTCCTCCCTGGCGCTCGTGCGTTACCATCGCTCGGTTTTGCGAGATTGGGCCGAGTGAAGCGCGTTTTCTACGCCACGCCGAACTGCTGACTGAGTCGAGCCGACGAACCAGTGGATGACACCAGAGGAGCGACCGGGGTATATAAATCGGTATTCATCTCTACCGGATAGCGAGGTGGGACTAAAAACCATGCATGCATGCATCAATGGCCGACAGCATCGTTCAGTGCATTAATGCTACTACCTACGCCTATTGCGGCTGTGTGTGTGAACGCAATACGAGTGGGGTCATGTCTACATCATTCCCTGCTACCGCACATATTTTAATTTGATGCTAAGCGTTCAGTATAGTCCGTCTGCTCTTTTATTCATTTTTGACTTGTACATGTTTGATTTTCAGTAACTAAATTATTATGGAATAAAAGAAATTTATACAGAACAGATTAAACTGGAATATTATTTACACTACGAGGACACAGAGATTTAGTTCATCAAGTCAGGAAAACTCTAAGAATTTTTTAGCTTGAAAGGGAACAAAATTCAAGTGCCCGGGAAAATGTTGAAAGAAGGAACAAATCTTTACCGACCGTGGAACAAAATCACAAAAATCCTAGAACAAGAAACAGAAAAAACTGGAAAGGTTACAAAAATCTGGGAAACAATTACAAAAAATTGGGAACAAAAATTACGAAAAATCTTAGAACAAGAAATACAAAAATTTGGGAACAAAAAATACAAAAATCCTGGAACAAAAATTACAAAAATCTGGGAAACAAAATTACACAAATTTCACAAATCTAGGAACAAAAGTTAAAAATTCCAAGAACAAAAATTTCAAAATATAGGAACAAAGTTACAAAAATCCGAGAACAAAAGTTATAAAAATCTTGGAACAAGAAATACAAAAATCTGGGAACAAAAAATACAAAAATTCGGGAACAAAAATTATAAAAATCGAGGAAACAAAATTACAACAATCAGGGAACAAAAATCCAGGAACAAAAATTTAAAAAACCTAGGAACAAAAGTGAAAAAATTCGGGAACAAAAATCTAGGAACAAAAATTTCAAAAATCCGGGAACAAAAACCGCAAAAATCTGGGAACAAAATTACAAAAAATCCGGAACAAAAATTACAAAAATTCGGGAATACAAATTATATAAATCTGGGAACAAAAATTTCAAGAATTTAGGAACAAAAAGTTGCAAAAATGAAGGAACAAAAATTACATAAATTTGGGAACAAAAATATAAAAATCCAGGAACTAAAAATTACATAAATCTGGAAACAAAAATTACAAAAATATGGGAACAAAAGTTACAAAAATCTGGGAAAAATTTTTACAAAAATCTAGGAACAAAAGTTACAAAAATTTTAAAAATCTGGGAACAAAAATCAAGGAAATAAGTTTTCAAAATCTAGGAACAAAAGTAAAAAAAATCCAGGAACAAAATTTCTAAAATCTAGGAACAAAAATTACAAAAATATGGAAACAAAAATTACAAAAATCCGAGAACAAAAATTACAAAAATACTAGAACAAGAAATACACAAATTTAGTAAAAAAAATACAAAAATTGTAGAACAAAAATGTCAAAAATCAAGGAACAAAATTTAAAATTTCCGAGAACAAAAATTCGGAAATAAGAGAAAGCAAGAAAAAGAATGAAAAAATAAGAAATAAGAAATAAGAGAAAGCAAGAAAAAATGTAAAAAGAAAAATAAGAGAAAGCAATAAAAACGAATGTAAAAAAGAAGAAGGGCAAGGTGAGAAACATACCTCGGCGTGAAAGTGTGAAAAGAGCACACAGCCTTTCTTGTGATTGGTGGGGACCACAATTCTTGAGTGTAACGAACGATCTAGAAAAAAGCTAACGAACGAGTTAGACGGAAATAAAATTGGGTCCGCGTCGAGCAGCAGGCCAGCAGCGATTCATCGTACGTAACGAATCGAACAGAAGAAAACGGGCCGAGCCCATGTTCCAAATCGTTCAGCGAAATGAAGCCTCGGTAGCGCGCGCGCGCTATCGAGCATTCTCGCATGCAGTTGTTACGGATCGTCTCTGCTCGAGCATGGAAGTTAAGAGACATGGGCCGGGGATGGTGTCTCTAAGTCGGGGCCTCACACATTATGTTAACATGTTCGGCCGCCCGGTCCTCTGGAGCTTTGCTTATGAAGCCTTGTGTTCCAGGTCTAAGATCTTCGTGACTTCCTGAAAACCGAGGCAAACCGAACGGATAGAAGGAGACGCTTCTTCTGGTTAGTGTTTATCACGGATTAATTAAGACTCGATAGATCGATCGGATAAGGCTATATTGCATGCTGCAAGTTGGAGTGGGCGATGGAATCTGATCCTTCGCCAAAGTAGCCGACCCCCTCCATTCGGTCAAGTCAATGTCCATACCAACCACGTACGTACGCAGATCGGACACGTACTAATGCTTAGCATCAAGGCTGGGCTACAGTCTACTAAGCCAGATGAGCATGTACCTAGTTCCCTATATAATCCTAGCTGTGAACCTGTAGCAAGGTACAGAAATCTGCAAGACAAGTAGACAGGCACACAGAGCAAGCGGCCGAGCATGTCTTCATGCCCATCTCTTACCCTCTCCTGCGACAACAACCACTGGAACTGCTGCGGCAGCGCCAAAGACCCTGAACACCACGGTGATGCTTCTTCTGCAAAGCAGCAGCCCGCGCCACAACACCCACCGCCGACGCAGCCGCCACCACGCGTGGTGGCGCCGCCGCCGCCGTCAGACTCGGCGCCTCCACATCATGTGTCTCCGGTGGCGCCACCCCACAGCAACAAGGCGCATGACGAGCCGCCTCAGCCTGCCTGGACAGCGGTGACACCTCGTGACAAGCCGCCGGTGACGCCAACTCCCGCCATGGTGTCTTCCAGTAGATACGAGCCGCCACAGCCGGCATGGTCGACGGTGACCCCTCGTGCGCCCGTGCCACCCAACGAGCCGCCTGGACAGACAGCATGGCCTCCCCATGTGCCGCCAAAGACGTGCGACGACGGCGGGGTGCCGGCCGTGACGACGATGCGTCCTCCTCTGCCACACAGAATGTACCCGGCACCGGCCGTGGCGCCGGCACAGCCAGCGGCATCAACACCTCGTGCTGGTGCGTCGCAATATCCACCCGCGCATCACCCTCACCACGACAATACCGATTCCCAGGTGGAATCTCATTCGCAAGCACATCTGCAGGAATACTAGTATTAGGTTCACGAACATGTCACTGCAGGAATATTATCCGCACCAGGCGGGTTGTTGCGAACCGAATGTCTAGCCCGGGCATAAGAGAGAATGGATAGTATACGTCAATACGTGCATTGTCGCATGGATGTTAATTTGGCCCAGTATTACTGAGAGATGTTTTTCTTCTATATGCGCGAGCAGCAGTTGTACTTTGGTATTGACTACGGCATGTGCTCAGTAATCGGGTGCTGCTCGTCTTTATCACTTTGGATGAAGATTTCCCTTCTAGCTAGGTGCTGCTGCCACTAGTGAGTAAGGCAAGCTTCATGGAGGACGCCCTGATCAGTGGGAGCCCCCCACCCAACGTGACACTTGCTTCACTCTAAGTCAGAAGGAGATCAATCAAATTGAGCAGTGCCTCTAGAAATCAAAGTTAGTTTTGGTTACTCGAGGAAGTTAAGCAGTATCTCGACCCGAGGAAACAACGAAAGTTCAGCGGGAAATCTCATGACTGTCCCGTGATGATGAAATAGATAGTCCTAGTTGTACTTAAAGGGATAACTGACAAGCATGTCCCTGAAACAAGTAATTTTTTTTACGTTATCTCACAAAAGTCGATTAGTTTGAAGAAACTCATAGGGCCACCGGTGGAAAAAAGGCCATTGGTCCTAGTTGGTAAGGCCCATTTGTCCCGGTTGTAACAACCGGGACTAACAAAGCGGGACTAGAGGCTGGAGCCTTTAGTCCCGATTGTTTACGAACCAGGACCAATGGGCCTCCACGTGGCCCGGGTCATGTGCTGCGGCAGGAGGACTTTTGGTCCCGGTTCGTAACACAGACCGGGACTAAAGGTCCATTCGAAATAAAATTTGTATTTTCTTTTTCTTTATTTCTCTAATATCTAATCACCTCTATTCTCATGTCAAATTAGATACTTATAGCTCTCACTCCATTCTTATGTCAAATTACATACTTGTGGTTCCCACTTCCCGGTCGGTCACCCATCCTCATACTGCTCCACCCTTAGCACGCTTAACTTCTCCATTCCTTCCATAGTAGCTTCCAAGACTGTGCTCGCAACTTTTTGATATTGGTATGCTACCAATTCTATTAACCTATACACTTTGGAAACATATAATATTACTTTTTTAAATTCCAAATAAATTCACAAAATAAGCAACAATGATTAAGTAATAATAAGCATGAATGAATTCCAAATAATGTTTATACATAATTTAATTATTAATTTTTAATAATTAAAATATCCAAAAAGGCCAAAAAACTTGAAAAATCCAAAATTCGAAAATTAATAGACTTGTTAACCAAACAAGAGGGAGTACATTTTTTCATATATATATGCACTCGCACACCACACCACACACACATCTAGCTAGTAGCCTTCTAGGTTCCAATAACTCCTAGCAATCTCGAAGCCCAAGCGAGCGTCTAGAGCGGCATAAACACTTGCTTGTCGCTTAATGGAACTTTGGCCCAACCATATATAAGTTCTTCTTCTTCTTCCTCGTCGCCCTTCTTCTTGTTCTTCTTGATCCTCTTCTTCTTCTCAAGCTTTGTCCCAATAGTAGCATTGGACAGATCGTAAAGACTCGGAATTGGTTTCTTGGTGGGGTTCGGCATAATCACTTGGAGGTCGTACACCGATGGAATTTGAATTCCGTATGATTGCAGCATGCGCACGTCATTGCCGATAGCCGCGCCACAGAATCTAATGGTGGGGTCCCCCAAGAAATCCCTGAGCAGTTGCGGCACATGATCGGCCCGACATATTTGGAAGACCAAAACCTCGGACGCCACCGAGAGTTGAAGGACGATGGCACGCTGATGGAGCTTATCGCGAGGGGTGGTGAACTCGCAGTCCAAGCCCACACATTTGATCAGTGTGGCGTCGAGGAACCGCTGCTTGATAGCGTGGAGCCACATCTCCACCATTGATGCATGGAGAGTTTCCGTGATGGTGAATTCCATCCCTTTGGCGGTGATATTATGCACCCGCGTCGCCGGCTCCATTGAAATGAGAGGGAGAGAGAGAGCTCGATCGCCGGCCGTGCTATTGGTGTGGTTTTGGCGGTGAGATGCTATGGTGGTTTTGGAGGAGACATTAGGAAGATGATGATCAAGAAAAGCTTAATAAGGTTCCTTATATAGTACTAGAGAGAGGGAGAAGAAGAAGAAGAAGAAGAGGCCGCCGGTGTGTGATTAGGCCGCCGGGCAGCGAGTCTCTCCCGATGCGTTTGCAGATTACCGAAGCAATCGTAATGGCCGCAGCGATAACGAAGCGATCATAACTGGCGTGGGAGAGCAGCGGTTTATTTGAACTGCCCTTTAGTCCCGGCTCGTGGAGCAAACTGAGACTAAAGGGTGCCCTATAGTCCCGGTTTGCGCCACGAACCAGGACTAAAGGCCCAAAGGCATTAGTCCTGGTTGGTGGCGCAAACCGGGACCGAAGGGCCCATTTGAACTGGGACTAATGCCCCTGGTCCACATTTTCAATTGAACCGAGACTAATGCCCCCTTTAGCCGCGGACCGAACATGTTGGGGACTAATGGGGGCGAATAGAAGCCTTTTTTTCTACTAGTGGGCTATGGGAAGAGATCATTGTCATACTATGTGAGCCTGAGATCTACTTCACGCATGCATTCTTTGACGTTCAGCTACATCTAGTGCTCCATATTGTGGATGGTATCATTGATCTCGGGCCAACATTCATGCACTCCACGAAGTTGTTCGAAATGATGAATGGGGTCATTAGGTGATACGTTTGTAACAGGGCTCGTCTCGATGGAATCATCATTCAAAGCTTTCTAGCCAAAGAGTGCATCTTTTTCTGTATGAATTATCTAGATATCGAAAACCCTATTAGTTTGTGTGTCAATAAGCACCTTAGCAGGCTCAATGGAGTATGTCTCTCTCTGGCTAGAGGGAATTGCATGTCAACCATTGTAGTCAATGCACCGAATTTGACAGAGCAAAATAAGTAGCGCTACAACACCTAGAAGTGATCCATCCTTGGTTGATAGAGCACAAAAGCATAATTGCGAAAAAGTACCGTGACCAGGGGCAGCAAAAGATGGACAGAGAAAAATCAGAGAGCAAAACTCTTGTCACCAAAAAAGAAGAAACTGAGAAAAATAACTAAGAAAGATGGCCCTTCCGCTAGCTAGCCGATTCAAAGACTGTATCGATTCAGGATAGGGTACCCATAAATGTGCGGCTATATCATGTCGCGGGTGCATAGATTTTACCACCGAAAATGCTCAACACTGTAAGTGGGGATCTAAGGAGTATACATGACTCTCTTCTAATAGTATGTAGGCATCTACTTTTATAGCCAATCCAACATACCCGGTTTTCGTGGCTAAGGTGTGCCAAAAGAGCTACTAGCAGGAGAGAGGAAGAAGAACCGCACTGGTGAAAAAAAGGTCATCAGTCCCGGTTGGTAAGGACCATTAGTCCCGGTTGCAGCAACCGGGACTAACAAAACGGGACTAAAGCCTCCACCTTTTAGTCCCGGTTGGTTACGAACTAGGACTAAAGGGCCTCCACGTGGCCCGGGTCATGTGTTGCGGCTGGAGGACCCTTTCGTCCCGGTTGGTAACACGAACCGGGACTAAAGGTCCTTTCAGAAAGAAAAAAATTGATTTTATTTTTTGAAATTTCTCTATTTTCGAATATTTGAATTGTTTGACAGTTATCACTCTAATATCTAAACACCTCTATTCTCTATTCTCATATCAAATTACATACTTGTGGTCCTCACTCTATTCTCATGTTAAATTACATACTTGTGGTCCTCAGTTTCCGGTCGGTCACCCATCCTCACACCGTTCCACCCTTAACACGCGTAACTTCTCCATTCCTTTCATAGTAGCTTCTAAGCTTATGCTTGCGACTTCTTGATAATGCTATGCTACCAATTCTATTAACCCATACACTTTGGTAATATATGATTTTACTTTTTTGAATTCTAAATAATTCACAAAATAAGCAACAATGATTAAGTAATAATAAGCATCAATGAATTTCAAATAATCTTTATGCATAATTGATATGTTGCAAATGTATCTATAATTTTTGATGCTCCATGCTTGTTTTACACCAATTGCTTTATATTTTGTTTACACTTCGTGGCATTTTTATGCATTTTTTGGAACTAACCTATTAACAAGATGCCACAGTGCCAGTTCCTGTTTTCTGCTGTTTTTCTATTCTAGGTTTTTACTGAAGGAAATATTCTCAGAATTGGACGAAATAAAAGCCAAAGTTCCTATTTTTTTGACACAAAGACGGAGTCCAAAGGAGAGACGGAGACGGGCAACGAGCCGACCACACCTGGTGGTGGCGCAGCCCAGCCCTTGGCCGCACCACCCCATGATGTGGGCCCCTCGAGCGCCCACCGACCTCGCCCTTCCGCCTATAATTTCACATCTTTGGGAAAACCCAAAAGGCCTGAACCTCCATCCACGAAAAGTTCTGTAGCCGCCGCCGTCATTGACCCTAGTTTGGGAGGGTTCAGAAGCTCTTCCTGGCACCCTGCCGGAGAGGGGAATCATCACCGGAGGCCTTCTTCATCGCCATGCCTGACTCCAGAGTGATGCGTGAGTAGTTCATCTTTGAACTATGGGTCCATAGCAGTAGCTAGATGGTTGTCTTCTCCTATTTGTGCCACCATGTTGAGATCTTGTGAGCTACCTATCATGATCAAGATCATCTTATTGTAATGCTACATGTTGTGTTTGTTGGGATCCGATGAATATTGAGTACTATGTCAAGTTGATTATTGATCAATCATGTCTATGTTATTTGTGATTTTGCATGCTCTCCATTGCTAGTAGATGCTTTGGCCAAGTAGATGCTAGTGACTCCAAGAGGGGGTATTTATGCTCGATAGTGGGTTCATACCTCTAGTAATCTGGGAGAGTGACAATAACTTCTAAGGTTGTAGATGTGATGTTGCTACTAGGGAGAAAACAACAATCTTTTGTTCAAGGATAATTGTATTGTTTACATTACACACTTTGCTTAATGCAACAATCTGTTGCTTGCAACTTAATACCCAAGGGTTGTTCAGATGATATCCTGAAGGTGGATTATTAGTCATAGATGCAGTTGGATTACGGTCTATGTATTATGTTGTAATGCCCAAATGAATCTCATAGTGATCTTCATGTCATGTACATGCATTGTTATGCATTCTTTATTTTTCAATTGCCCAACTGTAATTTGTTCACCTAGCATGTTATTTATCTTTATGGAGAGACACCTCTAGTGAACTGTGGACCCAGGTCCATACCTTTACATTGATAATACCATCTACTGCAAACACTGTTTACCTTCCGCAAGTACTATTTTATTTCACTGCAAACAAACATCTCTTTCCACACTATACGTCTAATCCTTTGTTTTCAGCAAAACTCGTGAGATTGACAACCTCACTGTAAGTTGGGGCAAAGTAGTTTGGTTGTGTTTTGTGCAGGTTCCACGTTGTTGACTGACACCGGTAGTGCGCCCTGCCAAAGTCAGCTAGCAGCAACCTTCAGAAGTGATTTCTTTCTCCTATTGGTTGATTTAACTTTGGTTTCGTACTGAGGGAAAACTTACTGTTGTGCTCATCATACCTTCCTCTTGGGGTTTCCCAACGGGTCCTGTGAGACATCAAGACTGTTTTCTAGTGCCGTTGCCGGGGGAAAGAGGATTTCTGCTAGGGGGGTCTCTCACTTCCAATCTCTTTACTTTGTTATTGTTTTGCTTAGTTTCTTTGATTTATTTTGTTTGCTTCTTTTTATCCAAAAATACCAAAAATTAGTTCCTTTTATAGTTGTTATTTTTGTTGGTCTATTATTGTCTTGCTTTTTACTTGCTTTATCATGCTTTCTATCAATGGTTGATTTCTTTGAAACTAGATCTTATTGGCAAGGTGGGTTCACAGAAGAACAACAAAAATATTATAAGGAACACTGCTTGTCACAAAAAGGGAAACACTTATGGGAACTAATTAATAAATTGTATATCATTGCTAGAAACATGTGCTCTATTTATAATGTTACTTATTGCTTTGATAAATCTTGTTGCTGTAGGAGGTATAAACACCTCCCTTTTCAATGTGAGTATAATGATAATGTTACCATATCTTCTTATGTTAAGGGAAATTATGACTTTATGATGTGGAGCAAATTGAAGAATTTATTGATTGGAAGGGTGCATTTGAACTTGCTTATTTGCTTTAAAATACTAATGATGCACCTTATAAATATGAGGTTTATGATATACTTAAATTTTTCTTTGATAATTACAAGGAAGAAAATGGCTATATTCTTAAATATCTTAATAAATGCTCTCCACCAACGGAAGAGACTAATGCCTTGCAGGAGCCTATGGAAGAAGAAATTGCTGAAACTAGAAGCTCATTGGATGAAAAAGAGGAGGAGAGTGATGATCAAGAAGAGGAAGAATGGAGCAGCTACCCATGTCTACCTCCCAATAAGAGTAACTCTTTAAATAATACCTTATTTGATCGCCCTCCATGCTTACCAAAGGAGGATGAGTGTTATATTGATAATTGTGATGATCCCATTGATTCTTTTGAAATATCCCTTTTTGATGAAATTGATACTTGCTATACTTGTGACCTTGATACTACTATGAATGGAACTTTTGAGAATGATGTTGCTGCTGTTATTTATGATAATCCATGTTACTTTGATAAATTTATGACAATCCTCTATTTATTCCAACTATTGACATGAATGATAATGAGGAAGTTTGTTTAGAAAATTTATATGATAATGCTCTAGATGATGGTCCTATGTTACTTGATGTTATAAATTATAATGCTACTGAAAATAGGATAGCTATAATGTGTCCCATACCTTTTAAGAGTGACCAATCATCTTGATTTGCTATTACTAAAAGTGAGAAGGAAGAGGTCTTTATTTTTAATTTTGTATCCCACTATTTTGGAGCTTGATATGGATTGTGTGCTTGCAGATCATGAAAAACATGCTTTGTATGATATTTATATTGTTGAGTTTGTTCATGATGCTATTGAAAATTATTACGGGAGAGGAAAATATGGTTGTTGGAATTTTCATGTTACTAAAACACCTCTCTTTATATTAAAAGTTCCAAAGTTGCTCTTGTTTTATCTACCCATGCTTGTTACTATGTGCTTCTTTGATTTATTTTCTTACAAGATTCCTATGCATAGGAAGTGGGTTAGACTTAAATGTGTTTCATATTTGCTCCTTGATGCTCTCTTTTGCTTCAATTCATATTTCTTATGTGAGCATCTTCTCAAATTACCGAGCCTAGCTGAAAGGCGTTAAAGAAAAGCACTCTTGGGAGATAACCCATGTTTTATTTCTGTAATTTTTCTTTTGATTGAGTCTTGGAAGTTGTTACCTCTGTAACGACCTCTCCTTATCCTATTTATTTCGTTTTTGTGCCAAGAATAGCCTCTAATAGGAAGAAGGTAAGATTTGGGGAAGTTGCTGTCCCGAAACAGATTTCTCTGCTTCGCTGTAAAAAATCGTGAAAAATCTCAGAATAGTATTTTGATCTGCAATTTTTTGTGTGCCCCAGGTTATTATCTAACTTTTGTTAGTTTTGCACTTTTTGATTTGAGCAACATAAGATTTTCGAAAAAATTGATCTTTACCTGCTATTCTGTTTTGACAGATTTCTGCCACTATTTGCATTTGCCTCTTAATCTCTTTCTTTTTGAGTTCTTTTGATCAGAAGAGCTTTTAAAAGAAGTTGCTATAGTAGCTAATTTTTTAATAGATGTTGTACTTGAGTTGAAACTGAACCAAAAGTTGATCTACTATCTTGCATACACTAATGTTGCTAATGAGAATTGTGTGAAGTTTTATATGAAGGGAGTTTTCAAGTGTAGGGAAAGGAGAATGATGTGATGAGATGAAGAATGGACAAAAGCTCAAGCTTGGGTATGCCCATGTCACCCCAATAAATATCCAAGAAGTACAAGCGTCAAAGCTTGGGGATGCCCAAGGCACCCCCTTTTTCATCAAAAAAAATATCAGGTCATCTTTCAAGACACTATATTTTTATTGTTTCATATGCTATGTGTTTTTCTTGGAGCGTCTTTATTTTTGTTTTTAGTTTTATTTTGCTTTGTTTGTTGTAATAAATGTTTGGATCCCAGCATACTTCTTTTGGAGAAGACACACTTCATTTTTATTGCCTAGAACACTAGTTTTCACTCTTATTGTTCTGCGAGTGTTCTCTTTTGCTAGTATTGCGTTTAGCTTTTGTTTTCACCTTTATTTTGTTCAGAACTTGTTAGTTCTTTTTAGTTAGGTGTGTTTAGTCCTCTGGTCTTTTCTGATTTTCATCTTTGAGAGTTGTTTCAAACAAGTTGATTGGTGTTGGAGAAGAGTAAAATATTTCATGCTTATAGTGGTGCAAAAGGAAAGCTTGTTTAGACTATTGCTTAGACTTTAGCATGTCATGTTAGATATTATTTTGATTATATGCTTAGTAGTTATTGTTTTAGCATGACTTGTCTCAAATGACTGAGAGTGCTTAATGTGCCATTGAAAGAATCATGTGTTGTTTTACCATACAAAAGCATAATATTGTGGTATTCTTCTTTGATGCTTTATTTGGGATGACTTGGCGCATGCTTACACCATGTTATGACTATGAACCAGTCACCTCAAGCCTCTATGATCATTTAGTTTTTGACTTGTAATATCACTTTATGCTTTGATTAATAATGTTTTGTCGCTATGCATGATTATGGCCGTTATTGCTCTCTTAGTTGGTCGTTCCCAGTCTCTTGCTAGCCTTCACCTGTACTGAGTATGAGCTCTACTCGTGCATCCAACTCCCAAAAAACAAAGTTTGCCAATGTGTCCACCATATCTACCTATTAGCATTATAGCTATTCCAAGTATATTCATCATGCTTTTATCTATCTTCCAAATTAAATTTTTGTTATGAGAAAATTAGTTAGTAAAGCTCTCATGAACTTGATGGCACATTTACTTTCTTGCACTTAATAAACTTGACCATGTGACTCTCTTATGAAGTTTATATGCTTGGAAATTGTAAGTTGAGAGTTAGCACAGCCATGCTTTCATGGGGCACGTTTTCAACATTGCACTTTTTCTTAAGTTGATATCATAATCTTTTGTTTATGGATGCCTAGCGATGTGAAATAAGTTGGGAACTTTTAAGCTCATGGAGTTTGTATATGTATTAGAGAAACACATGGGCCGCTAATCTAAACCATGCATCATTCATGGTGGAAATTTACAGCATAACCATAGTGGGCATTCGACGACGCATCTCATAATAAAAAGCTATACCCAATGGTAAATAAAAGAGATGTCGAGATGTTCATTGTCTGTTTGTATTGTCATTTTGATATGGGAAAGCTTCCATATCATCAGGCAGAAGGTACCCCGTTGGCGTTCTCAATGATACATGTATGCTTACAATGACAAGAACTTATTTGGGACCTAAATCGAGTAGCATAAGGTTTAGGTACTCATATTCAAGGGACATGAGATTTTCAACTTATGGTTTGTCAAGTATATAACTCATATTTGCATTCACATTAACCTTAACCATTCAAGATTCTTATGATAGGGGCAATGAGAGCTCAAAGCTAATGAGTACCATAATTTTTGGAAGCTTTTTGAAACTTGTTAATCCCTACTTCCCGCTGCGAAGGGCCTTTCTTTTACTTTTATGTTGATTCTTCATCTTCTATCTTTATGCACCAATTAAGAGAGCATAGTTGTCATTCTGAGTATAATGTGCATAGTTCCAAAATTTATTATTGATTGATTCATGATTATGGTATTGATTGTTCTCAAATTATTTGTATCTAGTCACCCTTTGAACTTTGAAGGTGTCCTATGCATTTATGTTTTGCTATTTCATGAAGGACAAGCTGAATACCACTTTGCTATGTTTTCTCTATACTCAAAACAAACAAATAACTTTCAATGCATTATTATTCATGATCTTTTGTTTGTGTTGCCTTTCATGTTGTAACATGGTTGCTAAGTTCTATTGTTAGAATTATATCTTTTATGTCCATGTTTAGAGTATTTTGATCTCAGCTTGCAATGCTTTACAATAACTTGATCAAGACTGTGCTGGCTGCATGTCACCTCAAAAATTATTTTTGTTATCACTTACCTACTTGAGGACGAGCAGGAGTTAAGCTTGGGGATGCTGATACGTTGCAAATGTATCTATAATTTTTGATGCTCCATGCTTGTTTTACACCAATTGCTTTATGTTTTGTTTACACTTCGTGGCATTTTTATGCATTTTCTGGAACTAACCTATTAACAAGATGCCACAGTGCCAGCTGCTGGTTTCTGGTGTTTTTCTATTCCAGGTTTTTACTGAAGGAAATATTCTCGGAATTGGACGAAACAAAAGCCAAAGTTCCTATTTTGCTGACACGAAGACGGAGTCCAAAGGAGAGACGGAGACGGGCAACAAGCCGGCCACACCTGGTGGTGGCGCGGCCCAGTCCCTGGCCGCGCCACCCCATGGTGTGGGCCCCTCGGGCACCCACCAACCTCGCCCTTCCGCCTATAAATTCATATCTTTGGGAAAACCCTAAAGGCTCAAACCTCCATCCAAAAAAAGTTCTGTAGTCGCCGCTGTCATCGACCCTAGTTTGGGAGGGTTCAGAAGCTCTTCCCGGCACCCTGGCGGAGAGGGGAATCATCACCGGAGGCCTTCTTCATCGCCATGCCTGCCTCCGGAGTGATGCGTGAGTAGTTCATCTTTGGACTACGGGTACACAGCAGTACCTAGATGGTTGTCTTCTCCTATTTGCGCAACCATGTTTAGATCTTGTGAGCTGCATATCATGATCAAGATCATCTTATGGTAATGCTACATGTTGTGTTTGTTGGGATCCGATGAATATTGAGTACTATGTCAAGTTGATTATTGATCTATCATGTCTATGTTATTTGTGATCTTGCATGCTCTCCGTTGCTAGTAGATGCTTTGGCCAAGTAGATGCTAGTGACTCCAAGAGGGGGTATTTATGCTCGATAGTGGGTGCATGCCTCTAGTAATCTGGGAGAGTGACAATAACTTCCAGGGTTGTAGATGTCCTGTTGCTACTTGGGAGAAAACAACAATCTTTTGTTCAAGGATAATTGTATTGTTTACATTACACACTTTGCTTAATGCAATAATCTGGTGCTTGCAACTTAATACCTAAGGGTTGTTCGGATGATATCCTGAAGGTGGATTATTAGTCATAGATGCAGTTGGATTACGGACTATGTACTATGTTGTAATGCTCAAATGAATCTCATAGTGATCTTCATATCATGTACATGCATTGTTATGCATTCTCTATTTGTCAATTGCCCAACTATGATTTGTTCACCCAGCATGTTATTTATCTTTATGGAAAGACACCTCTAGTGAACTGTGGACCCTGGTCCATACCTTTACATTGATAATATCATCTACTACAAACATTGTTTAATTTCCGCAAGTACTATTTTATTTCACTGCAAACAAACATCTTTTTCCACACTATACGTCTAATCCTTTATTTTCGGCAAAACAAGTGAGATTGACAACCTCACTGTAAGTTGGGGCAAAGTAGTTTGGTTATGTTGTATGCAGGTTCCACGTTCTTGACTGCCGTCGGTAGTGCGTCCTGCCAAAGTCAGCTAGCAGCAACCTTCAGAAGTGATTTCTCTCTCCTACTGATCGATTAAACTTTGGTTTCGTACTGAGGGAAAACTTACTGCTGTGCTCATCATACCTTCCTCTTGGGGTTTCCTAACGGGTCCTGTGAGACATCAATAATTTAATTATTAATTTTTAATAATTAAAATATTCAAAAAAACTTAAAAAATTTCCAAAATTAATAGACTTGTAAACCGAAACAGAGGGAGTACATTTCCCAACAAACACAACATGTAGAATTACACAACGATGATCTTGATCATGATAGGCAGCTCACAAGATCTAAACATGAAGCACATGGAGGAGATGACAACCATCTAGCTACTGCTATGGACCCATAGTCCAAGGTAGACTACTCACACATCACTCCGGAGGCAGGCATGGTGATGAAGAAGGCCTCCGGTGGTGATTCCCCTCTCCGGCAGGGTGCCGGGAAGAGCTTCTGGACCCTCCCGATCTCGCGTCGACGACGGCGGCGGCTTACAGTAGGTTTCGTGGATAATTGATCGGGGCTCTTAGGTTTTCCCGTCGACGGGAATATATAGGCGGAAGGCCGGCGTCAGGAAGTGGGCCAGGAGCCCACACCACACCCCGGCGCGGTTAGGGGTGGCCCGCGCCATGGGGTGGTGCGGCCACCCTCTTGCACCCCTCTGTCTCTGCTTTGGACTCCGTCACGCTCTAGGAAAAATAGGAACTTTGGCTTTTGTTTCGTCCAATTCCGAGAATATTTTCTATGTAGCTTTTCTGAAACACAAAAACAACAGAAACAGGGAACTGGCACTGTGGCATTTCGTTAATAGGTTAGTTCTGGAAAATGCATAAAAATGCCACGAAGTGTAACAAAACACAAAGCAAATGGTGTATAAACAAGCATGGAGCATCAAAAATTATTGATACGTTTGGGACGTATCAAGCATCCCCAAGCTTAACTCCTGCTCGTCCTCGAGTAGGTAAGTGATAACAAAACAATAATTTTTGAGGTGACATGCACCATCACAATCTTGATCAAACGATGTAAAGCATTGAGTGCTGAGATCAAAGTACTCTAAACATGGGCATAAAAGACATAATCTTGACAATAAAACTTAGCAACCATGTTATAACATGAAAAGTAACACAAACAAAAGATCATGAGTAATGAAGCATTGAAAGTCAAGTGTGTGTTTCAACCATATAGAAAAACATAGCAAAGTGGTTTTCAGCTTGTCCTTCATGGAATAGCAAAACATAAATGCATAGGACACCTTCAAGTTTAAGAGGGCGAATAGATACAAATAATTTAAGAACAAGCAAAACCATAATCATGAATCAATCAATAATAAATTTTGGGACTATGCACATTAAACTCAGAATGACAACTATGCTCTCTTAGACGGTGCATAAAGGTAGAAGGTGGAGACTCAACATAAAAGTAAAAAAAGGCCCTTCGTAGAGGGAAGCAGTGATTGCAAGTTTTATAAACCTCCAAAAATTATGATACTTACTAGCTTTGAGCTCTCATTGCCCCCATCATAGGCATCTTGAATGGTTAAGGTTAATGCGAGTACAATTATGAAGCATATGCTTAACAAATCATAAGTTGAAAATCTCGTGTCCCGTGAAGTACGAATACCCAAACCTCATGCTACTCGACTTAGGTCCCAAGCAAGTTCTTGTCATTGTAAGCATACATGTATCATCGAGAACGCCAACGGGGTACCTCTTGCCCGATGACATGGAACAAGCCCACATCAAAATGATAAGACAAACAGACAATGAACACCTCAGCATCTCTTTTATTTACCATTGGTATAGCCTTTTATTGTGAGATGCGTCGTCGAATGTCCACTATGGGCATGCTGTAAATTTCCACCATGAATGATGCATGGCTTAGATTAGCGGCACAGGCGTTTCTCTAACAAATATACAAACTCCATGAGCTCACAAGTTTCCAACTTATTTCACATCGCAGGTATCCATAAACAAAAGATCACGATATCAACTAAATGAGAAAAAGTGCAATGCTGAAAGCTTGCCCCATGACGGCATGGCTGGGCTAACCTCCAACTTACAACTTGCAAGCATAACGTTAACATAAGAGAGCCACAATGTCAAATTTATTAAAAGCAAGAAAAGTAAAGTGTGCCGTCAGGTTCGTGAGAGCTTGATGCGGCACGGTGTTGATAATGTAAAGCACCGTCTAGTTGGGACCCCCAAGAGGAAGGTATGATGAATATAGCAGCAAGGTTTTCCCTCAGTAAGAAACCAAGGTTTATCGATCCGAAGGGGAAGAAGCCAAACGACTGAAGGTGATGCCCACTAGTTGCGTGACACTCCAACAAGGGCGCCATTTACGATAAAACGAGTTAGCGCGTCTTCAACTAGTAGCAACGTGGAACCTGCACACAACACAACCAAATACTTTGCTCCCAACTTACGATGAGGTTGTCAATCTCACCGGTTTGCTGTAAACAAAGGAATGAGCGTATCGAGTGGAAAAAAGTAATAGTATGCGAGTAAAGTAAACAGTGCGAGTAAAGTAAACAGTGCGAGTAAAGTAAACAGGTGATAGCAATATAAAGGAAATAGGACCGGGGTCCACAGTTTACTAGTGGTGTCTCTCCATAAGATAAAATAATACATGCTGGGTAAACAAATTACAGTTGGGCAATTGATAGAATAAAGACAACATGATATGTCAAGAGGATCACTATGAGATTTACTCTGGGCATTACAACAAGATACATAGACCGCCATCCAACTGCATCTATGACTAATAATCCACTTGTGGCGCATTTATCTGAGAACTCCACAAGTATTAAGTTGCGAACAACAGATAATTGCATTAAGCAAAGTGTGTAATGTAAACAAAGCATATGCCCTCGAGCATATGAATGTTGTTTTCCCCCTAGTAGCAACAGCACATCTACAACCTTAGAGGTTTCTGTCACTCCCCCAGATTAAATAGAGGCATGAACCCACTATCGAGCATAAATACCCCCTCTTGGAGTCACTAACAACTACTCGGCCAAGATAGCTACTAACAACGGAGAGCATGCAAGATCATAAACAACATAGAGATAACATAAGATAAAATTCAGTACATCAACTCAATCATAACACCAATATTCATCGGATCCCAACAAACACAACATGTAGAATTACACAACGGTGATCTCGATCATGTAAGGCAGCTCACGAGATATAAACATGAAGCACATGGCGGAGAAGACAACCATCTAGCTACTGCTATGGACCCATAGTCCAAGGTAGACTACTCACTCATCGCGCCGGAGGCAAGCATGGCGATGAAGAAGACCTCCGGTGGTGATTCCCCTCTCCGGTAGGGTGCTGGCAAGAGCTTCTGGACCCTCCCGATCTTCGGGTCAACGGCGGCGGCGGATCGCGATGTATTCTGGAAAAGTGATCGGGTTATTTAGGTTTTTCCCGTCGGGGGGTCTTTATAGGCGAAGGGGCGGTGTCAGAGGTGGGCCAGGGTGGCCTCACCACCAGGGGCACGGGCCAGCCCTGGGGCACGCCGCCCTGTGGTGTGGGCGCCATGTGGCCCCTCTCCATCTCTCCTTCGGTGTTCTGAAAGCTCCTGTGAATATCTGGACTTCTGGCTTTTGTTTTGTCCAATTCCGAGAATATTTCCTGTGTAACTTTTCTGAAACACAAAAACAGCAGAAAACAGGGAACTGGCACTGTGGCATCTCGTTAATAGGTTAGTTCCGGAAAATGCATAAAAATGCCACAAAGTGTAACAAAACACTAAGCAAATGGTGTAAAAACAAGCATGGAGCATCAAAAATTATGGATACGTTGGAGACGTATCAGCATCCCCAAGCTCAACTCCTGCTCGTCCTCGAGTTGGTAAGTGATACCAAAAGAAATAATTTTTGAGGTGACATGCACCTACACAATCTTGATCAAATATGTAAGCGTTGTGCGCTGGGATCAAAAGAACTTAAAACATGGGCATGAAAGATATAATCTTGATAGAAGAAACTTAGCAACCATGTTATAACATGAATAAGAACACAAACAAAAGATCATGAAAATGAAACAATGAAAGTCAAACGTGTGTTCAAATCATATGGAAAAACATACAAATGGTTTTTAGCTTGTCCTTCATGAGAGAGCAAAACATAAATGCATAGGACACCTTCAAGTTTAAGAGGGCGACTAGATACAAGTAATTTAAGAACAAGTGAAACCAATATCATGAATCAATCAATGAAAACTTTGGGACAATGCACATTATACTCAGAATGACAACTATGCTCTCTTAGACGGTGCATAAAGATAGAAGGTGGAGACTGAACATAAAAAGTAAAAGAAAGGCCCTTCGCGGAGGGAAGCAGTGATTGCAAGTTTTATAAACCTTAAAAAATTATGGTACTTACCGGCTTTGAGCTCTCATTGCCCCCATCATAGGCATCTTGAATGGTTAAAGTTAATATGAAAACACTTATGGTGCATATGCTTGACAAATCATAAGTTGAAAGCCTCGTGTCCCGTGAAGTACGAATACCCAAACCTCATGCTACTCGACTTAGAGTCCCAAGCAAGCTCTTGTCATTGTAATTATATGTGTATCATCAAGAACCGCCAATGGGGTACCTCCTGCCCGATGACATGGAACAAGCCCACATCAAAATGATAGGACAAACAGACAATGAACACCTCGACATCTCTTTTATTTACCATTGGTATAGCTTTTTATTTTGAGATGCGTCGTCGAATGTTCACTATGGGCATGCTGTAAATTTCCACCATGAATGATGCATGGCTTAGATTAGCGGCCCAGGCATTTCCCTAACACATATAAAGACTCCATGATCCCGCAAGATTCCCAAATTATTTCACATCGTGAGTATCCATAAACAAAAGATCACGATATCAACTCAAATGAAAGAAAGTGCAATGTTGAAAGCTTGCCCCATGACGGCATGGCTGGGCTAATCTCCAACTTACAACTTGCAAGCATAACAACTCAACATAAGAGAGCCACAATGTCAAAATTTTAAAACGAGAAAAGTAAAGTGTGCCATCAGGTTCGTGAGAGCTTTACTGACCAATTTTCGCATAACACCAAAAAGAGTTTAATTTGAAGGATAGATAAAAGCAAGTCAAATGTACTTTGAAATAGCAAATTGCTAATAGGTATGTATGGTGGACACTTTGGAACAACTTGGTTTTTAGGTGTTGGATGCACGAGTAGAGCTCATACTCAGTACAAAATGAGGGCTACCAAAAGACTGGGAGCGACCAACTAAGAGAGCAATAATGGCCATAATCATGCAGAGCGACAAAGCGACATTAAAAGAAGCATAAGATGGCATCAAAAGTCAAAAACTAAATGATCATAGAGGCAATGGCGACTCTGTATGAGTCAAACATGTGTGAGCATGCGCCAAGTCAACCCAAATAAAGCATCAAAGGAGAAAACCAAAATAATGTTTCCAAATAATTAAAACAACGCATGATTTTTTCAAAGGCTCATTAAGCAATCTCAGTCATTTGAGACAAGTCATGCTACAGCAAAACCACTAAGCATTCTATCAAAAAGACATCAAGCACGACATGCAAAAGCCTAGGCCGCAGTCTACACAAGCTCCTTTTTGTACCACTTTTTTGCATAAAGTTTTTTCTCTTTTCCAACACCATTCAAACTTTTTATAAACAACTCTTTTGATGAAAACCAATAAAGACCAGAGGCAAAAATACACCTTGATAAAAAGATATAACAAGATCTGAACATAAATCAAGGCGAAAATCGAAAGCTAAACGCAGTTCTAGAAAAAGAGAACACTCGTGGAAACGAATAGAGTGAAAAACGGAGTGTTCTTGGCAAATGAAAAGCAAGGCAACTTCTCCAAAAGAAATTTGTTAGGGTCCAACCATTTATTGCAGCAAACAAAACTAAAAAAAAACTGAAAACTAAAAACAACTGACGCTCCAAGAAAAACGCATAATGCATGAAGCAATAAAAATATAGTGTTTTGAAAGGTGATCTGATTTTTGCCGATGAAGAAGGGGTGCCTCGGGGGCATCCCCAAGCTTTGACGCTTGTACTTCTTGGATATTTCTTGGGGTGACATGGGCATCCCCAAGCTTGAGTTTTTGTCCATTCTTCAACTCATCTCATCATTCTCCAATCCCTACACTTGAAAACATCCTTCATACAAAACTAAACACAAATCTATTAGCAACATTAGTGTAAGCATAACATTGAATCAACCCCTTTTTGCTTCAGGTTTCAACTCAAAACCACCACATATAAAGTATATACTACTGTAGCAACTTCCCCAAAAGTTCCGTGATCAAAAGAACTCAAAAAGAAAGCGATAAAGCAGCAAACACAAATATTGGCAGAAATCTGTCAAAATAGAACAGCTGACAAAGGTCGAATTTTTAGAGGGTTTTCTGTTGCTCAAATCAAAAAGTGTTCAACTAATGAAAGTTTAGATATAACCTGGGCCATATGAACAAGAAATTGCAGGTCCAAAAGATATACAGAGAATTTTCACGAATTTTTACGGTGCAGCACCGAAAACTGTTTCAGGACAGCAACATCCTCAAATCTTACCTCACTCAAATTAGAGGCTTCTCTTGGGACAAAAACGAAATAAAAATGATAAGGAGAGGTCATTACAGTATTAATAACTTACAAGACTCAAATAAAATAAAAAGAACTGAAAGTAAAAACATTGGGTTATCTCCCAAGAGTGCTTTTCTTTAACGCCTTTGAGCTAGGCTCAGTAATTTGAGAAGATGCTCACATAAGAAATATGAATTGAAGAAAAAGAGAGCATCAAGGAGAAAATATAAAACACATTTAAGTCTAACCCACTTCCTATGCATAGGAATCTTGTAAGAAAATAAATCAAATAACCACATAATCACAAGTATGGGTAGATAAAACAAGAGCAACTTTGGAACTTTCAATATAAAGAGAGGTGCTTTAGTAACATGAGAATTCCAACAACCACATTTTCCTCTCTCATAATAATTTTCAGTAGCATCATGAACAAACTCAACAATATAAATATCACACTCACCCTCCTTTGTTAAGCATGGAGGGCGATCAAATAAGGTATTAGTTAAAGAGTTACTCTTATTGGGAGGTAGACATGGGTAGCTCCATTCTTCCTCCTCTTGATCATCACTCTCCTCCTCTTTTTCATCCAATAAGCTTCCAGTTTTAGCAATTTCTTCTTCCATAGGCTCCTTCAAGGCATTAGTCTCTTCTGTTGGAGAGCATCTATTAAGATATTTAAGAATATAGCTGTTTTTTCCTTGTAATTATCAAAGCAAAATGTAAGTATATCATAAACCTCATATTTATAAGGTGCATCATCAGTATTTTCAAGCAAATAAGCAAGTTCGAATGCACCCTTCCAAGCAATAAATTCTTCAATTTGTTTCACATCATAAAAGTCATAATTTCCATTAATATAAGATATGGTAACATCATCATTATACTCACATTGAAAAGGGAGGTGTTTATACCTCCTACAGCAACAAGATCTATCAAAGCAATAAGTAACATTATAAGTAGAGCACACATTTCTAGCAATGTTATACAATCTATTGATTTGTTTCCATAAGTGTTTCCCTTTTCGTGACAAGCGGTGTTCCTTATAATAATTTTGCTGCTCTTCCGTGAACCCACCTTGCCAAGCATGATAAAGCAAGACAATAACAGACCAACAAAATTAACAACTATAAGGAAACTAATTTTTGTGTGTTTTTGATAAAACGATGCTAGTAAAAATAAAGTAAAGCAAAACTTAAAACAAAGTAAAGGATGTGCGTGTGAAACTCCCCTTGCAGAAGTCTTCTTTTTCCTCCCCGGCAACGGTGCCAGAAAAGAGCTTGATGTGGCACGGTGTTGATAATGTAAAGCACCATCCAGTTGGGAACCCCAATAGGAAGGTATGATGAATATAGTAGCAAGGTTTTCCCTCAGTAAGAAACCAAGGTTTATCAATCCGAAGGGGAAGAAGCCAAACGACTGAAGGTGATGCCCACTAGTTGCGTGACACTCCAACAAGGGCGCCGTTTATGATAAAAACGAGTTAGCACGTCTTCAACTAGTAGCAACGTGGAACCTGCACACAACACAACCAAATACTTTGCTCCCAACTTACAATGAGGTTGTCAATCTCACCGGTTTGCTATAAACAAAGGAATGAGCGTATCGAGTGGAAAACAGTAATAGTATGCGAGTAAAGTAAACAGTGCGAGTAAAGTAAATAGGTGATAGCAATATAAAGGAAATAGGACCGGGGTTCACAGTTCACTAGTGGTGTCTCTCCATAAGATAAAATAACACATGCTGGGTAAACAAATTACAGTTGGGCAATTGATAGAATAAAGACAACGTGATATGTCAAGAGGATCACTATGAGATTTACTCTAGGCATTACAACAAGATACATAGACCGCCATCCAACTGCATCTATGACTAATAATCCACTTGTGGCGAATCAATCCGAGAACTCCACAAGTATTAAGTTGTGAACAACAGATAATTGCATTAAGCAAAGTGTGTAATGTAAACAAAGCATATGCCCTCGAGCATATGAATGTTGTTTTCCCCCTAGTAGCAACAGCACATCTACAACCTTAGAGGTTTCTGTCACTCCCCCAGATTAAATAGAGGCATGAACCCACTATCGAGCATAAATACCCCCTCTTTGAGTCACTAGCAACTACTAGGCCAAGATAGCTACTAACAACGGAGAGCATGCAAGATCATAAACAACATAGAGATAACATAAGATAAAATTCAGTACATCAACTCAATCATAACACCAATATTCATCGGATCCCAACAAACACAACATGTAGAATTACATAACGATGATCTCGATCATGTAAGACAGCTCACGAGATCTAAACATGAAGCACATGGCGGAGAAGACAACCATCTAGCTACTGCTATGGACCCATAGTCCAAGGTAGACTACTCACTCATCGCGCCGGAGGCAAGCATGGCGATGAAGAAGACCTCCGATGGCGATTCCCCTCTTTGGCAGGGTGCCGAGAAGAGCTTCTGGACCCTCCCGATCTTCGGGTTGACGGCGGCGGCGGATCGCGATGTATTCTGGAAAAGTGATCGGGTTATTTAGGTTTTTCCCAACGGGGGGTCTTTATAGGCGAAGGGGCGGCGTCAGAGGTGGGCCTGGGTGGCCTCACCACCAGGGGGCGCGGGCCAGCCCTAGGGCGCGCCACCCTGTGGTGTGGGCGCCCTGTGGCCCCTCTCTGTCTCTCCTTCGGTGTTCTGGAAGCTCCTGTGAATATCTGGACTTCTGGCTTTTGTTTCATCCAATTCCGAGAATATTTCCTGTGTAACTTTTCTGAAACACAAAAACAGCAGAAAACAGGGAACTGGCACTATGGCATCTCGTTAATAGGTTAGTTCCGGAAAATGCATAAAAATGCCACGAAGTGTAACAAAACACTAAGCAAATGTTGTAAAAACAAGCATGGAGCTTCAAAAATTATAGATACGTTAGAGACGTATCAGAGCTTTACTGACTAATTTTCACATAACAAAAAATTAATTAATTTAAAGGATAGATAAAAGCAAGACGAATGTGCTTGGAATAGCAAATTGCTAATAGGTAGATATGGTGGATGATACGTCTCAAATGTATCCATAATTTTTGATGCTCCATGCTTGTTTTTACACCATTTGCCTTGTGTTTCGTTACACTTCGTGGCACTTTTATGCATTTTCCGGAACTAACCTATTGACAAGATGCCACAGTGTCAGTTCCCTGTTTTCTGCTGTTTTTGTGTTTCAGAAGTGATACACAGAAAATATTCTCGGAATTGGACGAAACAAGTTCCTAAAGTCTTATTTTACCCGGAAGCTTCCAGAGATCCGAAGAGGAGTAGGAGAGGGGCCACAGGCCAGGCTCACACATGGGTGGCGCGGCCCAGGCCCTGGCCGCGCCACCATGGTGTGAGGACGCCTGGTCCCTCCTCTGACATCGCCCCTTCGCCTATATAAAGCCTCGGGACGGAAAACCCTAGGGGATTCGGCAATTTTCCAGAAACAGTTCCGCAGCTCCGCCGCCGTCGAAGCCAAATTTCGGGGGACAGAAGTCTCTATTCCGGCACCCTGCCGGGACGGGGAAGTGCCCCCGGAGCCATCTCCATCGGTCTCCATCGCCGTCTCCGCCATCTCCATCGACCTCACCGCCATCTCCATCAACCTTGCTGTCTCCTATGATGAGGAGGGAGTAGTTCATCCCTGGGGCCGAGGGCTCTACCGGTAGCTATGTGGTTCACCTCTCTCTCCCATGATGTGATCTTTATGTGATCGTGAGCTTTGTATCATGTTGAACAAGTAGATATTATTATTCAGATATTATGTGTACTCTAGTGGTGTTATTAAAGTAATCTATTCCTCCTGCCATGGTGTAACGGTGATAGTGCGTGCATCATGGTGGTACTTTGTTTAGGCTATGATTGTGATCCCTTGTGGATTACGAGAATACTTATTGCTATGATAGTATTGAAGTGATCTATTCCTCCTTTCATGGTGTAATGTTGACATTGTGTGCACCGTGTTAGTACTTGGTTTATGTTGCAATAATATCTATCTTGAGTTGTGCTTTGATTTGGGTATCTCTATGAGTGGTATTTGTCAAGTACTTGATGAACTTTAAGGGGTGCTTCTGTAGCCACTACACAATGATTAGTGTTATTCAATAGGAGAGTAATTCAGAGTACCATAGTGGAGAGAAGTTATCTATTTGTTCATTCATGTTATATTGTTGGGAGTGTGTCCACTAGTGAAAGTATGATCCCTAGGCCTTGTTTCCAAGCATTGCACACCGTTTACTTGCTGTTTTGTTACATGTTTGCTCGCAGCGATTTTTATTCCAGATTGTATTTACTACTTATAATCATCTATACCACTTGTATTTCACTATCTCTTCGCCGAACTAGTGCACCTATACATCTGACAAGTGTATTGGGTGTGTTGGGGACACAAGAGACTTTCTGTATCGTAATTGCAGGGTTGCTTGAGAGGGATAGCTTTGACCTCTTCCTCCATGAGTTCGATAAACCTTGGGTGATCCACTTAAGGGAAACTTGCTGCTGCTCTACAAACCTCTGCACTTGGAGGCCCAACACTGTCTACAAGAACAGAAGCGTGTGTAGACATCAAGCTCTTTTCTGGCGCCGTTGCCGGGGAGGTAAGGTAAAAGGTACTCACATTTTTTGGCTACTAAGTCTTTTAGTTGCTGGTGAGTGCTCGAAGTTATTTCCTTTAGATTCTGCAATTATATCTTTTTGTTTCTTGTTTTTATTTTCACTAGTTAGGCTTAATGGAAAACAAAGAGTTCTTTAGTCTTTTTCCTGATTATAGATTTGAAGAGAAAATTGAAAATCCTTTGGAGCTTATTTCGCATAGCAATCCTATTAGTACGAATGCTTTGAATACCATTAATGCTAATGCTATAGAAAAGTCTAAGCTTGGGGAAGCTGGTTTTGTTAAGTATGATATTTTTAGTCCCCCAGCTTTAGTGGAGAAGGTTTGTTCTGATGATATTTTATCTCCCATATGTGATGTTTCTAATGATGCTTGTGCCCCTCATCCTTTTAAAATACCTACAAAGATTGTTGAATGTGCTAAGAATAACTGCTATTTAGGAGATGGAACTATCCATCCTGGTGATCATTTGCTTTTTATACATGAATTATGCGAGTTGTTCCAGTGTGCAGGTATTTCAATGAATCAAGTTAAGAAGAAGCTATTCTGGTTATCATTGAAAGGCAGAGCTGAGGAGTGGTATCGGCTGCTTGAAGATGGTCCATCTATTGCATGGGAGGAAATTGTGCCTCTCTTTTATTCCAAGTTTTATCCTCCAAGTGAAATTCATAAAGATCGTAATCGGATATATAACTTTTGGCCTCATGAGGGAGAAAGCATTGCCCAAGCGTGGGGAAGATTGAAGTTACTAATGCACAAATGTCCTATTCATGATCTTCCCCGTAATATTGTTATTAATAATTTTTATGCAAGGCTTTCAGGATATTACAAGGACTATCTAGATGCATGCTTTGATGGGTCTTTCACAAGCAAGGATGTTGATGTCGGGGGGATGACCCCCGATAGGGTCAAGAGACTAGAAAGATACAAGGTTTATGGTTGACTTTAAACCAGTTGACCAAGGAAGGGCCTGGCCGGATTATAGGAGCATCGGCCAGGCCGGCATATATGTATATCCCGGCTGATATTCAGATATGCCGGATTAACCGGAATACTAACTGGGGAGTGCCGGCATATACTTAGATATGCCGGCCTATCTATTCTGTGTGTTGTGCAGGAGCAGGGGAGGCCGGATTACCCGACCTTCATAGGTCGTTGGTCCGGCATATATGTCCAGGATATGGCCAACAGTCATATCCGGGATACATAAGTCAGCCAAGGTGTCACATCGCTACAATCAAGGAAGAAAACATCCAAGCATGGTAGCAGAGTATGATGGCAGGGTGCACAGTGGAAGTGCCTACCCCCACTGTGCACAAGTACAAGCTTACCTCAAAGTGGTAAGGTCACAGTCCTAGAAGTACAAGGTACAGCAAGGGTGAGTCCCATCGAGAGCAATCAGGGAGAAAGTCATGGGCGTCTGCCCTCGACAGCAAGTCCTATTTGGAGTGTAGTTGGTGTCTCCTGGTCTCCTATGACCATTGTAACCCTGGCCACCACTATATAAGGTGGCACAGGGAGTACTAGCAAAGGGTCGGTGGGTTGGTCACTCTGTGTTCCTACACTTAGAAGTTGATCTTCCTCCTCTTGCAGAGAGCTTGGAAGCACCATTGTTGTATACTCCATCGATCCAAATATATAACCAGTAGAGCAGGAGTAGGGGTGTTATCTCCTTACGAGAGCCCCGAACCTGGGTAGATCTGTGTTCCTTTCTGTCGTGCTCTTTAGCACGTTCCCCTCTCCCGAATCCTCCAGCATCTAGTTCGGCCCCCATTTAAGCCATCCTATGGCATATGTTGTTTCACCACGACGACATTTGGCGCCCACCATGGGGCAGATCGATATGCTGGGCGGAGTGTTTATTCGGACGGGGTCTGTGATAGCAGTTTCGGGAGTGCGCGTGGTCTCTGGCCTCGTCCAGAGGCTAGGCTCGCTCAGCTTCGTCTGTGACAACGCCGGATGTCTCGGCGGCCGGCCGTTCCCCAGGGATGGCCGGATCATGTCTTTCGGTTCCCACGAGGTGTACGTGGGGACTGAGAGAGTTTGCAGGGAAAAGGTGCTGGTGGCGTCGGATCCTCCGTCACATCGGCTGGCTCACGCTGGGCGTAGCGCTCGCTCAGTAGAGTCGGCCGAGGTGATGATGGCCGGCACATCAGTGCCGCCGGCAGATGGTGCCGGCAAGGCCGCAGCAGCAGCAGCAGGAGATACTCCCCCGGAGCCGCCGAAGGCCAAGAGGTCGGCACGTCCTCCGTTGGAGCGTGTCGAGAACCTGGCCGGCACTTCCGCTGTGCCGGCAAAAGGTCAGGTGCTTCTTCCCGTCATCGAGCGACTTCTCGAGCCGGTGCGATCCGGCGATGATCCGGAGCAGACAAGGGAGGTCCTGGAGGGATCTCGCCAGGCCCTCGTCGACGAGGCCCTGGCCATGCATCAGGAGCGCGAACGGTTTAACCGGCAACTCCGTGAGTATGAGGCAGCCCATGGTTTTACTCCTGTGGTAACCCGGCCTAGCCGGATAGATGAGGTTAGAAGTAGAGGTAGAGATCTTAATACTGAGCTAGGAAAAGATGCTAGAGCTAAGAGTCATACTGCAACTAGTACTGTGCCTAAGGTAATTTATAGCTCTCCCGTGAAGAACCTTAGAGCAGCAGTAGAGGTAGCTAAGGACTTATCTAATTTGTCCGGTGAAGCACTGCATGAGCAGCAAGCCCGACTTAACCATCTTTTGTCTGAAGCTACTAAGTAGCAGGAGGCCTTTAAGAAGGCAAACCCAGGTGCCGGGGCATCCCAATACATTGCGTCGGTAGGAGGTGCCGGCGCAAGGTCGAAGGGCGAGGCTTCGTCCCCGCATCCAAGTGCCCGGCGTGCCGGAAGTGTGACCTCTGGCCGCCGGGATAAGCAGATCCAAGTGTATGATCCGGCAATTGCCGGAAAGCAGGCAATAGTTTAGAAGAGTGCCGGCCAAGCTGACAAGTATGTCGCCGGCAAGAATGCTGGTCAGAATGTGCCGGCTGGACATGGGGCAGTGTCGGCCGGTGCTGGCCGGAGTAACAGTGCAGCCCGGCGTCAGCAGCAGGGTGCCGGAGGTGCAGCACAGCAGCAAGGTGCAGGTCATCCGGGACATCGAGAGGATGATGGGAATTCCACCCTTGTCAGGGCGGGATATCAGCAGCAACATCAGCAAGGCCGGCATAGTGAGCAGTATCAGCCGGAGCAGCAGCAGGAAAAAGTGATCGCGGGCCCAATTGCATCCCGGCTGGGACCTCGGTCCTTAGCAGCAAGTGATGCGCGCTTCAAGCTGGACAGGATTCACCAATCGGAGTTGGTGGAAAGGCAAGGAGCTCCGGGTCCTATGTGCTTTGGACCCCGGATTATGGGTGAGCCGGTACCTTACTACTTCCAGCTCGCGCGTGGCGCGAGGACATATAACGGCAGTACGAAGCCGGAAGATTGGTTGGAGGATTACTCCACCGCAGTGAACATTGCCGGAGGAAACCTCAGATGGGCGGTACGATATGTACCGCAAATGCTGGAAGGACCAGCCAGGATATGGCTGAACAATCTGCCGGCCGGAAGTATCAACGGCTGGGTTGATTTTGAAGAGCAGTTTGTGTCAAAATTCACCAGTACATATAAGAGGCCGAACCGTCCTCAGCAGCTGGCTAACTGCCGGCAGGGAGTGAATGAGACCGACCGTGACTACCTGACCAGGTGGTGCACATTGCGCAATTCCTGTGAAGGAGTTGTGGAGCAGCAAGCCATCATGTGGTTCGCTCATGGGTGCCGGCACGGCACCATGTTGTGACAAAAGCTTCAGAGGGAAATGCCGGCCACGTTGGCCGAAACAATCAAGATTGCCGATAGTTATGCTCTGGGAGATCCCATGCAGCCCACCCTTGATTCACAAGGACAGGGGCAGACTCAGGGGAACACCATCAGCGCCGGGAGACCAGGGCAATACTATCGCTCTGATAACCGGAACAAAAGAAGAGATGAAAGGTCGGATTACCGGTATGGAGCGGCACAAGTAGCTGCTGTGGAGGAAGAGCAAGAGGGCGCCGGCAGTAGCCAGCGTCCGAGATATGAGGGCAATCAGCAGCCGCAGCAGCAAGCGCAGCCCTTCCAGAAGAAGAATGTATGGGTCAACAAGAATGCCGGCGGAGCCGCCGGACAGAAGAAGCAGTGGCCGAAGTATACAGTGGGTCTGGCCATGGACAAACCTTGTGTGTTTCACACGTTCCAGCCGGGTAAGCCGGCAAACCATTTGACAAGAAACTGTTCATGGCTGGACGACATATTAGCAGGTCGTGCAGGTCCCTGGGGACCGGCTAGACCATCTGTCCCGGCAGCTCCATCGCCGTTGACAGGTGCCAATACAATTGCAGTCCCGCCCAGGACGGTTAATCCCGGGAATCAGGGCAATGCCGGAAATGCCGGTGTAAATCAAGTGGATCAGAACCATAACCCGGAGTACTATGACGGAGGCCCAGCAGCGGGCCGGAATGAGTACAAGGAGCATGATCAGAGCTACGTGGTCTTTGGGACCGAAAGAACAGACAAGCAGAGCTTGTATCGGCGGTGTCTGGAGGTAAATGCCGTTATGTCGGCAGTACCGAAGCTAATGTACTGGTCTGACCAGGCCATTGGCTGGGACAGGGCAGATCATCCCAGGATCATGCCAAACCCCGGCGGGTATGCTCTGGTGATGGATCCGACATTCGTCGGGCCGGCTAATAACGTGAGATTCAGCAAGGTCCTCATTGACAATGGTAGCAGCATCAACATCATGTACCAAGATACGATGCAGAAGCTGGGCATCAAGGAAAATATGTTGGAGCCAAGCAAGACCACATTCCACGGCATTGTGCCGGGACTTTCGTGTGCGCCGATGGGCAAAATCCGGATGGATGTCATGTTTGGCAGCCGGGATAACTGCAGGGGGGAAAACCTCATGTTCGAGGTGGTTGATCTGGAAAGCCCCTACCATGCTCTGCTGGGTAGGCCGCCACTGGCAAAGTTCATGGCCTCTACGCATGTTGCGTATCTGAAGATGAAAATGCCGGGGCCCAAGGGAGTGATCACCGTCATAGGAGATTACAAGCGCTCGATGGCATGTGCAACAGCCGGATCTAATCTGGCCGAGACTCTGATCATTGCAGAGGAAAAGAAGAGGCTCAAGCGAGCAGTGGAGATTGCTGAAACGGTCGTGGCCGGCAAATCTATGCCGGGCATGGCAAATCCCGGTGGCAGTGCTACTTTTCAAGCAGGCAAGGAGGTCAAAAAGGTGCCTCTGGATGAAGTTTTCCCGGAGCGCCACGCCCTCGTCGGGGCAAGTCTGGATCCCAAATAGGAAAGCGAGCTCATCAGCTTCCTTCGTGAGAATCGGGATATCTTTGCATGGTCTACTTCAGACTTGCAAGGTGTGCCGAGGGAGCTGGCTGAGCACGCATTGCATGTGAGACCGGATGCTAAGCCGGTGAAGCAGCCGCTCCGGCGGAATGCCGGCGATAGAAGGAAAGCCATATGGGAGGAAGTGGCCAGGCTCCTAGCCTCCGGCTTTATCAAGGAAGTACTGCATCCGGATTGGGTGTCTAATCCGGTTTTGGTGGAAAAGAAGAAAGATGAGCCCGCCATAGTGAAAGTATGGCGGATGTGTGTTGATTACACCAACTTGAATAAGGCATGTCCTAAAGATCCATTCCCGCTCCCTCGAATCGATCAAGTGATTGATTCCACAGCTGGATGTGAACTGTTATCATTTGTAGATGCCTATTCTGGTTTCCACCAGATCCCTTTGTATGAGCCGGATCAAATAAAGACATCCTTTATTACCCCGTACGGGGCTTATTGCTATCTCACTATGCCGTTCGGTTTAAGAAATGCCGGCGCAACTTACCAGAGATGTATGCAGAAGTGTTTGCATGATCAAATAGATAAAAATGTGCAGGTATATGTCGACGATGTCGTCATAAAGACCAAGGAGAGTGAAACTCTCATAGGCGATCTCCGGGAAACCTTCGCAAATCTGAGGAGGTTCCGGATGAAGTTAAATCCGGCAAAGTGTACCTTCGGTGTGCCGGCGGGCAAGTTGCTCGGCTTCCTTGTTTCCAGCCGGGGTATTGAGGTAAATCCCGGCAAGATTCGTGCTATAGAAAGAATGAAGCCGCCGACAGATTTGAAGGAAGTACAGAAGTTCGCAGGGTGCCTCGCATCCCTGAGCCGTTTCATAAGCCGGCTGGGCGAGAAAGCTTTGCCGTTATATCAGTTAATGAAGAAGTCCGACACATTTGTCTGGACAGTACAAGCAGATGCTGCTTTCAAGGAATTGAAACAGATGTTGTCAACAACGCCGGTACTAGCATCTCCAATGCCCCGGGAGCCGATGTTGCTCTATATAGCGGCAACCAACAGGGTTATCAGTGCAGTGGTAGTAGTGGAGCGAGAGGAGGGAGGCAAAACCGTGCAGCGGCCGGTATATTATCTGAGTGAAGTCCTCTCCACCTCGAAGCAAAACTACCCACACTATCAGAAGATGACTTATGGTGTCTATATGGTGGCCAAGAAGCTCAAGCATTACTTCCAAGAGCATCCAATCCGGGTAGTGGCCGAGGCCCCTATCTCGGAGATCATAAGTAACAAAGATGCCAGTGGCAGAATTGCCAAGTGGGCAATAGAGCTTTCACCATATACACCTCAGTATGACAAGAGAGATACAATCAAGTCCCAGGTGTTGGCTGATTTCTTTATTGACTGGGCCGAGATACAGTATGAGCCACCATTGCCAGATGCAAATTATTGGAGGATGCATTTCGATGGGTCCAAGACAATCCATGGCCTGGGTGCCGGCATAGTTCTCAGTTCACCAAAGAATGACCAATTGAGATATGTCCTGCAGATTCATTTTGCAGCATCAAATAATGTGGCGGAATATGAGGCACTTGTGCATGGCCTGAAGGTGTCTAAGGACATAGGAATTCGCCGGATTATGTGTTTCGGTGATTCTGACTTAGTGATTCAGCAGTGTTCCGGAATATGGGATGCGCATGATGCTAACATGGGATCCTACCGTTTCCTGGTGCAGCAGTTAAGTGGTTACTTTGAAGGTTGTGAGTTCCGGCATGTTCTCCGGGCTCAGAACGATGCAGCCGATACATTGTCCAAGCTGGGGTCTTCCAGAGATTCAATCCCGCCCGGCATTTCTTTGGAGCATCTGAGGAAGCCGTCAATCAAGCCCTCGCCGGAGTCATCTTCCATTTATGTCCCGCCAGGTCCGGAGGATGCGGTTCCAATGGAGGTAGATGCCGGAGCCAGATCAGATAACCCGGGGACTGTTACCTCAGTCCCGGGGACTGGTCCGACATATGCGGTGAGTGCGGTATTCTGGAGCAGAGCTAAGGGCAAGGGTAAAATTTACCAAGAGGTTGTGCCGGTATACCCAGGGACTGCTCCGGCATACCCGGGGACTGATCCCACAGTCCCGGGGACTTCGCAGCCCATGGAGATCGATTATGTCTCAGTCGAAATGATGGAGATAGATCAGGCAGTATTCACTGTCAGGGAAGTGCCCTCATGGGCACGACCAATCATGAATTTCCTGGTAGATGGCCAAGTGCCGGCGGATGAATATGAAGCCCGCCGGGTTACAAGGAGATCCAAAGGTTATACCATCATAAACAAGGAAATGTACAAAAGAAGTGTCACCGGAGTATTGCAGAGATGTGTCGAATCTGCGGAAGGTCTGGAGATGCTCCGGGAAATTCATCAGGGGGAGTGTGGCCACCACGCTTCGTCCAGAGCATTGGTGGCAAAGGTATTCCGGCATGGGTTTTATTGGCCGACGGCACTGCAAGAAGCAGAAGACCTGGTCCGGAAATGCAATGGGTGTCAGAGGTATGCCCATCAGATTCATCAACCGGCATCTGCCTTGAAGACTATCCCGATAACCTGGCCCTTTGCTGTTTGGGGCCTGGATATGGTCGGGGCTTTTAAGCCGGCCAGAGGAAAGATGACCCATATCCTGGTCATGGTGGACAAGTTCACCAAATGGATTGAAGTGAAGCCCATAAGCAAGTGTGATGGTCACACAGCAGTGAAATTCTTAAAAGATATAATCTTGAGGTATGGTGTCCCTCATGGCATCATCACTGACAATGGGTCGAACTTTGCCCAAGGGCCATTTGCCAGATTTTGTGAGGAAGTGGGAATCCGGCTGGACGTTGCGTCGGTCGCTCACCCTTGTGCCAATGGCCAAGTAGAGAGGTCAAATGGGATGGTATTATCCGGCATAAAACCCCGGCTGATAGAGCCACTAGAGAAAACGCCGGGATGTTGGCTAGATGAATTGCCGGCAGTACTTTGGAGTTTAAGGACAACTCCGAATAGGTCAACAGGCTACACACCATTTTTCCTGGTGTATGGAGCAGAAGCTGTGCTTCCAACAGATGTAATACATGATGCACCAAGAATAGTGCTATATACAGAGGAAGAGGCTAAAGAAGCCAGGGAAAACGATGTTGATCTGCTAGAGGAAGCAAGAGAAATAACTCTGTCAAGAACAGCAGTATATCAGCAGAACCTCAGACGCTATCATGCGCAGAATGTAAATCCAAGGTGATTCCAAGAGGGAGATCTAGTACTCCGGCTAAGGCAAGGCACAGAGGGCCGGCATAAGTTAACTCCTCCATGGGAGGGGCCATTCATTGTGAGCAGAGCTCTGCACAATGATGCCTATTATCTTATAGATGCGCAGGCCCCCAAGAAGGACAAGGCGGACAGGTCCGGAGAAGAAACCAAGAGGCCATGGAACATAGCTCTACTCCGCCCCTTTTACTCCTGAGCAGCACAATGTATGTATTTCCATATTTTGCTTTGAGTGCCGGCGCTTTGTGCCGGCACAAGTCTAATGAATGAAATGTCGGCATCCCGAAGAGAGCGGGCTCTGCCTCCGAGGTATATCGTTGTTTATTTTCAGTTCTTGTTTATATGCCGGCTGGCTTGTTTTGAAGGCTTCCTATGTCGGCCTAGTAGTGTGCCGGCACCAAAGGCCGCTCTTCGACTCAGCTGCTGTCCGAAACCCGGCTTCATGTCTAGCAAGAGTAGATGCCGGAGATTGTCGACACATGGAAAACGGCTAAGGAAATGTAAAGCAAGTGAACCGACATTTATGTTAAAGCCAAAAATGAAACTGGAAATGTCGGATGATTTGAAGTCTAAGTTTCAAAGTTAAAGTACTGTATGTTCGATGAAGCAACCTTGAGACTCATACGTCGAAAGCCAAATAAGGTAGACAAGTAGCCAAGGTTGTGGAATTGAGGAAACAGGAAAACAAACTCGGTGACTTAGCCAAAGATGATCCGGCATTGATAACAAGCAAACCGAGATAAAACTTGTTCAGGTAGCAAACCAGAGGAATTTAAATGTATATCTTACAATTGCACCCGGCATTCCGGGGATCTGATAAAGCTTAAAGTTTTTGTGCTGCAAAGTCAAGGAGCAGGGGCAGAAGCAGGGCCGCCGGCTGGTGGAGCTGTAGCAGTAGAAGTGTCGGCCTCGGGAGTGCCGGACCCAGCAGATGGAATGGAGGCATCGCCTCCGCCCGGGGCAGATCCCTATTCCGGGGCGTCGGTGTCGGCCTCTTCGGCTTCCTCTTCATCTTGGCTGGAGTCGGAGCCCTCAACAGCAGCAGATGCCCCGGCGTCGTCCTTCTTCTCCGGCTGTCGGATGTCCCGGACGAAGGCGTCGGTGTCGGCATAGTCCACATAGCTGTGGGCCAACTCCCGCCGACGCCGGATGTGTTCCGGATCCGTGGTCCAGATGGATCCTTCGCGCACAGTACGCAAGCTCTCTAAATCAGCCTTTTCATACCAGGACAAGAAGTAGCTCAGAGCTTCGTCAGCTCCAACCCTCGCGCCGGAATCTCGCCATTCCCGGAGGTGAACCTTGGCGAGCTGCAGGTCATTTCCGAGGTCGACAGGATCAGTGGGCGTCCTTTGTCCCGGCCAGAGGGCAGAGAATGCCTCCTGGGCGCCATAAAAGAGTTCTTCGGTGTAGAGCGTCATGGCGTTCTTCCGGGATTGCAGAGCCAGTAGCTGCTCCGGCATGTCCCAGTTGGCCGAGTCAACCGGAACACCCCGGTTTTCTCGATCCAACTGCAGAGCCCTCTCAACGTCTTCGACGGAAGCGGGGAACATGTCTGAGAAAAATAGATGATGTTAGCACAAGGAGAGTATGTCGGCATAAAGGGTATGTCGGAAGAGAGCATGATATGTCGGGCAGGATAAGGAAAAAGGATTTGAAGCTTACTGGCGAGGTCAGCATTGAGCTGTGCGACTGTGACTTCCCATTTCGCTTGCTCCTTCAAGCTGGACAGTTCGGCATGGGCAGTGGAGGCATCAGTCTCGGAAGCAACGAGCAAGTCCTGGGTCTTCTTCAGTTGGCCCTCCTTCTGTTCCTTCTCGTCCAGAAGCTCGGTGATACGGCCCTTCAGCTGCTCTATCTCGGCCTTGTGAGCGGCATCCCGGTCGTCCAGTTGCTTGGCCACGTCCACTGAGGACATACAGTCCTGGTGGCGTGCTTCCAGTCCAGCTTTCTCATCTGAAAAGATTTGAAGTCAAAATAATGTGAAGATAGAAAACAATGGCAAGAGTCAAAGGATTTGAAGTACAACGGAAGAGATAAAAGATCTCTAGGAATCCGGCATACCTGTCAGCTCCTTCACCCTCTTAAGAAGCTCGGCGACTTGTTCTTCAGTGCCAGCTAAAGAATGTCGGCACAAGGTTATGTGTCGGCAGGAATAATATTGCAAAGAAAAAAGAGCAAAGGTGTCCGGCATATAGCGGTATGTCGGCGAAGTTTACCTCTCTGGGACAGCTCCAGCCGAAGCTTGCTATGCTCGTCGGATAACTTCCGATGCTCGCATACCAGGTCATGATACAGGTCGGCCCGGGTGTTATTCATGCGCTGCAAAAGTGTTAGGATTTGGAATATCAGCAGAGAAACTTAGCATATCAGTTAAAGTTGAAGATTCTATCAAGTGATCACTCTTTGGGAGACCCGGCACAGGTGCTGCGCACCTATCCCGGCTCTCGGTGACTAGGATTTGAAGCTCGGATTGAGCTTATATCTCAGTCAAGAGGATTTGAAAAATAATTAAAGGTAAAATAGTTAAAGACCCGGCACAGGTGCTGCGCACCTATCCCGGCTCTCGGTGACTAGGATTTGAAGCTCGGATCGAGCTCATATGTCGGCAGTTAATTCGAGAACAGATAACTACAAGAGTATTGGAAAATCCCGGATGTTCGTATCCCGGACAGCCGACATTTTCGGGGACTGTGGATATGTGTATATGAAGAGAAGACTTATGTTGGTGGCATCGGCCAATTGGTGAAGTCTTTGCTGGAGGCTGAGGAGCTCGCAGGCAATCGGAAGGGGCTTCGCGGCCAGGATGTCTGAGGGATTGCCAGTGGCCGAGGCTTCGGCCATCTTCTTGCTCCTGGAATCCGCTGTGTCCATATTGCCGACGTCATTCCACCTGGCACAGTGCTCCTTGAGAGACCCAAGGCTTTGGTCACTTTTCGTCACCAGGGGGACGATGCCCTCAAGTTCTGGCGTATCGAAGAAGTTGCGCCGGTAGCCAGGCCGGGTTGCTGCCCTGCCAAGATGCAGGGCCAGGGCAGAGCTGGTCTGGGATGCTGCTTTAGAAGGAGCAGTGGCGGCGGCTGGTGTGCCGGACTTGGTCGGATGAAACTTGAGTGTGCCGGACTTGACCGGGGCAGAACTCTTGGCCGAGACAACGGTCTTGGCCGGGGCGGGAGTCTTCTCAGAGGATGGAGTCTTGGGGGCAGGTTGTTCCGGCGCGGCCGGTGCAGCTTGGCCAGCAGAGGCGGGTTCCGGAATAGTCTGGACTTCTGGCACGGCCGGGCCTTTCCCTTTGTCATCTGTGCCGGCGCTCTTGTTGCTTGCGCCGGCATCTTCAGTTGTGCCGGCGTCGCTGTTGGGCGCACCGGAGTCTGGGGTTTCTTGGTGGGCTCCGGTGTCCATGTGGACATCAGAAGCCGAAGGTTCCTGTTGAGCCCCCGAGTCCATGTGGACGTCGGGGGCAGAGAAATCTTGTTCCGGCGGAGGAACATCCTTCGCCGGGGAGATGGTCTTGTCTGGCGCAGGCGAAGATGCCGGCACCGGTGAGGTCGTATGACTGGCAGAGGGTATGTCGGAGGTCTCAGGGGCCGCTGGTTTGGTAACCTTCGGGCCGCCACTCGAGCCAGAAGCTTGTTCCGGCGCAAGAGGAGCTCTGAAAAAGAGAAAACACCAAGTCAATAATCAAAGCAAGAGATATGTCGGAGGAGATACAAAGAAAAGAAACTTACCCCGCGGCAACAGGCCTCGGTTTCTTCGGAATAGGCACACCAACCTTCTGCCTCTTCTGTTGCTGAGGTGTGTCGGGTTGGGGCTTCACGCCTCGCTTCCGGCCGGAACGTCCACCGGTGGAAGGAGGTCCCTGGTTCAGAGGAGCGGCGTCGACAACCATGTCGTCCGGGATAGCTGAGGACGGCATTGGAAAGGCGTAAGCAACAGGTGTTTCTGGAAAAGCATAAGCAAGAGGTGTCGGGCAGATAAATGTCTGGCAATCTTCATCGAGGTCAGGGTCACTCCAGTCTTGAGTAGAATGCCGGAATGAAGAGGCCTTACCCGCGGCAGCGGCAGCACGGGTGTTCCGGGGCAGCTTGTCCCAATGATCCGGATCTTCAACATCCGCAGCAGTGCGGTCTGCCGCGATCTTGATCCGGGAGTTCTCCATACCCTGGAAGCTGAACTTCTGCATAATGCAAAGTAAATTGGTCAAAAGCAAGGAATATGCAGGTGCAAGAAGTATGTCGGATCAGGCATGATATATGTCGATAAATAGATATGTGTCGGCTTAAGTATCTATGTGCCGGGTAAAAGAGTATTTGTTGGCCGAGGTGTTTACCGTTGGGGCGGGCCTATCCCGGCTATATGGTTCTAGCCCCCAGGCAAAGGTGGCCTAAGAGGACTTGCAGACGTCTTTGATCCGCCGCAGAATGTCGGCCGGAGTCAGCTCATGTGTGGAGTGCCGGGTAGGGTCCATGGGCCTGCTCATCTGGCAGATCTTGTGCAACCGGCGCTGCAGAGGGGAGACGCGCCGGCTGATATAGCATGCCACCAGATCTTGAGGGGTAAGGCCGGCATCCCGGAGCTCGCCCTTAACCCGGTGGAGCGCGTTCACCGGCATCACCAAGTTTTTCGGGTTGTAAGTCCAATTCTTCATGGCCAAAGGTGGCTCGTCCACAAATGGCGGCAGGTTGAGCAGATCCTCATCGGTGGTGTTCTTGACGTAGAAGAAGCTTTTCTGCCACTTCTTGCAAGACTCAAGGAGCTCCACCTTGGGGAAGTCCGAGCCCTTCCGGGACATGATGGTCGCCGCGCCGCATAGGGTCATGGGGCGGTCCTTCTTCTCCTGGGCTGTCTCCTGCGGCTCATCCTTGATCCGGGGCGGCTCTTGGATGACTTGCTTCCGCAGTTGGAAGTACTTCGCCCAGCCTTGGGATAAGGGCTCTATGCCGGCATAGCCTTCGCAAAAAGCAGCAAAGGCGGAGAGGATCATCATGGCATTGGCCGGGATATGATGAGGTTGTAGATCGTAGGTGTCGAGGATGTCCCGGAAGAAGTCCGACACCGGCAGGCCGAAACCCCGCTCGAAGTGGGCGATGAAGACGACGCGTTCGCCGGGTTCGGGTGCCGGCGCAGTCTCTCCCGCCGGTAGCCGGCATGCAACTCCCTCCGGTACTCTCCTGGTGGAGGTGACCCAGGATATGTCGGCTGGAGTGACCTCCGACCCCTCCCAGCCGGAGCGTCCTTGGACCCGGGCCGAGTTATCTTCCTCCGAGGCCGAGGTACCCGTCATGCTTGAAGATGCCATCTTAATGGCCGGGACAAGGCGTGAGAGCCGGAGTCCCGTGATGTTAATCCTATCAAGGCCGGAGAAAAGAGGGAGGTTAGTCTCTCCGGTATACCGCCCTCACCAATGTTAGCAGAAATAGAAGATCTACCGAGGCAGTTAAAACTGGAGATAAACATGGGTATAATTCCTACGGAAGAACAGCGGTGAACTACAAAAGGGATATCACTGGCAATGCTAAGGAGACATCAAGCAGAGAAACTAGCGCAGATTCAAGCTAGCAGGGCTATCGCGCTATAGCTACAAAGAGGCAGGAGGGATGAAGAACAAGAACAGAGAAAGAGAAGCTCACCGAAGCTTGACCGGCGGCGGTGGAACGACGGCGAGCGTGCAGAGGAAGATCAGATCTCTCAGCAATGTTGCAGAGAGGAGCGGCGGCGTCGTCGACGATGACGCCGGACGTCGGCAAGCGGAGGCGCCGGCGTGCAGGTGGGCGACGGCGGCGGCTTTCCTTCTCGGTTCCTTGGTCCGGCGGCGAAGCGCAAGGGGCAGAGGATCTGAGGAAGACGAGGACTGTGTGGGGGTAAAAAGAGCAAGTTACCCCCACCCCGTATTTATGTCGAGGAGGCCGGTCGTGGGGGTCGTGGGGAGTGTTCCACTACCACGACCGTTTCTGCGGTGAGTCGCCACGTGGCGGCACGGAGTGGGGCGGCGGTTCCTGTAACCGTGCCACTAGGCCATGATGATGGCGAGGAGTAACTGCGCTGTGAACCGTCACATCGTGTGACCGTTCGAGGTGGCAGGGCAGTTGCAAGTTTCGATGCAAACTGTCAGGCGTGGCTTCTCGGGGAAGACTCGTCTATATGTCGGAATAACTGCCCGGTGTATGTGTTCCGTCCGGAATACCCTCGGGACCGGCCGGAATAACTTTTGGAGAAGGAACAGTGGCCGGGATATGGGTAGATGTCCCGGCATATAATCTGATCGTCGGGTTATAACGGAAAACTGAGGTATGATGAAAAAAGGATATGTTGAACCTGTCAAGGCTCCACAGTTATGACTGGGGAACCTCGGCAGCTTCGGGGACTAGTGTCGGGGGGATGACCCCCGATAGGGTCAAGAGACTAGAAAGATACAAGGTTTATGGTTGACTTTATACCGGTTGACCAAGGAAGGGCCTGGCCGGATTATAGGAGCATCGGCCAGGCCGGCATATATGTATATCCCGGCTGATATTCAGATATGCCGGATTAACCGGAATACTAACTAGGGAGTGCCGGCATATACTTAGATATGCCAGCCTATCTATTCTGTGTGTTGTGCAGGAGCAGGGGAGGCCGGATTACCCGACCTTCATAGGTCGTTGGTCCGGCATATATGTCCAGGATATGGCCAACGGTCATATCCGGGATACATAAGTCAGCCAAGGTGTCACATCGCTACAATCAAGGAAGAAAACATCCAAGCATGGTAGCAGAGTATGATGGCAGGGTGCACAGTGGAAGTGCCTACCCCCACTGTGCACAAGTACAAGCTTACCTCAAAGTGGTAAGGTCACAGTCCTGGAAGTACAAGGTACAGCAAGGGTGAGTCCCATCGAGAGCAATCAGGGAGAAAGTCATGGGCGTCTGCCCTCGACAGCAAGTCCTATTTGGAGTGTAGTTGGTGTCTCCTGGTCTCCTATGACCATTGTAACCCTGGCCACCACTATATAAGGTGGCACAGGGAGTACTAGCAAAGGGTCGGTGGGTTGGTCACTCTGTGTTCCTACACTTAGAAGTTGATCTTCCTCCTCTTGCAGAGAGCTTGGAAGCACCATTGTTGTATACTCCATCGATCCAAATATATAACCAGTAGAGCAGGAGTAGGGGTGTTATCTCCTTACGAGAGCCCCGAACCTGGGTAGATCTGTGTTCCTTTCTGTCGTGCTCTTTAGCACGTTCCCCTCTCCCGAATCCTCCAGCATCTAGTTCGGCCCCCATTTAAGCCATCCTATGGCATATGTTGTTTCACCACGACGACAGTTGACACCAAGTGGGATCTGCTTGAAACAATTCAAAACAATATTGAAGGTTGGGATAGCGACAAAGGTAAGGGATCAGGTATGAATTACAAGTTTGATTGCATTAAGTCTTTCGCTGAAACTGCTAATTTTCAAGAGCTTAGTGCTAAATATGGTCTTGATCCTCAAATTATGGTTGATTGCTTTAAGGCCTTTGCTTCCCATATGAATGTTCCTAAAGGAAATGGGGACGTGTATCATGAACCTTTTAAGGACATTTGCATATAAAGTGATATTGTTGTTGATGATTGCAATAAACATGCTCAAACTTCTAAAAGTACTATTTCTTATAAGCATGTTAAATTTTGTGGAATACATAGACCTTGTGAACAGAGTTACAACAAGGAAGATTATTGCATCACCCATGCAAATGAAGAAACCAGTATGTGGTACAAGGATATAGGTGAGATCGGTAAAAAGGTTTGTGAGCTTTACCCTTTCCTTTGTAAACATTGCGATGACATAGGTCATTTTAATTTCCAATGCTCAAGCCCTAATAGTTACTCTTCTAGTACCTTAAGTATGTATTGTGATGACTAGATCACTCCCAATCAGCATGATGAGCTCGCTTTGTTCTTGGTGTGTGACGAGATATCTAGAAAGATTGCTTTGATAGATATGAATGATGTTGATATTAATAGCACCCTTCGTGGTTGTCGTCTCTATTGTGCTAAAGATTGCCTTGCAAATACTTACATACAAAATCTTATAAAACTTGATATTTTGCCAAGCTATGACAGGACCGATAGATGTTTTTATATCATTAATAGAGAGGAGGAATCCTCCAAAGTTTCTTCTGTTATTCCTGTCAGCAAACCAGATTATGTGGAGAAGATGCCTTTCCCTCCTAGAGAATATGTGGAGAAGATGCCCTTCAAGTCTCTCCCTCCTAAAGGAGAGAGTAAGAAGAGTACGAAGAAGAAGAAGAAGAAGAGGAGTAAAAGGCGAGAGGACACGGTATTTTCCCCTAAGCTTTATGATCCTGCTATTGATTATGATAATTCTGATTGGGATGATGTTCCTATGCCTGTTACCTATGTTAGTGATCATGATTGGGAAAAGCACTCTACTTTTGATATTGAAAATCTTTTTGGTACCAATTCTAAGGTTAATAATTGTTGTACCATTAGTGCTATCCATGTTCCTTCTTATGATGATATGTTTGATGAATATGCTTTGCGACATAGTAGTTCTCTATCTTGTGATGATACTAAACCTCTAGTTTATGATGGTTATGATGATGAGTATAATATTTTCAGTTCACCTACTATTGAGGATAAAATTAGTTATGATTACAATATGCCTCCTATTTATGATGATTATGGTGATGAGAATAATTATTCTGTTGAATCTGCTCCTACTACTATTGTTCCTGTGGTGAGTATTAATTCTTTTACGCATGTGGCTCTTGATAGGGATGCTTTATGTGATAGTTATGTTGTTAGTTCTATTCATGATGCTACTGAAAGTTATTATGAGAGAGGGAAACATGATTTGATGGATCTCAACAATATTAAGTTTCCCCTCTTTATGTTGCAAATCTTGAAGTGGCACTTGTTTTATCTACCCATGCTTGCTACTATGTGCCTCGTTGATTTATTTTCTTACAAGATTCCTATGCATAGGAAGTGGTTCAGATATAAATGTCTTTCACATTTGCTTTTTGATGCTCTCTATTGCTTTAAGTTCCTATATGGCGCCTTTGCCTCAAGCTCTTATATGGCGCCCACATGAGCATCTTTGCAAATTACTGCGCCTAGCTCAAAGGCGTTAAAGAAAATCACTCTTGGGAGATAACCCATTGTTTTATTTTCAGTAATTTTTCTTTTATTTGAGTCTTGGAAGTAATTACTACTGTAATAACCGCTCCTTATCCTTTTTATTCCATTGTTGTGCCAAGAGAAGCCTCTAATTTGAGTGAGGTAAGATTTGGGGATGTTGCTGTCCTGAAACAGTTTTCGGTGCTGCACCGTAAAAATTCGTGAAAATTCTCTGTATATCTTTTGGACCTGCGATTTCTTGTGCATATGCCCCAGGTTATATCCAAACTTTAATTAGATGAACACTTTTTGATTTGAGCAACAGAAAACACCTTAAAAATTCGACCTTTGTCAGCTGTTCTGTTTTGACAGATTTCTGCCAGTATTTGTGTTTGCCACTTTATCGCTTTCTTTTGAGTTCTTTTGATCACGGAACTTTTGGGGAGGTTGCTACAGTAGTATTTGCTAAATATGTGGTGGTTTTGGGTTGAAACCTGAAGCAAAAAGAGGTTGATTATATGTTATGCTACACTAATGTTGCTAATAGATTTGTGTTTAGTTTTGTATGAAGGAAGTTTTCAAGTGTAGGGATTGGAGAATGATGAGATGAGTTGAAGAATGGACAAAAGCTCAAGCTTGGGGATGCCCATGCATCACCCCAAGAAATATCCAAGAAGTACAAGCGTCAAAGCTTGGGGGATGCCCCCGAGGCACCCCTTCTTCATCGGCAAAAATCAGGTCACCTTTCAAGACACTATATTTTTATTGCTTCATGCATTATGTGTTTTTCTTGGAGCGTCAGTTGTTTTAGTTTTCAGTATTAGTTTTGCTTTGTTTGCTGCAATAAATGGTTAGATCACATCATGTTTCTTTTGGAGGAGATGAACTCGCTTTTCATTTGCCAAGAACACTCTAGTTTTCACTCTTATCGTTTCAACGAGTGTTCTCTTTTTCTGCTACTGCGTTTAGCTTGCATTTTTCGCCTTGATTTGTGTTCAGATCTTGTTATATCTTTTCATCAAGGTGTATTTTTGTCTCTGGTCTTTATTGGTTTTCATCAAAAGAGGTGCTTAAAAAATTTCAAATGGTGTTGGAAAAGAGAAAAAGCTTTATGCAAAAAAGTGGTACAAGAAGGAGCTTGTGTAGACTGCGGCCTAGGCTTTTTCATGTCATGCTTGATGTCTTTTTGATAGTATGCTTAGTGGTTTTGCTGTAGCATGACTTGTCTCAAATAACTGAGATTGCTTAACGAGCCTTTGAAAAAATCATGCGTTGTTTTTATTGTATGGAAGCATTATTTTGGTTTTCTCCTTGATGCTTTATTTGGGTTGACTTGGCGCATGCTCACACATGTTAGACTCTTACAAAGTCGCCAATAGCCTCTATGATCATTTAGTTTTTGACTTTTGATGCCATCTTATGCTTCTTTTAATGTCGCTTTGTCGCTTTGCATGATTATGGCCATTATTGCTCTCTTAGTTGGTCGCTCCCAGTCTTTTGCTAGCCCTCGCCTTGTACTGAGTATGAGCTCTACTCGTGCATCCAACTCCTAAAAGCCAAAGTTTTCCAAAGTGTCCACCATACATACCTACTAGCAATTTGCTATTCCAAGTAAATTTGACTTGCTTTTATTTTCTCTTCAAATTAAACTCTTACCAGTGTTATGCGAAATTCGGTCAGTAAAGCTCTCACGAACCGGAAGGCACACTTTACTTTTTCCTGTTCTTAAAAATTTGACATTGTGGTCTCTTATGTTGAGTTGTTATGCTTGCAAGTTGTAAGTTGGATTCTAGCCCAGCCATGCTGTCATGGGGCAAGCTTTCAACATTGCACTTCTTATTTGAGTTGATATCGTGATCTTTTGTTTATGGATGCCCGCGGTGTGAAATGAATTGGGAATCTTGTGGGGATCATGGAGTTTGTATATGTGTTAGGGAAACGTCGGGACGCCAATCTAAGCCATGCATAATTCATGGTGGAAATTTGCAGCATACCCATGGTGAACATACGACGACGCATCTCACAATAAAAAGCTAAACAAAAGGCAAATAAAAGAGATGTCGAGGTGTTCATTGTCTGCTTGTCCTGTCATTTTGGTGTGGGCTTGTTCCATGTCATCAGGCACGGAGGTACCCCATTGGCGGTTCTCAATGATATGCATATACTTACAATGACAAGAGCCTTGCTTGGGACTCTAAGTAAAGTAGCATGAGGTTTGGGTACTCGTATTCACGGGGCACGAGGTTTTCAACTTATGATTTGTCAAGCATATGCATCATAGTTGTTCTCGCATTAACTTTAACCATTCAAGATGCTTATGATGGGGGAAATGAGAGCTCAAAGCCGGTAAGTACCATAATTTTTGAAGGTTATAAAACTTGCAATCACTGCTTCCCTCTGCGAAGGGCCTTTCTTCTACTTTTATGTTGAGTCACCACCTTCTACCTTTATGCACCGTCTAAGAGAGCATAGTTGTCATTCTGAGTATAATGTGCATTGTCCCAAAGTTTTCATTGATTGATTCATATTGTTGGTTTCACTTGTTCTCAAATTATTTGTATCTAGTCGCCCTCTTAAACTTGAAGGTGTCCTATGCATTTATGTTTTGCTCTCTTTTAAGGACAAGCTGAAAACCATTTGTATGTTTTTCCTTATGATTTGAACACACGTTTGACTTTCATTGTTTCATTTTTATGATCTTTTGTTTGTGTTCATTTGCATGTTTACAACATGGTTGCTAAGTTCTTATTGTCAAGATTATATCTTTCATGCCCATGTTTTAAGTTCTTATGATACCAACTCACAATGCTTACATTTATGATCAAGATTGTGTAGGTGCATGTCACCTCAAAAATTATTTCTTTTGTTATCACTTACCTACTCGAGGACGAGCAGGAGTTAAGCTTGGGGATGCTGATACATCTCAAACGTATCCATAATTTTTGATGCTCCATGCTTGTTTTTACACCATTTGCCTTGTGTTTCGTTACACTTCGTGGCACTTTTATGCATTTTCCGGAACTAACCTATTGACAAGATGCCATAGTGCCAGTTCCCTGTTTTCTGTTGTTTTTGTGTTTCAGAAGTGATACACAGGAAATATTTTCGGAATTGGACGAAACAAGTTCCTAAAGTCTTATTTTACCCGGAAGCTTCCAGAGATCCGAAGAGGAGTAGGAGAGGGGCCACAGGCCAGGCTCACACATGGGTGGCGTGGCCCTGGCCCTAGCCGCACCACCATGGTGTGAGGACGCCTGGTCCCTCCTCTGACATAGCCCCTTCGCCTATATAAAGCCTCGGGACGGAAAACCCTAGGGGATTCGGCAATTTTCCAGAAACAGTTCCGCAGCTCCGCCGCCGTCGAAGCCAAATTTTGGGGGACAGAAGTCTCTGTTCCGGCACCCTGCCGGGATGGGGAAGTGCCCCTGGAGCCATCTCCATCGGTCTCCATCGCCGTCTCCGCCGTCTCCATCGACCTCACCGCCATCTCCATCAACCTTGCTGTCTCCTATGATGAGGAGGGAGTAGTTCATCCCCGGGGCTGAGGGCTCTACCGGTAGCTATGTGGTTCACCTCTCTCTCCCATGATGTGATCTTTATGTGATCGTGAGATTTGTATCATGTTGAACAAGTAGATATTATTATTCAGATATTATGTGTACTCTAGTGGTGTTATTAAAGTAATCTATTCCTCCTGCCATGGTGTAACGGTGACAGTGCGTGCATCATGGTGGTACTTGGTTTAGGCTATGATTGTGATCCCTTGTGGATTACGAGAATAATTATTGCTATGATAGTATTGAAGTGATCTATTCCTCCTTTCATGGTGTAATGTTGACAGTGTGTGCACCGTGTTAGTACTTGGTTTATGTTGCAATAATATCTATCTTGAGTTGTGCTTTGATTTGGGTATCTCTATGAGTGGTGTTTGTCAAGTACTTGATGAACTTTAAGGGGTGCTTCTGTAGCCACTACACAATGATTAGTGTTATTCAATAGGAGAGTAATTCAGAGTACCATAGTGGAGAGAAGTTATCTATTTGTTCATTCATGTTATATTGTTGGGAGTGTGTCCACTAGTGAAAGTATGATCCCTAGGCCTTGTTTCCAAGCATTGCACACCGTTTACTTGCTGTTTTGTTACATGTTTGCTCGCAGCGATTTTTATTCCAGATTGTATTTACTACTTATAATCATCTATACCACTTGTATTTCACTATCTCTTCGCCGAACCAGTGCACCTATACATCTGACAAGTGTATTGGATGTGTTGGGGACACAAGAGAATTTCTGTATCGTAATTGCAGGGTTGCTTGAGAGGGATAGCTTTGACCTCTTCCTCCCTGAGTTCGATAAACCTTCGGTGATCCACTTAAGGGAAACTTGCTGCTGCTCTACAAACCTCTGCACTTGGAGGCCCAACACTGTCTACAAGAACAGAAGCGTGTGTAGACATCAGTGGACAAACTGGAAAACTTGTTTTTTGGGAGTTGGATGCACGAGAAGTATTTCCTCTCAGTACAAAATGAAGGCTAGCAAAAGACTGGGAGCGACCAACTAAGAGAGCAATAACGGCCATAATCATGCATAGCAACAAACCATCATTAACCGAAGCATAAAGTGGTATCACAAGTCAAAAACCAAATGATCATAGAGGCTTATGGCGACTTGTTAAAGTCAAACATGTTGTAAGCATGCGCCAAGTCAACCCAAATAAAGCATCAAAGGAGAAAACCACAATAATATGCTCCCATATAACAAAAACAACGCATGATTCTTTCAAAGGCACATTAAACAATCTCAGTCATTTGAGACAAGTCATGCTACAGCAAAAACTACTAAGCATACTATCAAAATAACATCAAGCATGACATGCAAAAGTCTAAGCCACAGTCTAAACAAGCTCCCATTTGTACCACTATAGGCATGAAACTTTTTTCTCTTTTCCAACACCATTCAATCTTTTTGAAACCACTCTTTAAGATGAAAACCAATATAGACCAGTGGTCTAAATGCACCTTGATACAAAGATATAACAAGATCTGAACAAAAATCAAGGCGAAAAACGAAAGCTAAACGCAGTTCTAGAAAAAGGGACCACTCGTTGAACGATAAGAGTGAAAACTAGAGTGTTCTTGGCAATGAAAAACGGAGTGTGTCTTCTCCAAAAGAAAGTTGTTGGGGTCCAAACATTTATTGCAGCAAACAAAATAAAATAAAACTGAAAGCGAAATTAAAGACGCTCCAAGAAAAACGCATAGTATATGAAGCAATAAAAATATAGTGTCTTAAAAGGTGACCTGATTTTTGCCGATGAAGAAGGGGTGCCTCGGGGGCATCCCCAAGCTTTTACGCTTGTACCTCTTGGATATTTCTTGGGGTGACATGAGCATCCCCAAGCTTGAGCTTTTGTCCATACTTCATCTCATCTCATCACTCTCCTTTCCCTACACTTGAAAAACTTCCTTCATACAAAACTTCACACAATTCTATTAGCAACATTAGTGTAAGCATGATAGTAAATCTACTCTTTTGGTTCAGTTTCAAACTCAAATATACCATCCATTAAAGCATAGGCAACTGTACCAACTTCTTCAAAAGTTCCGTGATCAAAAGAACTCAAAAAGAAAGAAATCGAGAGGCAAACACAAATAGTGGTAGAAATCTATCAAAACAGAACAGCTGACAAAGATCGATTTTTTCGAGGATCTTCTGTTGCTCAAATAGAAAAGTACAAAACTAATAAAAGTTTGGAAATAACCTGGGGCATGCGCACAAGAAATCGCATATCAAAAAGATATTCTGAGAATTTTCACGAATTTTTACGGTGCAGCGTAGAAATCTGTTTCAGGACAGCAACTTCCCCAAATCTTACCTTCCTCAAATTAGAGGTTCTTCTTGGCACAAAAACGAAATAAAAATGATAACGAGAGGTCATTACAGTAGTAATAACTTCCAATACTCAATAAAAATAAAAAGTACTAAAAATAAAATATTGGGTTATCTCCCAAGAGTGCTTTTCTTTAACGCCTTTGAGCTAGGCGCAGAAAGTGGAAATCAAGTATTTTCAAATGAAGCATTAAGATCAATTGCAGAAGTCTTTTCAACAATAAATTGTATTGTATCCAAATGAGCTTTTGAAGATCCCTTGTGAACACTCTTGGGTTCACTACTTTCATCAAAAGGGTTTTCAGGAACAATCCAATCGAAATTCTTTTCCAAAGCTTCATGCAATCCTAGAAGTTTGGAAGGTATTGGTACTTTTATGTCTTCTTTGGTTGTACCAAAAACATTTACACGTGAGCCAAGCATATTAAAATGCTCAAAAACTTTCCTAGCTTCAATAACAACATCTCTAAATTCTATACACAAAGTCTCCAAAATAAAATCTTTCTTTTCGGAGTCTTCTATATCATGAAGCTTAAGAAACATTTGTTGCATAAAAGGATTAAGGTTAACAAACCTAGCCTACAACATGTGAACTAAATAAGCAGCAGCAACTTCATAACTAGGATCAAGCTCGGCTAAAGATTTATCCTCAACATCTTTATGCATACTAACATGATTAAAGAACTCCTTGATGTTACATTTCCCAATTATAGAACCACTACCTATTGTAAGGTCCTCCAAAGCATACTTAGGGAACAACATAATGAACTAAAAGTAAAAGTATCGGAATGCAAGCTATCAAAGGAACTAATTTTTTTTGTATTTTTGATAAAATATGCAAACAAAAATAAAATAAAGCAAAACAATAACAAAGTAAAAGATTGGAAGCGAGAGACTCCCCTTGTAGAAATCCTCTTTCTCCCCGGCAACGGCGCCAGAAAACTTGTTGATGGTGCGGTGTTGATGTAGGAGTTTTGTAGATGACCGCCCAGTTGGAAACCCCAAGAGAAGGTGTGATGAGCACAACAGCAAGTCTTCCCTCAGTATGAAACCAAGGTTTATCGAACCAGTAGGAGAAAGAACTAAACTTCCAAAGGTTGATGCTCGCTAGCTTCGCGACACCTCCGGACAGTTTGTATATGGCGCCTAGTCCAGGGCGTAGCTTTGCACCAGCAGCAACGTGGAACCTGCACACAACACAACCAAGTACTTTGTCCCAACTTACAGTGAGGTTGTCAATCTCATCAGTTTGCTGTAAAGAAATGATTAAGCATATCGAGTGGTAAAATATAGTAGTTTGCAAGAATGTAAATAAAGCAAGTAAATAGTAAACGGTAATAGCAATGTAAAAGAATGGACCAGTCACAGTTCACTAGTGGTGTCTCTCCATAAGATAAATAACATGTTGGGTAAACAAATTACAGCTGGGCAATTGATAGAATAAAGCAAACGTACAAATGTCATGAGGATCACTATGAGATTCACTTGGGCATTACAACATAATACATAGACTGTAATCCAACTGCATCTATGACTAATAATCCACCCTCCGGATGTCGTCCGAGCAACCATTAGGTATTAAGTTGCAAGCAACAGATTATCGCCTTAAGCAAAGTGTGTAATATAAACAATACAAATGTCCTTGAACACAAGATTGTTGTTTTCTCCCTAGTAGCAACAGCACATCTACAACTTTAGAGTTTTCTGTCACTCCCCCAAGTTACTAGAGGCATGAACCAACTATCGAGCATAAATACTCCCTCTTGGAGTTACTAGCATCTACTCGGCCAAGATATCTACTAACAACGGAGAGCATGCAAGATCATAAACAACATAGAGATAACATAGAGATAGCATCTACTAACCAACTAAGAAAACTAAAACAACTGACGCTCCAAGAAAAACACATAGTGCATGAAGCAATAAAAATATAGTGTTTTGAAAGGTGACCTGATTTTTGCCGATGAAGAAGGGGTGCCTCGGGGGCATCCTGTGACGCCCCAAAATCGGCACCTTGCAGATTATAGCGATCAAGCCACAATCTACATGATATCGCTTTGGAAACGCACCACCAAGCGCCCCGTGCATGTTGGAGCGTGCACATGATGCGGGTGGAATCGAGTAGCAATAGTTACACAAGTTCACGATAGAACCCACAAAAGAATATATAATATAACCACAAAGACTCCGAGAGTCAAGAATCCAAATATACCATTCAAAGATCCAAATCATACATAAAGCAAATAGTATCCGAATACGGACAAGAGTACAAATGGGCCTAAGAGGCCTGAAGATAAACGATGGCGACCAAACCCTGCCCAGGCCAAGCCGGAAGGGTAACCTTGCTAACGTCGGTGCTCCCATACCTGTCAAAATCGTCGGGCCAATGGTTGCCGAACAAGGAGGGAGAAAGAGAAAAAGAAAAAAAACGAGGGTGAGTACCGAGGCACGTACTCGTGAGACTGGAATTCAGCTGTGCTCGCCTACAAGCTATATGGTGGACTTAGCGGCAACAAAAGGAATAAACTACAGAGACACACTGCAACTTTCGTCTAACTAGAATAAGATAAGAGAGCGCATAAAAGTAACCAACTAGAAACTAACACCAAACATAACCCAGCCGATGAATCACCTCCTCGTGACCAAACGAAGAAGCAAGTATCAAAGGCACTCACACAGTTACCAAGTTTTATTGCAGGTTTATTATTGTAGTTGTGCTAGCTTACTACACAAGTTTATTAGTATTGAAATAGCAGGTGCAAGTTGTTCTATGATCGAGTAGTACAGCTCCAAGTCGTCCATAACCGCGGACACGGCTTTTCGAAAAGATTTAACCCTGCTGGGGTGCCCAAATGTACCCACACGTACGATCAATCCTTCCGGCAAATCTCGCGCCCTTAATAAAAACGGGTGCGCCTTCAGGATAGTCACGACTCGCACTCTCCTTCACTACAAACAAGTCTAGGAAGGCACCTAACTAAGTTTAACCCGTATCGAGAGTCCGGCCGAATCTCCGAACGGACTTAGCTGTTTGCGCCGGCGCTGCATAATGGGCTGGAACCTCGCTCTGGGGAGGGTGCCCACCTGCAGTCGTCCCGCACATACATGAGCGTGCAGAAACAAAGGGGTTACGAGGCACTCTGGGGCTTCCCCCAAATAAAATAGGACCATAAGATACAAGCTGCACGCTCGACAAGAAACAAATGAAAAACCTCGAACTAGTTGTGGCCACTGGACAAGTATGTAGATTCCGGCAGTGTCAAGGGGAGGCCCAGAAGCATACCCACGTATGGTTAGAGCGCTCAGTCTCAGAACAGTTCATGCGATCTCGGGGTCCTAGGGGACACAAGTGAGCCGTCGGAAAACTGGCAAAATGACTCACCGATGCCTCTGCTTAATTCAATTTTAATCATTAACATTAAAGTAAGCCATGATTATCTCCAACAACATATATCCATAAAGTAAAGCATGTGATAACTTCCCAACCCAATAAGATAAAACAACTCCAACAACCTGAAGATGCCTACGACTCGCAAGGATAACTCGAACAACAAGCATACGGGTAATAGGATGTATGGAAGGTTCTATGGCTTTGCTTTGGATAAACAGGTGGATAGGACACGTGACTCAAACAAAAGCATCGTGACACAAGGCTAGAATATAGAGCTAGCGAGAGCAGAAATTTTAAATGGGTAGAGAGAAAAGGGCTCGCCTGAAAAGATGGTCGAAGAACACCCGAAGAACTTGTCGTTGCTCACATCACCACGAAGCGTCCTATCCGAGAAGAAGCAAAACGCTACAACAAACAACGGGTGCAACACTTACTACTACGGCAAAAGAATCGGCATGATCATGTGAAGTATGTATGCATGACATGGCTATTATGATGATGCAACTTATCAAAATTAAGCGGAATCGGGATTCCGACACACACATATAGGGTTCAAGTTGTTTTACTACACGACAATTTATATGTTGATTAGCATGGCAAGACAAGGCATGGGTGATCTACACCAAATTAAATGAAGCGGGGAAAACATAATAAGCATTTCCCATATACTTCATATGTTACTTATTAGGTGAGATGGAAACTATCACGTCACTGCATGATGCGAGATGCAAACAAGTATATGGATGACATATTCAGATTCTACGCATTTTTCTGATCAAAATTCATATAAAATAGTTTTTATTTCGAGTTACGGTTTGAAAGATATGAATTTAGCAAGATTCAAATACTTGCAGGAATTTTCAGAAAAAAAATAGAAACTGGGCAGGACCTGAGCCCGAGTGGCGACGGATAAGACTGGTCGCACGCCGGCGACGGGAAGAGGAGTTCTAGTGGGCTGAGGCCCATCCGGCGTCAGATCTGAGAAAAGAAAAAAAGAGATAATAAAAAGGGATGTATTAAACATGCTCCTGAGAGGATTTGAACACGGGATCTGCTGGGCGACGATGAAAGCGTGTACCACTGCGCTGTTGCTTCGGATTTGTTAGAGAAAGACTCGGGGGCTAGTTGAAGCCACTCTCTTCGCGAGGCCTGAAGGGAAACATGACGCAGATCTTGGATAGGAACATAGTGAAAAGGGTGGATTTTTGTGCTCCTGTGCAGGGTTGATCTCTGGGTCGACTTGCAGGACAGGAAAGGAATGAACCACCGGGCTGCTGTTTGGGTATTCGAAACAGAAAGCCGGGTCTGTGTACAGAACAAGGAGGAGCGCTTCTAGTACTCCAGGAGCTCGTCCATGGCAGAATACATACAGAGAAAACAGATGGTCAGCTACTGGATCCACAAAGGGTGACGAATCGGAAGGGGAAACAACAGAAAAGGAAGAGGAGCTCACTGCAAGAACGCGTGCGTGCTCGGGAAGCCGGAGGAGAACCGAGGTGGCCAGATTTTGCCGGCGTCCAGGGAGGAAGAAGAGGACGAATCCATCGCAAGCAGAGCCTCCCGGCTTGATTCCTTAAACAGGGACGATGCAGACAACGATGCGGATCTCCAGGATGCGTCGGCTTGGCGGCGGGTGCACTGCAATGGCGGCGCGTTGTCGACCATGGCGCGGTGGTTCTCGGTCGCTCACAGAGAATATGGAGGGAGGGGGAAAACAGGTGAAGGCGGCGGCACGAGGGAGGAAGAGGCTAGGGTTTGGAGGATCTCCGGTTTAGAGGGTAATAAAGGGGAGAGGGGAAAGTGGTGGTTGGAGGCTGACGTTGGCAGGGAGGAGCACGCTCTTTGCGTGTGCACCTGAAGAAGACGATAAGAAAGAAAAGCTTACCGATTCACTCGGGAAAAGTAGGCCGCCTTAGGCTTGTTGGGCTGCGGGTGAGGGGGAGTGGCCGAAGGGTAGATGGGCTTGCTGGACTTCTTGCAGCACATTTTTAGGGAAAAGACCAGAGAGGGGTTTGAGGAAGATTTGTAAACAGATTTCAAAACATAATTTTGATTTAAAACAATTTTCAAAGTTTGCAAATACTTTGGGTTTGTAAGTTTTAATAAGAAAGAAGAGGAGGGCTTAATATAAAACCATACAAGCAAAATAAAAATAGATTTTATTCTAAACAATTTGAGATTTGACAAAAACATGCAAGGTGATAAGGTGCATGATGGTGCATGATGTCACGCTGACGTGAAAAATAAAATAACAAGCAATTCTAATATTGGGGATTTTTCTGGGTCGTTACAATCGACACCACTAACAAGGGATCTCGCCCCGAGATCCACACTCGTGTAGGGGAAAAGAGTTGGTTAAACTATCAGATCTTCTTGCATCGTGTTGATTTTCTCGACACCACTAACAAGGGATTCTTGCTCACGTCGATGATGATGAACTTCCAAAGATCAGACCTAATAGGATTAAGGCAAGAGATCGTCCACCCACGTAGGAACCTAGACTTGAAAGAGAAGGTAAGAGAAAGAACTCAAAACTCGCAAAGGTAAGAGGAGAGAAGCAGAGGGATAAGGAGAAAAATGCAGACCTACTCAGATCTATCCAACTCATTTTTGACAAAATAGTTTTGACACTAGACTCAACTCGTCCGTTGGCAAGGTTATCCTACAGGCAGACTGGACCCGTGGGCATCGACAAAACCTGGCTCTGATACCACTTGTGATGCCCCAAAATCGGCACCTTGCAGATTATAGCGATCAAGCCACAATCTACATGATATCGCTTTGGAAACGCACCACCAAGCGCCCCGTGCACGTTGGAGCGTGCACGTGATGCGGGTGGAATCGAGTAGCAATAGTTACACAAGTTCACGATAGAACCCACAAAAGAATATATAATATAACCACAAAGACTCCGAGAGTCAAGAATCCAAATATACCATTCAAAGATCCAAATCATACATAAAGCAAATAGTATCCGAATATGGACAAGAGTACAAATGGGCCTAAGAGGCCTGAAGATAAACGATGGCGACCAAACCCTGCCCAGGCCAAGCCGGAAGGGTAACCTTGCTAACGTCGGTGCTCCCATACCTGTCAAAATCGTCGGGCCAATGGTTGCTGAACAAGGAGGGAGAAAGAGAAAAATAAAAAAAAATGAGGGTGAGTACCGAGGCACGTACTCGCGAGACTGGAATTCAGCTGTGCTCGCCTACAAGCTATATGGTGGACTTAGCGGCAACAAAAGGAATAAACTACAGAGACACACTGCAACTTTCATCTAAATAGAATAAGATAAGAGAGCGCATAAAAGTAACCAACTAGAAACTAACACCAAACATAACCCAGCCGATGAATCACCTCCTCGTGACCAAACGAAGAAGCAAGTATCAAAGGCACTCACACAGTTACCAAGTTTTATTGCAGTTTTATTATTGTAGTTGTGCTAGCTTACTACACAAGTTTATTAGTATTGAAATAGCAGGTGCAAGTTGTTCTATGATCGAGTAGTACAGCTCCAAGTCGTCCATAACCACGGACACGGCTTTTCGAAAAGATTTAACCCTGCAGGGGTGCCCAAATGTACCCACACGTACGATCAATCCTTTCGGCAAATCTCGCGCCCTTAATAAAAACGGGTGCGCCATCAGGATAGTCACGACTCACACTCTCCTTCACTACAAACAAGTCCAGGAAGCCACCTAACTAAGTTTAACCCGTATCGAGAGTCCGGCCGAATCTCCGAACGGACTTAGCTGTTTGCGCCGGCGCTGCATAATGGGCTGGAACCTCGCTCTGGGGAGGGTGCCCACCTGCAGTCGTCCCGCACCTACACGAGCGTGCAGAAACAAAGGGGTTACGAGGCACTCTGGGGCTTCCCCCAAATAAAATAGGACCATAAGATACAAGCTGCACGCTCGACAAGAAACAAATGAAAAACCTCGAACTAGTTGTGGCCACTGGACAAGTATGTAGATTCCGGCAGTGTCAAGGGGAGGCCCAGAAGCATACCCACGTATGGTTAGAGCGCTCAGTCTCAGAACAGTTCATGCGATCTCGGGGTCCTAGGGGACACAAGTGAGCCATCGGAAAACTGGCAAAATGACTCACTGATGCCTCTGCTTAATTCAATTTTAATCATTAACATTAAAGTAAGCCATGATTATCTCCAACAACATATATCCATAAAGTAAAGCATGTGATAACTTCCCAACCCAATAAGATAAAACAACTCCAACAACCTGAAGATGCCTACGACTCGCAAGGACAACTCGAACAACAAGCACACGGGTAATAGGATGTATGGAAGGTTCTATGGCTTTGCTTTGGATAAACAGGTGGATAGGACACGTGACTCAAACAAAAGCATCATGACACAAGGCTAGAATATAGAGCTAGCGAGAGAAGAAATGTTAAATGGGTAGAGAGAAAAGGGCTCACCTGAAAAGATGGTCGAAGAACACCCGAAGAACTTGTCGTTGCTCACATCACCACGAAGCGTCCTATCCGAGAAGAAGCAAAATGCTACAACAAACAACGGGTGCAACACTTACTACTACGGCAAAAGAATCGGCATGATCATGTGAAGTATGTATGCATGACATGGCTATTATGATGATGCAACTTATCAAAATTAAGCGGAATCGGGATTCTGACACACACATATAGGGTTCAAGTTGTTTTACTACACGACAATTTATATGTTGATTAGCATGGCAAGACAAGGCATGGGTGATCTACACCAAATTAAATGAAGCGGGGAAAACATAATAAGCATTTCCCATATACTTCATATGTTACTTATTAGGTGAGATGCAAACTATCACGTCACTGCATGATGCGAGATGCAAACAAGTATATGGATGACATATTCAGATTCTACGCATTTTTCTGATCAAAATTCATATAAAATAGTTTTTATTTCGAGTTACGGTTTGAAAGATATGAATTTAGCAAGATTCAAATACTTGCAGGAATTTTCAGAAAAAAAAATAGAAACTGGGCAGGACCTGAGCCCGAGTGGTGACGGATAAGAATGGTCGCACGTCGGCGACGGGAAGAGGAGTTCTGGTGGGCTGAGGCCCATCCGGCGTCAGATCTGAGAAAAAAAAGAGATAATAAAAAGGGATGTATTAAACATGCTCCTGAGAGGATTTGAACACAGGATCTGCTGGGCGACGATGAAAGCGTGTACCACTGCGCTGTTGCTTCAGATTTGTTAGAGAAAGACTCGGGGGCTAGTTGAAGCCACTCTCTTCGCGAGGCCTGAAGGGAAACATGACACAGATCTTGGATAGGAACATAGTGAAAAGGGTGGATTTTTGTGCTCCTGTGCAGGGTTGATCTCTGGGTCGACTTGCAGGACAGGAAAGGAATGAACCACCGGGCTGCTGTTTGGGTATTCGAAACAGAAAGCCGGGTCTGTGTACAGAACAAGGAGGAGCGCATCTAGTACTCCAGGAGCTCGTCCATGGCAGAATACATAAAGAGAAAACAGATGGTCAGCTACTGGATCCACAAAGGGTGATGAATCGGAAGGGGAAACAACAGAAAAGGAAGAGGAGCTCACTGCAAGAACGCGTGCGTGCTCGGGAAGCCGGAGGAGAACCGAGGTGGCTAGATTTTGCCGGCGTCCAGGGAGGAAGAAGAGGACGAATCCATCGCAAGCAGAGCCTCCCGACTTGATTCCTTAAATAGGGACGATGCAGACGACGATGCGGATCTCCAGGATGCGTTGGCTTGGCGGCGGGTGCACTGCAACGGCAGCGCGTTGTCGACCATGGCGCGGTGGTTCTCGGTCGCTCACAGAGAAGATGGAGGGAGGGGAAAAACAGGTGAAGGCGGCGGCACGAGGCAGGAATAGGCTAGGGTTTGGAGGATCTCCGGTTTAGAGGGTAATAAAGGGGAGAGGGGAAAGTGGTGGTTGGAGGCTGACGTTGGCAGGGAGGAGCACGCTCTTTGCGTGTGCACCTGAAGAAGACGATAAGAAAGAAAAGCTTACCGATTCACTCGGGAAAAGTAGGCCGCCTTAGGCTTGTTGGGCTGCGGGTGAGGGGGAGTGGCCGAAGGGTAGATGGGCTTGCTGGACTTCTTGCAGCACATTTTTAGGGAAAAGACCAGAGAGGGGTTTGAGGAAGATTTGTAAACAGATTTCAAAACATAATTTTGATTTAAAACAATTTTCAAAGTTTGCAAATACTTTGGGTTTGTAAGTTTTAATAAGAAAGAATAGGAGGGCTTAATACAAAACCATACGAGCAAAATAAAAATAGATTTTATTCTAAACAATTTGAGATTTGACAAAAACATGCAAGGTGATAAGGTGCATGATGGTGCATGATGTCACGCTGACGTGAAAAATAAAATAACAAGCAATTCTAATATTGGGGATTTTTCTGGGTCGTTACACATCCCCAAGCTTTGACGCTTGTACTTCTTGGATATTTCTTGGGGTGATGCATGGGCATCCCCAAGCTTGAGCTTTTGTCCATTCTTCAACTCATCTCATCATTCTCCAATCCCTACACTTGAAAACTTCCTTCGTACAAAACTAAACACAATTCTATTAGCAACATTAGTGTAAGCATAACATATAATCAACGTCTTTTTGCTTCAGGTTTCAACTCAAAACCACCACATATATAGCAAATACTACTGTAGAAACCTCCCCCAAAGTTCCGTGATCAAAAGAACTCAAAAGAAAGCGATAAAGTGGCAAACACAAATATTGGCAGAAATCTGTCAAAACAGAACAGCTGACAAAGGTCGAATTTTTGAGGGGTTTTCTGTTGCTCAAATCAAAAAGTGTTCAACTAACGAAAGTTTGGATATAACCTGTGGCATATGCACAAGAAATAGCAGGTCCAAAAGATATACAGAGAATTTATACGAATTTTTACGGTGCAGCACCGAAAACAGTTTCAGGACAGCAACATCCCCAAATCTTTACCTCACTCGAATTAGAGGCTTCTCTTGGCACAAAAAATGAAATAAACAAGATAAGGAGCGGTCATTACAGTAGTAATGACTTCCAAGACTCAAATAAAAGAAAAAGTACTGAAAAGAAAACATTGGGTTATCTCCCAAGAGTGCTTTTCTTTAACGCCTTTGAGCTAGGCGCAAAAAATTGCGTATCAAGTATTTTCAGAAGAAGCATTAAGATCAACAGCAGAGGTCTTGTCAATAAGGCATTGTATTTCATCCACATAAGTTTTTGAAGACCCTTTGTGATCATGCTTTGGTACACTATTTTCATCAAAAAGATTTTCGGGACAGATCCAGTCAAAATTATTTTCAAAAGCTTCACACAATCCCAAAAGCTTGCAAGGTATAGGTATCTCGGCCCCTTCATCATTTGTACTAATAACCGTTATAGGTGAACCGAGTTTATGAAAACATTTAAGAACTTTTCTAGCTTCAATAACGACATCTTTAAATTCTATGCGCAAAGTTTCCAAGATAAAAGCTTTCTTTTCGGGATCCTCAATTTCATGAATCTTAAGGAACATGTATTGCATAAAAGGATTAAGACTAGCAAACCTAGCTTCTAACATGTGAACTAAATGAGCAGAAGCAACTTCATAACTAGGAGCTAACTCAACCAAAGACTTTTCCTCAACTTCCTTATGCATACTAATGTGATTAAAGAACTCCTCAATGTTACTTTTGCCAATAATCGAACCACTACCTACTGAGAGGTCCTCCATAACGAACTTAGGGAACAACATGATGAACTAAAGTAAAGAAATAACAACTACCAAGGATTCTAATTTTTTTTTGGGTTTTTGATATAAAGCAATGCAGGTAAAATAAATAAAGTAAAGCAAAACAATAACAAAGTAAAGGATGTGTGTGCGAAAAAACTCCCCTCGCAGAAGTCTTCCACTCTTCCCCGGCAACGGCGCCAGAAAAGAAGCTGCTGATGCCAAGCTGACGTGTAGCAGACAGTCCTTGTGCGTGGTGAATGACCAGCCCGTTGGGAACCCCAAGAGGAAGGTATGATGAGTATAGCAGCTAGTTTTCCCTCAGTTAAGAAACCAAGGTTTAATATCGTTCAGGAGAAAAGCAGACAGCGACGACTGAAGGTGATGCAGACTGGCTTAATAACACTCCAACAAGGGCGCCGTTTAACGATACTTATTGACTCGTCTTCGGCCAGTAGCAACGCGGAACCTGCACACAACACAACCAAGTACTTTGCTCCCAATTGCGATGAGGTTGTCAATCTCACCGGTTTGCTTGAAACAAAGGTTATGAGCGTATCGAGTGGAAAACAGTAGAGTATGCGAGTAAAGTAAACAGGTAATAGCAATATGATGGAAATAGGACCGGGGTCCATAGTTCACTAGTGGTGTCTCTCCATAAGATAAATAACACATGCTGGGTAAACAAATTACAGTTGGGCAATTGATAGAATAAAGATAAACGTGATATGTCAAGAAGATCACTATGAGATTTACTCTGGTCATTACAACAAAATACATAGACCGCCATCCAACTGCATCTATGACTAATAATCCACTCCCGGGGATATCAATCCGAACACCCCACAAGTATTAAGTTGCGAACAACAGATAATTGCATTAAGCAAAGTGTGTAATGTAAACAAAGCATATGCCCTTGAGCATATGAATGTTGTTTTCTCCCTAGTAGCAACAACACATCTACAACCTTAGAGGTTTCTGTCACTCCCCCAGGTTAAATAGAGGCATGAACCCACTATCGAGCATAAATACCCCCTCTTGGAGTCACTAGCAACTACTCGGCCAAGATAGCTACTAACAACGGAGAGCATGCAAGATCATAAACAACATAGAGATAACATAATATAATATTCAGTACAGCAACTCAATCATAAACACCAATATTCATCGGATCCCAACAAACCAAACATGTAGAATTACATAACGGTGATCTCAATCATGTAGGGCAGCTCATGAGATCTAAACATGAAGCACATGGTGGAGAAGACAACCATCTAGCTACTGCTATGGACCCATAGTCCAAGGTAGACTACTCACTCATCGCTCCGGAGGCAAGTATGGCAATGAAGAAGACCTCCGGTGGCGATTCCCCTCTCCGGCAGGGTGCTGGGAAGAGCTTCTGGACCCTCCCGATCTTCGGGTCGATGGCGGCGGCGGATCGCGATGTGTTCTAGAAAAGTGATCGGGTACTTAGGTTTTTTCCGTCGGGGGGTCTTTATAGGCGAAGGGGCGATGTCAGAGGTGGAGCCAGGCGCCCTCACCCCATGGCGGCGCGGCCAGGCCCCTGGCCGCGCGAGCCTGGTGTGTGGGACCCTGGTGGCCCCCCTCCTACTCTCCTTTGGATCTCTGGAAGCTTCCAGGTAAAATAAGACTTCAGGAACTTGTTTCGTCCAATTCCGAGAATATTTCCTGTGTATCACTTCTGAAACACAAAAACAGCAGAAAACAGGAACTGGCACTGTGGCAACTCGTTAATAGGTTAGTTCCGGAAAATGCATAAAAGTGCCACAAAGTGTAACGAAACAGTAGGCAAATGGTGTAAAAACAAGCATGGAGCATCAAAAATTATAGATACGTTGGAGACGTATCAAGCATCCCCAAGCTTAACTCCTGCTCGTCCTCGAGTAGGTAAGTGATAACAAAAGAATAATTTTTGCGGTGACATGCACCTACACAATCTTGATCATGTATGTAAGCATTTGTGAGCTGCGATCATAAGAACTTAAAACATGGGCATGAAGATATAATCTTGACAATAAGAACTTAGCAACCATGTTGTAAACATGCAAATGAACACAAACAAAAGATCATGAAAATGAAACAATGAAAGTCAAACATGTGTTCAAATCATAAGGAAAAACATACAAATGGTTTTCAGCTTGTCCTTCAAAGAGAGCAAAACATAAATGCATAGGACACCTTCAAGTTTAAGAGGGCGACTAGATACAAATAATTTAAGAACAAGTGAAACCAACAATATGAATCAATCAATGAACTTTGGGACAATGCATATCACACTAAGAATGACAACTATGCTCTCTTAATGGTGCATAAAGAAAGAAGGTGGTGACTCAACATAAAAGTAGAAGAAAGGCCCTTCGCAGAGGGAAGCAGTGATTGCAAGTTTTATAACCTTCAAAAATTATGGTACTTACCGGCTTTGAGCTCTCATTGCCCCCATCATAAGCATCTTGAATGGTTAAAGTTAATGCGAGAACAATTATGATGCATATGCTTGACAAATCATAAGTTGAAAACCTCGTGCCCCGTGAATACGAGTACCCAAACCTCATGCTACTTTACTTAGAGTCCCAAGCAAGGCTCTTGTCATTGTAAGTATATGCATATCATTGAGAACCGCCAATGGGGTACCTCCGTGCCCGATGACATAGAACAAGCCCACACCAAAATGACAGGACAAGCAGACAATGAACACCTCGACATCTCTTTTATTTGCCTTTTGTTTAGCTTTTTATTGTGAGATGCGTCGTCGTATGTTCACCATGGGTATGCTGCAAATTTCCACCATGAATTATGCATGGCTTAGATTGGCGGCCCGGCGTTTCCCTAACACATATACAAACTCCATGATTCCCACAAGATTCCCAATTCATTTCACACCGCGGGCATCCATAAACAAAAGATCACGATATCAACTCAAATAAGAAGTGCAATGTTGAAAGCTTGCCCCATGACGGCATGGCTGGGCTAGAATCCAACTTACAACTTGCAAGCATAACAACTCAACATAAGAGACCACAATGTCAAATTTTTAAGAACAGGAAAAAGTAAAGTGTGCCTTCCGGTTCGTGAGAGCTTTACTGACCGAATTTCGCATAACACTGGTAAGAGTTTAATTTGAAGAGATAATAAAAGCAAGTCAAATTTACTTGGAATAGCAAATTGCTAGTAGGTATGTATGGTGGACACTTTGGAAAACTTTGGCTTTTAGGAGTTGGATGCATGAGTAGAGCTCATACTCAGTACAAGGCGAGGGCTAGCAAAAGACTGGGAGCGACCAACTAAGAGAGCAATAATGGCCATAATCATGCAAAGCGACAAAGCGACATTAAAAGAAGCATAAGATGGCATCAAAAGTCAAAAAATAAATGATCATAGAGGCTATTGGCGACTTTGTAAGAGTCTAACATGTGTGAGCATGCGCCAAGTCAACCCAAATAAAGCATCAAGGAGAAAACCAAAATAATGCTTCCAAACAATTAAAACAATGCATAATTTTTTCAAAGGCTCATTAAACAATCTCAGTTATTTGAGACAAGTCATGCTACAGCAAAACCACTAAGCATACTATCAAAAAGACATCAAGCATGACATCAAAAATCCTAAGCCGCAGTCTACACAAGCTCCTTCTTGTACCACTTTTTTTGCACAAAGCTTTTTCTCTTTTCCAACACCATTTGAAATTTTTATAAACACCTCTTTTGATGAAAACCAATAAATATCAGAGGAAAAAATACACCTTGATGAAAAGATATGACAAGATCTAAACGCAAATCAAGGCGAAAACAAAAACCAAAAGCAGTAGCAGCAAAAGAAGAACACTCGATTTTAATAAGAATGAAAACTAGAGCGTTCTTTGCAAATTAAAGCAATGCAACTTCTCCAAAAGAAATTTGCTGGGGTCCAACCATTTATTGCAGCAAACAAACGAACTAACCAACTAAGAAAACTAAAACAACTGACGCTCCAAGAAAAACACATAGTGCATGAAGCAATAAAAATATAGTGTTTTGAATGGTGACCTGATTTTTGCCGATGAAGAAGGGGTGCCTCGGGGGCATCCCCAAGCTTTGACGCTTGTACTTCTTGGATATTTCTTGGGGTGATGCATGGGCATCCCCAAGCTTGAGCTTTTGTCCATTCTTCAACTCATCTCATCATTCTCCAATCCCTACACTTGAAAACTTCCTTCATACAAAACTAAACACAATTCTATTAGCAACATTAGTGTAAGCATAACATATAATCAACCTCTTTTTGCTTCAGGTTTCAACTCAAAACCACCACATATATAGCAAATACTACTGTAGAAACCTCCCCAAAAGTTCCGTGATCAAAAGAACTCAAAAGAAAGCGATAAAGTGGCAAACACAAATATTGGCAGAAATCTGTCAAAACAGAACAGCTGACAATGGTCGAATTTTTGAGGGGTTTTATGTTGCTCAAATCAAAAAGTGTTCAACTAACGAAAGTTTGGATATAACCTGGGGCATATGCACAAGAAATAGCAGGTCCAAAAGATATACAGAGAATTTATACGAATTTTTACGGTGCAGCACCGAAAACAGTTTCAGGACAGCAACATCCCCAAATCTTTACCTCACTCGAATTAGAGGCTTCTCTTGGCACAAAAATGAAATAAACAAGATAAGGAGCGGTCATTACAGTAGTAATGACTTCCAAGACTCAAATAAAAGAAAAAGTACTGAAAAGAAAACATTGGGTTATCTCCCAAGAGTGCTTTTCTTTAACGCCTTTGAGCTTGGCGCAGAAAATTGCGAATCAAGTATTTTCAGAAGAAGCATTAAGATCAACAGTAGAGGTCTTGTCAATAAGGCATTGTATTTCATCCACATAAGTTTTTGAAGACCCTTTGTGATCATGCTTTGGTACACTATTTTCATCAAAAAGATTTTCGGGACAGATCCAGTCAAAATTATTTTCGAAAGCTTCACACAATCCCAAAAGCTTGCAAGGTATAGGTATCTCGGCCCCTTCATCATTTGTACTAATAACCGTTATAGGTGAACCAAGTTTATTAAAATGTTTAAGAACTTTTCTAGCTTCAATAACGATATCTTTAAATTCTATGCGCAAAGTTTCCAAGATAAAAGCTTTCTTTTCGGGATCCTCAATTTCATGAAGCTTAAGGAACATGTATTGCATAAAAGGATTAAGACTAGCAAACCTAGCTTCTAACATGTGAACTAAATGAGCAGAAGCAACTTCATAACTAGGAGCTAACTCAACCAAAGACTTTTCCTCAACTTCCTTATGCATACTAATGTGATTAAAGAACTCCTCAATGTTACTTTTGCCAATAATCGAACCACTACCTACTGAGAGGTCCTCCATAACGAACTTAGGGAACAGCATGATGAACTAAAGTAAAGAAATAAAAACAACCAAGGATTCTATTTTTTTTTGGGTTTTTGATATAAAGCAATGCAGGTAAAATAAATAAAGTAAAGCAAAACAATAACAAAGTAAAGGATGTGTGTGCGAAAAAAACTCCCCTCGCAGAAGTCTTCCACTCTTCCCCGGCAACGGCGCCAGAAAAGAAGCTGCTGATGCCAAGCTGACGTGTAGCAGACAGTCCTTGTGCGTGGTGAATGACCAGCCCGTTGGGAACCCCAAGAGGAAGGTATGATGAGTATAGCAGCTAGTTTTCCCTCAGTTAAGAAACCAAGGTTTAATATCGTTCAGGAGAAAAGCAGACAGTGACGACTGAAGGTGATGCAGACTGGCTTAATAACACTCCAACAAGGGCGCCGTTTAACGATACTTGTTGACTCATCTTCGGCCAGTAGCAACGCGGAACCTGCACACAACACAACCAAGTACTTTGCTCCCAACTTGCGATGAGGTTGTCAATCTCACCGGTTTGCTTGAAACAAAGGTTATGAGCGTATCGAGTGGAAAACAGTAGAGTATGCGAGTAAAGTAAATAGGTAATAGCAATATGATGGAAATAGGACCGGGGTCCACAGTTCACTAGTGGTGTCTCTCCATAAGATAAATAACACATGCTGGGTAAACAAATTACAGTTGGGCAATTGATAGAATAAAGATAAACGTGATATGTCAAGAAGATCACTATGAGATTTACTCTGGGCATTACAACTGCATCTATGACTAATAATCCACTCCCGGGGATATCAATCCGAACACCCCACAAGTATTAAGTTGCGAACAACAGATAATTGCATTAAGCAAAGTGTGTAATGTAAACAAAGCATATGCCCTTGAGCATATGAATGTTGTTTTCTCCCTAGTAGCAACAGCACATCTACAACCTTAGAGGTTTCTGTCACTCCCCCAGGTTAAATAGAGGCATGAACCCACTATCGAGCATAAATACCCCCTCTTGGAGTCACTAGCAACTACTCGGCCAAGATAGCTACTAACAACAGAGAGTATGCAAGATCATAAACAACATAGAGATAACATAAGATAATATTCAGTACAGCAACTCAATCATAAACACCAATATTCATCGGATCCCAACAAACCAAACATGTAGAATTACATAACGGTGATCTCAATCATGTAGGGCAGCTCATGAGATCTAAACATGAAGCACATGGTGGAGAAGACAACCATCTAGCTACTGCTATGGACCCATAGTCCAAGGTAGACTACTCACTCATCGCTCCGGAGGCAAGCATGGCGATGAAGAAGACCTCCGGTGGCGATTCCCCTCTCCAGCAGGGTGCCGGGAAGAGCTTCTGGACCCTCCCGATCTTTGGGTCGACGGCGGCGGCGGATCGCGATGTGTTCTGGAAAAGTGATTGGGTACTTAGGTTTTTTCCATCGGGGGGTCTTTATAGGCGAAGGGGCGATGTCAGAGGTGGAGCCAGGCGCCCTCACCCCATGGCGGCGCGGCCAGGCCCCTGGCCGCGCGAGCCTGGTGTGTGGGGCCCTGGTGGCCCCCCTCCTACTCTCCTTCGGATCTCTGGAAGCTTCCAGGTAAAATAAGACTTCAGGAACTTGTTTCGTCCAATTCCGAGAATATTTCCTGTGTATCACTTCTAAAACACAAAAACAGCAGAAAACATGGAACTGGCACTGTGGCAACTCGTTAATAGGTTAGTTCCAGAAAATGCATAAAAGTGCCACGAAGTGTAACGAAACAGTAGGCAAATGGTGTAAAAACAAGCATGGAGCATCAAAAATTATAGATACGTTGGAGACGTATCAGTCGTACGCAGACAGAATTTCAATTCCATAGTATCTCTGCATGCACACATCATTTTGGATAGCCGCGCCACAGAATCTGATGGTGTTGTCCTTCAAGAGTTCCTTGAGCAGCTGCGGCACACCATTGGTCCGACATATCTGGAAGACCAAAACCTCGGACGCCACCAAGAGTTGAAGGACGGTGGCATGCTGATTGTGCCTACCCTCACGAGGGTTGGTGAACTCACAGTCTAGGCTCACACACTTGATTGGTGCAGCATCCAGGAACTCCTTCTTGATGGCGCGGATCCACTTCTCCACCCTTGATGCACAAAGAGTTTCTGTGACCTTGAAATCCATCCCTTCGATGATGAGGTAGTACTCCCGAGATCGAGGTACGCACGTGAGCGGCTCCATTGGAATGAGTAGGCTTCTTTGGGAGGGATTAGAGAGGAGAGAAGGCTAGATATGTGCTTATGGATGTGAAGATATGCATCTTATATAGTAGAGGAGTGAAGATGTGCAGCCGACGGTGATAATGGCGACTGGCAGTGATCAATCAGCGATGCAACTTCCAAAGCGACGATGCAACAACTTCCAAAGCGACGATCCAATTCAAAGCGACAAAACCGCGCGGGAACCAAACGGTTCGCGTGTGAACACGATCAGTTTTGACTTTAGTCCTGGCTCGTGACACAAACCGGGACTAAAGGGTGCGCTTTAGTCCCGGTTTGAGCCACCAACCGGGACTAAAGGCCTCTACCCTTAGTCTTGGTTGGTGGCCCATTAGTCGCGAGCCGAACTATTTGGGGACTAAAGGGGCGAATGGAAGCCCTTTTTTCTACTAGTGATGGGTGAAGAACTTCATAATCCCCATCTTACTCGTCGTTATTGCATCCCCTCTTGTATGTGATCATAGTTTAGATAATGAACTAATTATTTCTTCCTTAAGATGCATCTCCACATGATGAAACCTAGCTATCTTACTATCTCTATCTAGCTAGCTAGCTACTCCATCGAGACTTGTATCAATTGGGTCACTAATCTACATAGGTTTTAATATGATGAAAATATATTCACTTATCTATTTCTACTGCTTGCAAACTATATATATGTATGTATGTCTAAATGTGCTGCAACATCAGGCGAAATACAATGATAAAAAAATCTTAAAAATCTAGAAAATACTACTGGTGGCGTGCCTTATACAATATATGTGGCATTTCCTAGCAGTAGCATGCCACGCTATCATGCACTACTAGTAGTCTTACATACTAGTAGCATGTGGTCTATTGGTGGTCTATTGGTAGCATGCTGAGGCCACACACTACCGGTATTGGAACTAATGGCACTATACCCATGTCGCACACTGCGTGTAGTCCATTTCCACAAGCTACCAGTAGGCCTTTTCCTTATAGTGTACGAGGACTTTACTGATGGCTAGATCTGCATCAAGTGAAAGGCTACGTGCTTTTTTTGATGCGGAGGAAGACATCAAGCCTTGGACATCCTTTTTTCTAGCTTTTTGCTTGCTTTCAGGCTCTCTCTCTATTTTTTAGAGTGTATTTATTTTCTATTTGAGCTTAATTTAATTGTAAGGTGGTAATCCTAGGAAGACTTTTGCTTGTAAAACTCATGGTCGATCGATGGCTTTGTTGATTCAAAGTCGGGCACTTTGAACCTTCGATCTTAAAAGGAGAGATGGGAAAAGAGAGGGAGGGGAGAGAGAGGGAGAGGGAAGGGCAAAAAAATTTGCTAAGCTGCTGCTATTTTTCTGGACACTTTTTGTTGTTTCGAGCCTCCGATGATATCCGTATTGATCTCAGATTGACGGGCTTGACCTAAAAACCCTATATGAAGACTCCCCAAGGCGTTCTTGCGAGGAGGCGGCGGAGAAACATGAAACCACGAAACATAGGCTGAACTTGCGAAGATTGGAGGAGTAAATGCTGTCGGGGCCATCCCCGGTCGCTTCTCCAACCTCTCCAACATCACCAACACCGCCACCATGATGAAGAGGGAGTACTTCACCTCTAGACTATGGGTTTGTGGCAGTAGCTTGATCTCTCTCTCTCTCTTGTGCTATGATGTTTAGATGTCATATGAGCTGCCTATCATGATTATGACCATATTATGTAATTCCTATGTGGTGGATCCTTAGTTTTATTAGATGATTTATGAGATGTGAACCTTTATTATGTTCTTTATGTATGAATAGATGCATATTGTTACCCCGTTCTTTACTTCTTGTTATGATCAAACTTGTATGTGAGAGCGTGTGTGGGGGATGGTGTGTATTAGATGGAGTAACATGGTAGTAGTAGTGAATTGTGATAGCTACTTTATATCTACTATGGTTTTTACCAATTCCTTTGTTACCTCACTAGGGAGAAAAAGAATGCATGTGCTATAATTCTTATTGACAGCTAGGAATCCTTGCTTACATTCATGGACATCAATCCATTGTAATATGTTTTATGCAAGGTAGCACATTTGTTGTTCAACATCATGTCAAAGTACTTAAGGCTTTACTCTGTAAATTCTTAATTTTAGATTGCATGGAGTTGATCCCTTTCTAGTGGAATATAAGTAATATATGTAGTATCATCTTTATGTTAGGACGTGGTGCCCATATGAATGAAGACACATAATAAAATCTCATCAATATTGAGTCATCTATCTTGTTCTTAATCCCACCACAACTTTATGAGAAAGTAGACAAGTGAATTCATAAACCCCGGTCTATTTTAAACCATAAGAAACACATTTCACCTGCTTTTACTTATCTTTACATTTTTTCATTAATTAAATCTGAAAATCACAAAAACATATTTACTTTCTGCAACTACAAACAAAACCCCAAAACACCTTTACCTTTTGTATTACTTTACTTTTTTAGCTTTAGTTTACTTTCTTGCATTTTATTTTCTGTTATTTTATTTATTTCATTTTACTAATACTGAAGCCTTGTGCTTGACAACCACACGGTGGAGTTGGGGGCACAAGACAAAGAACTTGTTTTACAGGGTGCTCGACAAGGCCTGAAGAAACTAGACCAACTGTTCCCCAAGAGTTCAATATTAAAACCCTAGTCACCCTTGTGGGGAAAATTCTCTTTCTATATCATTCTTCACTTGGAGTCCCAATGAATTGGCACACTTGCTTAGTGTCATCAAGACTATTTTCTGGCGCCGTTGCCGAGGAACAAAGGCTAGTGTTCACAACTTCAATTTCCACAGGCATGAGATTATTTCCTGGCATTATAAGACTTTTTTCAGCACCTTGCAATTTCCTAAGCTTGGGAAGGTTGCACCACTGTGAGTTCTTCTCGTCCTTTTAGATTTGCAAAGCATTTTTCTTTTTCTTTTTTTTTATCTTTTTAGTTTTTAGTTTTAGTTTTTTACTTCTTGTTTTGTCATTACTTTTCTTATACAGAAAAATCCATAAAATTAGTGTAGTTTTACTTTACTTGCAATGGGGCTTGAGAGGATTAGACATCTTCCTATTAAGTCAACAACTTCCATTTATACTACTTCAAACTATAAGCAACTCTATGGTGAGTCATTAAAAGATGCTTGGTTTAGACTGAACAAAATGCATGGTAAGGACCCAAACCCGTGTGAAAAACAAAAAATACATCTTTATTTTTATTATGGTTTGGCGCCTTGGTATAAGAATGCTTTAGATTTTGCTTCAGGAGGTAGTTTTGTATTGTCTCTACAAGAAGAAAACTTGATAGTCATTAAAAATCTCTTTGGAACCAACATAGAGAAAAGGGAAGAGTTAGAAGATATGACTACTATTCTTGCATCTATTAAGAAAAGGATTGAGGATTGTGCTAAAAGATTGCCTGATAAAAGAAACATAGATCATTTAGAATTATTTTCTAAACATGTCATGCCTGAGATGGAAGATTAAATGTTTCTAATAGCTAATAAACTGAATTCTTGTGAGGAAGAATTGAAAAAGGAAGATAAACAAACTACTAGTGCTGAAAAGGAAATCTAGCGTATTTTTCATGTGCTTAAACTTGCTGCATCTTTTAAAGACATGCCTAAAGAAAATTATATACATTACGTTCTTAAGGATCCTCAAGATAAAAAGAACCAAAAAACTAAAAAAGTTTTGGGTAGTAAAGGAAAAAAGCGGTACAAGAGAAACAAGTAAAGGAAGTTAAAATGCTTAATGATAAGATTACTGAACCTCTACTAGATCTTGATAAATGTAGTTTGAATGAACTCATGAATATCTTTCAGAAATTTGTTAATGATCCATCTTTTAATGTTCATCAAACTGGTTTTGTTTCATATATAGCTAATCATGTTATCAAAGAAAAGATACAAAGATATAATAATGAAACTATGATACCACCAAAGCTTGGGGATGTTTGGATTCCCAAAATACTTGTTTCTATTGGAAAAGAATCACATCATGCTATGTCAGATTTAGGATCAAGTGTTAATATCCTTTCTAAATAATTATATGACTTACTTGATTTTGATAATAAAATGGAAAAGTGTGATATTGATCTCTTACTTGCTGATGATTCTACCAAGCATGCTTTAGGTAGAACTTATAATATTGTGATTGAACTACATATGAGATTTTTCCCTATTGATTTTATTTTTATGGACATGGGGAGCAAGACCTCTAGTCCTATAATCCTTGGTAGACCATTTTTGAGAACAACCGGTGCGGTCATTGATTCCAAAGAAGGAAATGTCAAGTTTTAGTTCCCACACAAGAAGTGTATGGAACATTTTCCAAGGAAGAAGATAATGGTTCAGAGTAAAAATTATCCTCATGACACTTGATCATCATGAAGAAATAAGGTATGAAGCCTAGCTATATGGCTATAAAGAAAGCGCTTTACGGGAGGCAACCCGGTAATTTTTTTGGTTTAGTATTTTTTTCTTTGCTCTTGCAAGAGAGTATTTATTTTGAATTTTCCTTTTATGTCCTTACTATAGCAAGAGAGTTAGTTTTAGTTTGTTTACTGTAGCATATGATAAAATGCCAAGTTTTACCTATCTTGGATGTTTTAAGGTTGCAATACATATGAGGAGTTTCTGACTGTTTAGTGCACGATGTTTTCTACTTTTTTGGTAACTCCTATGACCACGTAAAATTTACTGAAGCTGTAACTTTTCATCCTCTATATGCACAAAAAAGCAAAAAAATCCTAACATGTTTAAGGGGGCGATTTTTTTTTGCTAAGTTGCTACTGTTTTTCTAAACAGATTCCGCCTTTTGTTGTTTTGAGCAGTCTTTTGAGCCTCAATTTGATTCTTTATGAGTCTCTTGATATTTTGTGAATATTATAAAATTAATACACTCTCTATACATAATACACCAGATTTTATTTGGTGGTTTTATAGCAGCATGCATATTATCTTTTGTGCCCACTAATGTCATCCACTCAGAAAAGAGATGGGATAGAATTCTGTGGTGAAGTTTTTCCACAGGGAAGGAAGGATCATAAAACAAGGAGTCATCTAAATAATGGTCAACACCATAAGCTTGGGGATATCCCATGGAACCCCGTTGGACATATCAAACTCTCAGTTTGCATACCCTTAAAACTTTGTTTTTTATGCACCATTCTACTTTTGCATAAACTAGTAACGTCTATATCTATTTTTTATATTTTTTGTTTACATTTTTTGTTTTGAATAAAAGGACCACCACCAGTAGGTATGCATAATGAATATGAATGAGCTACTGGAGTAAAAATAAAGTTAAGTTTGGAGGGAAAGGAAAATAATAAAATAGCAACACAAGTAGTGCATATGGTTCTATGTTTCATGTGCTTTGATTCAATGGTAATTTGCTAGTGCATTAGTGCTATGTCTTATTTGCGTATTGATGGTTAGCTACTTTGTTCATTAATAAATATATAGCATTATGGACACTATGCATGTTTGTGACTATATACCTTTCCAATTGCGAAGAAAAGGAAAAAGGAAAAATCACACAAGCAAAGACTTGTTGTAGCCATAAACCTTGAGACAAACTTCTCCACAAAATCTCCACCATACATACCTATGTAGCAAATGCTATTCAAAGTATAGTATATATGTCATGCCTTTGCATTCAAAATCATACTTTCTTTTTATTGTGCAACTTAAAGATCATGAGAAAGTAGCATAGACTATTGTGATGATCATTATGTAAGATATATGTTTGACATTTTATGAGTTGGAGTTAAATTAAACCATGCTTTCATGGAACAAGACTTTTGCATTGGCTCTTAGTGCGCTATCCTAGGTAGGTGTTTATTCTAAGAGACAATCACCACAATGCATTGTATCTAAAGATTGTATCTAAATTTAATGATTTTGGCCTCATGCATGCATGTGATTAGGCTAGCAATACTTTTTGCCTATGACTTTGTGCAAAGGTTGTAGCTTAGCTAAGATACAACCTCACTCTCTTTCATCATTTAATAGGGTGCCACATCAGCGCTTTGCCTATGATACCGCGCTAAGAAACTTGCATTGGGGAAGGCCTTAAGTTATTGTCATGTACCTTTAGTTATGCATGCCTGCCGATGTGAAATAAGAGTGGGGTATCATGTTAAAGATTCGAGTATGCATATATGTTAGAGAAGAACATTGGGCCGCCAACCAAAGCCATGCCTAATCATGGTGGAAGTTTCATCATGGACATCCTCAATTAACATTCATAAGTTAAATTACTATTCAAGTATTGCAAGAGAAGTCCATTTGTCTGTTGTCCTGGCGTCATGTCGTCCCGGTATATATGACCTTTGCAAAAAGATTTCCCAAAATCTCTAAAGGAACTTTGTACAGGAGGAATGGAGGTACCCCTTTGTGAGCCCTTGGTTAAAACAATATGCACATAATGAAAATCTATGGTAATTTTAAAGTTGAGTAGCTTGAGGTGTATGTACTATTAACTATGGGGCATGAGACTTCCAACTTGTAAGAGGCCAAACATATAACCTTGACATGAGTTGCATGATCAAAAATTTATTTTCTATATTAGTATGAAAGTCTTGGCATGTATACTCCCTACTTACTTTCAGTTACCACTTGTTCAAAAAAAAAGTGAAGAAAGAAAGAAAGAAAAAGTTATGAACTGCACAAGCGCTTCCATGCTTAATGTCCATAGTGCTTTCATTTGTTTTTGCACTTTGTGACTTATTGTTGAACATCTTTGTTGTGAACAAGAAGTGCCACTTGATATCTCATTTGCTTGTTGCTATTCATTTAAACTTTGAATCATTGATCTTATGTACTATTACTTGTTATATTCAATTAAGCAATAAACTCCAAAGTCCATGTTGATGCATGTAAAGTGCATATATGAACTTTGTAGTTTATTGCCACTTTTTCCAACATATTTACATGTTATGAGATGTTATATTCATGTTTTGCATTGATTTAAGGGGATTTTCCATCGATCCCCTTTATTTGGTTTATAACTCTGTAGAACAGGAAACTCTTGTATTGTGTATTTTAAAGTTTCAGGGACCTTTCGGAACTCAAACGGAGCTACAATTTTTTTGGCATAACTATTTTGCCTAGAGAAAGAGCATGAGAAGAAGTGCACGAGAGGGCCAACGAGACCCAAATGAGCACTGGTGGCGTGGGCCCAGGCCTGGCCACGCCACCCATGCTCGTTTATGCCTCGAGCCTTCGATGTCATCCGTCTTGATCTCAGATTGACGGGCTTGACCTAAAAACCCCTATATAAATACTCCCCGAGACGTTCTTGTGAGGAGGCAGCAGAGAAACATGAACCACGAAATAGAGGCTGAACCTGCGAAGGTTGGAGGGGGAAATGCTACCGGAGCCGTCCCCGGTCGCTTCTCCAACCTCTCCAACATCACCAACACCGCCACCATGATGAAGAGGGAGTAGTCCACCTCTGGACTATGGGTTTGTGGTGGTAGCTTGATCTATCTCTCCCTTGTGCTATGATGTTTAGATGCCATAGAGCTACCTATCATGATTATGACCATATTATGTAATTCCTATGTGGCGGATCCTTAGTTTTATTGGATGATTTGTGAGATGTCAACCTTTATTATGTTCTTGATTTATGAATAGATGCATATTGTTACCCTATTCTTTACTACTTGTTATGATCAAACTTGTATGCGAGAGTGTGTGTGGCAGATGGTGTGTATTAGATGGAGTAACATGGTAGTATTAGTAAATTGTGATAACAACTTTATATCTACTATGGTTTTTACCGATTCCTTTGTTACCTCACTAGGGAGAAAAAGAATGCATGTGCTATAATTCTTATTGACAGCTAAGAATCATTGCTTACATTCATGGACATCGATCCATTGTAATATATCTTATGCATGGTAGCACATTTGTTGTTCAACATCATGTCAAAGTACTTAAGGCTATACTCTGTAAATTCTTAATTCTAGATTGCATGGAGTTGAGCCCTTTCTAGTGGAGTATAAGTAAGATCTGTAGTATCATATTTATGTTAGGATGTGATGTCCTATGAATGCTTATCAAGACACATAATAAAATCTCAACCATATTGATTCATCTATCTTGTTCTTAATGTCACCTCAACTTTATGAGAGAGTAGACAAGTGAACCCATGAAGCCCGGTCCATTTTAATCCATAAGAAACACCTTTCAAGTACTTTTACCTGTCTTTTCGTTTTTTGGAATTAATTAAATCCAAAAATCACAAAAACATATTTACTTTCTGCAACTACAAACAAAACCCAAAAACACATTTACCTTTTGCATTTGTTTACTTTTTAGCTTTAGTTTACTTTCTTGCATTTTATTTTTTGTTATTTTATTTATCTCATTTTACTAATACTGAAGCCTTTTGTTTGACAACCACACGGTGGAGTTGGGGACACAAGACAAAGAACTTGTTTTGCAGGTTGCTGGACAAGGCCTGAAGAAACTAGACCGACTGTTTCCCGAGAGTTCGATATTAAACCCCGAGTCACACTTGTGGGGAGAAATTATCTTGCTACATCACTCTGTACTTAGAGTCCCAGCGAATTGTCACACTTTCTTAGTGTCATCACTAAGCAAAGGAGGCCATTTAATTCGCAGGATTCAAATCCTTAGAACTTTTTCTTAAGAAATCTTGAGTAGTCAATTTTTCAAAGTATTTTTTCATCCACTCAAACTTCTTTGCACAACACCTTTGTTTTCCATGTGGTATCAAATACTCCTTAAAATTTCTTTGTGTTTTTTTTGGATGATGCAGGATTTAGGAGGCCCCAAGTGTTTTCACGCCGCCGTCTCATGTCTAATTATGTAAATTGCATTGATTTACCGCTAACAAATGGTACAAACTTCAAAATCCCAATGCTCCAGCCACGTATGATGCGTCTTGTGGGCTAGTCCTTCGCAAGCTGTGTGCATCCTTTGGATGCAGAGGCTCGGGGTGCTCCCTCCATTTCGAAAAGAAACCTCCGTTCCTCAAAACAAGACATATATTTGTACTTTTGTAGTCAATCTTATAGATAAAATATTCATCTACAAGAAAACATACGCCAAAAATACATATTGTGGTGGCTCTATTGATATTGGTTTGATATTCTACAATGTTTATATTTGTGTCTATATGATTGGTCAAACTTTTTAAATTTTTGTTGACTTATCACTAAATGTATACACCTTATTATTTTGAAAAACGGAGGGAGAACCATGCAGATACCATTCGGCCCAAGGCCCTTTCTTTTCTTTGTCCATCGGGAGGCCTCCAAAGTGGACGGGCACATTTTAGGCATCTCAGATGCACAGGCCATGTCACGGAGCCCCCTCGCCTCCCCGAAGCAAACAACGAACGGACAAATCTCAGAAAAGAACAGAGCTTGCTGTCTCGCCGCCGCTGCTCGCCCGACGCCTGCGGCCTGACCTTGAAGAACCCTAGCTGGCCTCCTGGAGCTCGTCGAGAGCGGCGACCCGTTGCGGGTTACTCGCCAGCGCCCAACGCTTAACGCTCCATTCAGGTCTTCAGAAGACGGGTCAGGAGGGTAGCCCCGTCGCTACCTGATTGCCTCCCTGCTCGCCTCTGTCCCGCCGCGCGGCTGCGTTCCAGGCTTCCAGCGGCTCAGGTACTCAGCCCTCTGCTCCAACATTAATTTCTGAGTCTTCTCCTTTAACGTCGGTGGATTATTTCAGTGAAATTCCGGAAACAGATCCCCTTTTAAAAAAAAATTATAGCTTGAATTGATGCATTTTGGAGTCAGTTTCATGATATAGAGATGCAAGATGAAGCAATATTTATGCCTTTATACATGGTGCGTTTAGAGGGAGGCATAAGCGTTTGATTTTTGGACAGGGCGATCTCTAATCATGGCTTCGCCACGGCACCCTGCCCGGATGTCTTCCCTACCGACCGTGGTGAGTTCCTGCTCCCCTGTTTCTTCTAGGCCTGCTGTTTCCTTGCACACCATAGCTGAAGAAATTGGGCTGAACCGAGTCTGTCACTAGGCCAAACTGGAAGCGAAGTTTCTGTTTTTTCAGTGCTAGGTTGTTCTGGTGTAGATTGAGAAGTTGGTGGATTGTAGATAAGAAAATTCGGTAGATTGTGATTTGTGACTCCACTTTTGGACATTAGTTTTTTATATATCTTTTCATACATCCACTGGGACGATTTTATTTACCGTACAGTTTCGCTTATTTGATTATGTTCAGTGTAACATAAGCATAGAGTAAAATGCATCAGCAGCCTCACTTTAGTTCTCTAACTTGGAAAAAACACCTTCGACCCCTAAACTTGCTAAAAGGATGAATTTGGTCCATAACTGCTTACAGTCAAACTGATCTTGACCGATTAAGCAATAGGTTGTCTGTGCCACTTGGCCATCTAGTCACTGGCCACGGTGTCATCTCAGCCTCTTTTTGTCTCTTATTTTTCTACTCTTCTTCGGAAATGCTGAATTGTCGTATCCAGGCACGTGTGTCCCTGGCTCCGCAAGGGTTAAGCAATAGGCACAGATGTCAGATTTGAATGACTTATAAGATATTAAAATACAGATCTAAAAAAATTGAAAGAAATAAATTCTACCATTTTTTTTGCTTATTTATCATCTGTATTTGTTCTGCAGGAACCTGAGCAGGTGTTTCATGTATTGACCGAGGCATTGAAAGATCCTGCAGATTTTGTAGATTTTGATCTGCCATCTGCGTTGAAAGAATGGAAGTTGGGCTACTACACACCAATTAAGCGGAGTATCCATACCTACCATTTCTCTAAACCCATTTAACGGCGTTGTGCATCCATTGCTTGATTAACTTTGTGAAATGTCTCATTCAAGTTTTGTATTCTGATATGTTGCAACGTACGGTTCATCACATCTTTCTACATATTATACTTGTCATTCTAGATTAGTGATACATCCATATGGATAGAGTAACTTGTTAAGAAAGTAAGAACCCTGATGCTGTATACTCCTTTGAAGCAGAAAACACCATGGTGTTGTCTACATTTTGCAATAATGTAATTACATGGATGCATTTCAAAATGGCTAAATTTGAACTCATGGTGCTTCACTGCTCCTTCATTTTTTACGATGAGTGGTAATATCTCGTTCTAATGTTATTTCTCCATTACTCATTTGCATTCCCATTATTTGGATTTCTATACATTGATGTCCTTAATACTACTAAGATGTTTATCTTACTAAGAAACGGGTTGAAGATGATGGCATTTTCTGTTCCTGCTCCCTTTCTTTGGAATCATCGGTTGTTTGTGGAAAAGATTGCCAATGCGGGTACTCTCTCTCTCTCTCTCCATGTGTCTGTGCATGCCACGTGCAGACAAGTTGCAGCAGATAATATAATTACAATACTGATCTGTTCTCTGTTCATAAAAATAAACAGAAAAATTGTTCCTAGCTTTTGATTAACGCACTTGTGGTTTCAGCATCGTTATGATTGATTTCCCTAAAACACTATTTTATTGGTGCAGGATGCTGTTCTCTTGTTGTTCAGCAAACTGTAAATGTGAGAACAACTGTGCCAATAAATCATTCCAGCTCCGACCTCTGAAAAAAACGAAATTGATTAAGGTATCTGATTTAATTTGGGCCTTATATCTGCCTGTGTCGTAGAGATAATCTATGTGGTTGCAGAATATACAAACAGCCACATTTTTTCTATAACTGATGCTACATCTTACACTATGGCAAATCCCTTTCTCAGTGAAACTTGGTTTTTCTTGTGAGGCAGTATCTTCATGCACAATAGAAGCAGTACAGTACTTCAACACAGAATACTTTAGAATTGCCAAACTTTATGCCTTAACATATAGAGAGAATCTAACCAAGCTGTTTAATGTTTGATATTTTTGTATGTTTGTTACCAAACATTATTATTTTATATTTTGAATTGTTGATTACATGTGAAACTTCGAATGGTCTGTCAATTTACTTGTTTTATAAAACTTTTAGTTGCTGCGTTGTAAATAGTTATCCCTTCTGTATGGTTCGCTAAAAGACTATCTATCTTATTCTAGACAGAGAAATGTGGCTTTGGATTGGTAACAGAGGACGAAATAAAGAGAAAAGAATTTGTTATAGAATATGTAGGAGAAGGTATGGCTTTGTCAAAATCTCTCTCGAGCAAGCAAATGAATTGCAGACAAATTTTGTAGTTTTATATATTATTATGACGATTCCTCACATCGTACACTGGGCGATCAAACTAATATCCATATATCTTACATCAATATTGTAGTTATTGATGACAGAACTTGTGAGGAAAGACTATGGAAAATGAAGAGACAGCGGTACACTAACTTTTATCTTTGTGAGGTCAGTAGCAATATGGTCATTGATGCAACAAACAAGGGTAACAAGTCCAGGTTTATCAATCATAGTTGTGAACCAAACACAGAGATGCAGAAATGGTTAGTCTTACATTGTACTGCTTATTCTACATCTGAGTTGATGACCTGACGTACATATGCTACTGGTATTATGTTGCTTCAGGACTGTAGATGGAGAGACCAGAGTTGGAATTTTTGCTCTTCGTGACATAGAGAAAGGGGAGGAACTGACCTATGACTATAAGTATGTTCATCCAATTTCCTTATTACTGTATATAAGTATTTTTCATGTAAACAAATTAATCCCACGCACCTATATTTACCACATTATGTATAAAAAAAATGTTTCTATTTGTGATCTCATGTTCTCATCTACAGGTTTGTCCAGTTTGGAGCAGATCAAGATTGTCATTGTGGATCTTCAAACTGCAGAAAAATGGTTGGCGCATCTAAGTCGGTCAACTCATTTATCCTTCACAATGGTAACTCAGGAAGCTCACAAGATCAGTGTGATATGAAGAAAAGAAAGACAACCTCAGATAATTGTATTGGGGAGATCATCCGTTTGTGGGATCGAAGGGACAAAATGTATGCATTGACGACTTCAAATCCGAAGTTAGATGTCCTTTTATCTGTTGTATTCAGTCTCTGATCCATTGTAACCCCACGTCTCTCAACACTATCCCTTTCAGGTATATCCCAGCAGTCGTACGTGATTATGATGAGTACACTGGAATGCATACAGTGAGTTTGTCAATATATGATTTTCAATGATATCTAATGAGTAATTGCTTACATATTTTTTGTTTTGGTTCAGTTACTGCTTGATGAAGAAACTACTGAAGAATTTGATATGCGAGAGGAAGATTGGGAATTCCTACCGGTATGAAATTCTTAATCACTGAACAAGTTGTTGATATATTTTGTTCATCTTTAGCATCTGGGTTCTAGAATACCTTGCTTTTGTTGGGCACCTCGACAAGAGAGAAGTCCAATTAACCCCCCCCCCCCCTAAACTTGTCTCAAAGTTTACTTTACAATCCTTTAATTTACTTTGGTTCAGATTACACCCTAAAATTCTGAAATCCGTTCAAAGTTGCTCCTTTCTCAACTTAATAGGTTTTGACCTGGTTCAAAGTAGCTCCTCCCCGGCCAGCAATCATGTGGCGCTGGCGTCAACCATGCTAGAACGCCGCCCTCCCTGCCGGCGAGCCAGCTCCCGGCACCGGCGCCCATCCAGTCCACCAACGAGCTAGCATCCGGCGCCACCATCCATCCGGACATCCAGTCTGACGGACATTGAGTCCACCGCCTGCAGCATCCATCACCCAGGTCGCCGCACATACACAGTCCCTGCCCAAGTCGCCACATGCATGCTGATCGATGTGCATGTACACAAGCTGCTTAGCCCAGCCCTAGTGGCAAGCTGGCATCGGCCTGGGCAGAGGCAGGGCGACGCCGCTGCAGAGGTAGGGGTGGGTGACAAACGGGCGGCGGCGTCCTGGGCAGGGTCAGGGGCCGTTGGCAGTGCTATTAGCTGGCAGGCCAACGGTGGATCGAGACGAGGGTCAGATCCTGTTTTTGCGTGCAGACAAAGCTGATGCATTCTGTTTGTCGCGATACATAGTTGTGTCTATTTTACTAAGACGACGAGTTGGAATTACAGGAATAAACCGTGATGTGGTTATAAAACCAGGTCAAAACTAGTCACAGTGGTAGAAGGTGTAATTCAGAATGGTTTTCAGAATTTGAGGGTGTAGGGTGAACCAGAGTAGATTAAAGATTAAAGGGTAGTAATGTAAACTTTGAGACAAGTTTGGGGGGGGGGGGGGGGGGGAGCTCTCAATATATTTTTCTAGCTAACTGTGGCATAAGAGGCGATATTGTTTACTTGCTAGCTTCTGCTCTAGCCTTTGCTATCAGTGTCAGTAAAACATGGTTACAATTTGTGCTTTGATTTTGAATAACCGTCAGATTACTCGTATTTACATAGAAATAGCACCTTTGCATCGTAGATCTCCATTCAAGGGTGATACTGCATATTTTCAACTATCACTTTACTACATACGGCATTGTTACCATACCTCTCTGGATGGCCCTCTCTGTAGAACGATAGAGAGGGAGGGAGATTGGCGTAATGCGTTGGATATATTATTGAACCTCTCGGGCGAGTATATATAGGCGTACATGGAGTAAACTTGGAGTAGAATACAAGTAATATCTCTACTTAACCTATCCTAATACGTAATCGTGTATATCTCGAAGTAGGCGAGGAAGAACCCGGCGGCATGACGAAGACCTTGCACAGACGTGGCAACCCGCGCCGTGGGAGGCGGCGCGGCGGTAGCCTGCTGGGACGTCGATGTGCGTGGACGGCGAAGATGACCGTGTGCAGCGATGCTACACCCCGTATGGGCGGCGTAGCTGCAAGGCGCGAGTCGATGCAGCGGCGTGACCACCAGCGACGTAAGCGCCTAGGAAGGCGCGTTGGAAGCTAGCGGCATGGACCAAGGGTGGCGGCGCTGCAGCCCGATGCTCGGTTGGTGGTAGGCGCATGCTCGGGTCGTGCTTGGCGGAGACGCGCACAAGATCGGTTGATCAGACCGACGGGTGAACGTATGTGCCATGATGTAGACGATGAAGCGCAGATCGGAAGTGATGGTGTCGTGGTCGGTGAAGTCCCAGGCAATGACGGCGAAGACAGACCGGCGATGGAGACCGCGCAGACTGCACGGTTGGTGAGGATGATCTTGCTGGTGCGAAGTCGGCGCCGGCAAGTCAGCGAGTCGCTGCCGACGCAGGCGCAGCAGCCGGCCGGGTACTGCGGAAGTCGGCAAACCGGCTGAGTACCGCGACGCCAGCGAGTCGGCTGCGATGGCCGGCGTGGAGGAATCTGCCGGTGCGGAGTCGATGATGTTGTCGGAGTAGAGGCGCGGGATGACGGCAGCAGTGGGCGACTCAATCCGATCTAAGATCGGTAAACCAAAAAAGAAAACGCCAGTCAAGCGACCGGCGGAGAAAAAGACTGTAGGGCAGCCGATCAACCGATCGACGGACGAACCCTAGTATGGGCGGCACGGCCCCCGGCGGAGATCATGGAGATCGATCTCCCCGGGGGCGGCGCGATGGGGAAGCGTGGGCGTCGGTTAGGTCACGGATCGGCGTCGCTCTGATACCATGTAGAACGATAGAGAGGGAGGGAGATTGGCGTAATGCGTTGGATATATTATTGAGCCTCTTGGGCGAGTATATATAGGCGTACAGGGAGTAGACTTGGAGTAGAAGACAAGTAATATCTCTACCTAACCTATCCTAATACGTAACTGTGTATATCTCTAACACTCTCTTCTGTCCTCAGCTGCACCAATTGTGCTCCAAGCCCCCAACTTGCTGTTAATAGTCTTTCTTTACTTGCACTAATGGGGATGCCTTTATCCCCACTTGGACTCTACATAAGGCCAGCTCCATGATTATTTCTCTCTTTAGGATTCATATCCATTCTAGTAGGATTAGGGTTGACCGAAGATCCCTTCACATTATACTGCATGGGTACCAACACATAAAAACAGATGGTTCATTGTTGTTTCAGGTCAACCGTTGAGTATCTAGGCTGGAGTATGCATTGGAATGCATCAGGGAGTCCAACATATGGAGATCAGGAGTCTACTAGGCAGTAGCATTGTGTTAGTAAGTCTTGCTTATAGGAGTCCAATACGTTAAGAAAGGTCAGTGGTCTGAGCGTCCACCATATAGAGGATGATGTATCTATGCCGGAGTCAAGCAAGTAGAATTAATCTATTCTCTCTTAACCTATATCTCAACCCAATCCCCTGCAGCCATTATGTCTAGCTATATTCTGCACGGCAGTTAACCTGCTCTGAATCAAGGTTCACAACATCAACTGGTCTGTTCCATTTAGTAATTGAATCTTTATTTGGAAGTATTACCAACTGAACAAATCGGTCTCCCCTAAGGTCCACTAGAATCAGGGGATGGTCTTTTTTCATTCTTTATCGTTTTTTCCTGAATAGCCCATGGACTAGGGTTTATCTTTTGACTTTTACTCTCTACTAATGTTATTTTACTGCCTGACTTTTGCTTTTCTGTTATTCAATTGAGTGATTCAGAGAGTGTTTCAGAAGTATCAGAATATTCAGGTTCTGTTGGTTCATAGATAGGTTACATTGTTTTATGCTGAACTGAACGAGAGTGGATAAACATAGACCGAGCTACATGTAGCCCTTTATTTTAAATATTTTAAAGTCGTATTTCAAAGTTTCAAAAAAATCTGAAACAAGATTCTAGAGATAGCCAATGATGAATACTACAAACGTGTTTAGTCTCATTATGAACTACTTTATATGCTAGGCTACACAAAAATGACAAAATCTGACAAATTATATACTAGTGTTGAAATGTGCACTATTCACTATAAAATTTGTCAGTTTTTTTCATTTTTGTGTAGCCTAGAATACAAAGTATTTCGTAATGAGATTTTCACGTTTGTAGTATTCATTATTGGCTACCTCTAGAGTTTTGTTTTGGAATTTTTAAAATTTTGAAATAAGATTTCAAAAGTTCGAAAATAAAGGGTTACGTGTAGCTTGGTCTACGTTTTGAGTTTCCCCATAACTGTGATTGGAACGATAAGAACTATATACTTTCAGTTGTCAATTGCTTAAAGAAAAGCCACCATGCTAATTTTACCTTATCTTCTTACAGCGTCCGGAGGATCCAGAAGAAGAATGATTATTGAAGGTTAGAATGATAGGAGTAACTAACTACTTCAGTATAGTATAATGCTATTTTTGTATTCAGATCCTTTTTTAAAACAATTGGCTGCTGTTAAAGTTTACAGCTTTCTTTTTTGTCCTGTTCATTTTCAGTTGTTTTTTACATGTTGCATACTTGCATACATGCACTGAGAATATGTTCATACTGCAACATGATGTTTACTTGAGCTATCATCTGTCACAGAGCCTGGACCATAACATCTCACAGAGCCTGAGAAGGATTATTTGTTTCTTCTGTGCACTTCGCATATGTGTCTCTTCTTCCTAAGTGTTTAGTGCTTTGGAGAGGGGCTATCTCTTCTCTAACTAATTTTTTCATGAATTGTGACCTTACCTGTGCACTGCAGTTGTTTTCACTGTTTGTTTTTCTGTGAGTTTTATTCTTGTTTCATGTGCTGTTTCATGAGAGGTGTTTTTGGGGAACTTTTAAGATGTAGAGTTTGTCTAGTTTGCTTGCCCATAGGACAATGTTGGCAAGAAATCTGAACATGAGTGGACAAAGTGGCTTGGGTGCACAAATTTTTTTTGGCAACCACCTTAAAATACCTGAGTTCAAATTTGAACCAAGTCCTAAAGAAAGATAATTTGTTTCCTCCAGGCAGTCTGTTAGGGTAAGGGTATTTTTGCATGGAATTAGTTTTGGATTACTAAGGATTTGAAGCAAAAACCACGCCACCCGAATATTTCTTAGTTAGCAATCTTGTCTTACAGGATGTTTCTCCATTCTGCACAGGATCCTTTAGCTTCGTGTACGAACAGATGCATTCAACTGATTCCCATCTCAAGAGAACCTGTCACTACCATAGTTGACAAATCATCGCCAGGATGTACTCGCTGCAACCGTCCACATCTGATTAGAATTTTTCCTGTGTGCTCCGGCCTTGTAAATCAGAGTTCCGCCCACAAATTACATTGCTTTTTCCCTGTGTTATCTGGCATTTGTAAACCAGAGTTCCACCTTCAAATTGCATTATTATTCTTGTGTTCCCCGGCCTTTGTAAATCAGAGTTCCACTCTCGAGTCAGATGTATTTCCGATGTTCTCTAGCCTTCGTAAGATCAGGGTTCTTGTACTTTCTCTGTTTTATAAAATAAAACTGGTTTATAAATCTTGCTGTGTTGCACTGCATGGATTGTTCCTTGTTACACTGCTGCGCATTTGGCCTATTGCTCTGGGGAGTAAACATTTAGTGCAGAAGACATGTCGGTAACTGTCCAAAGAAGTGGAGTTTTTTCCTTTCTCAGTCGTATGTAACACTGTCTGTACCTGCCCGTACTGTCTGCATAGAATCAACGTCATTTCTTCCTGTGATATGCTCTGGCGTGACGTTAAGAAGCATGAATGATCGCTGATGTTTGTCTCCCTGTCTAGAGATTTATTCATGTCCGGACAGCCATGAATAAAGATCTTGACTGCTATTTTCGACGCTTTGACATCCTTGAAACGTGTAGGCGCGGACAGCACTTAGAGAATTTTTTTCCCCTTCCGGAGCCAGTGTTGGCATGAGCCACAAAAAACATACTGTATTAGTGAATAAGCATTCATACCCCTCCTTTGTGGATCAGTGGCATGAATTATTACCGAATTTGACATGCTTCTTGGGCATTAGGAAATATTGCAAGAACAATGACATATGAATACCCGTCGAGTTTACCAAGATACTCCACAATGACATATGAAGACCCTTCAGATTTTACTATTCCCTCCTGCTAATTTTTGATGTGATTGTAGTTTAAATCTAAACAAATTTGAACTACAGCCACATCAAAAATTATGAAATGAGTTCGTATCATCTTTTGTACTTTTGCAAATCCTCACAATTATCACTTTTTTCACCGCCACTACACCCGCGTGGTTTAACACTACCCCTATACACTCTGTATGCATATTTCACATCACCACATTCTAGTTTCCAGACTGTTTCCAAACCTTGAATTCCCGGTGTCGTGCCTCGACTAGACAGGCATGCATTCCCGTCGCTTCCCATCTGGGCCTCATGTTCTCCTGCATCACTACACATCTGAAAAACGTCATTTTTACTATGCATTCATCTCCTCTCACCACTTCTCTCTCTCTCTCTCTCTCTCTCTAGTAGATAAAGAGATTTGTAAACGGAAGGGAGAAGATGTACGGCGTACGTCAACGAGAAAGTACGGAATGAGAGAAAGTAGAGAGAGAAAGGAAGATTGAGGGAGACAAGAGGATCAGATCTAGAGAGAGAAACAAAGGAAGAAAGCAATGCTGCGTTTGTTTTGTTGGGCGTTGGATTTATGTGGCGTGGCCCAGCGGGCCCCCAGGGAGGGAGGGTATGGCAACAATGAATGTTTTTCTGGGCCCACGTGCATGGCAATGTATGACTTGAGCCAATTTTTGCCGTGGATGGAGATGGATCCTTCTAAAGGCCGCCCATGTCCATGTGGTGGCCCGCTTGGCCATACTCGGCCTACTTCTACGGCGCCGACTGCCTACAATTTTACTCGTCTACTCCAAGCAAAAAAATCATTATGTTACGTATTATTCTAGCCGTTACAAGGAAAAAAATGTTAGGAATAATGTTGTTGTAATATTTAGGCAGTGGCTAGTTCTTGGTCGACAAATAATTAGCTTAGTTTTTGGTCAGTTGCAACCCACTTGCAACTCTTTATCAGCACGAATCATGAGACATGTCAGACGGTCAAAAATACTTTTCCTTACTTTTAACCCACTTGGAATTAGGAAAAAATGAGTTGCAACTCACGTGACACATGAATCACAATGTAAATCTTATGGTCAAGGAGGTGACCGGGCTCTAATTTAATTCTCGTTTGACTGAGAACTAGCGAAACCAAATATTTTAATGTTTCAAATGCAGAACAATAATCTTGAAACAGGAACCATTTTTAGAAAACTAGGTTAAACTTACATGGTGACTTTCGAAAAACGTATACACCCTCTAAAAGGATAACGGTTGTATGAAAGTGCCGCTGATTTTCGCCACCATCCGGCCTGGTGCTCGGTAATTTTTTTGGCTTTGCATCTAGGTTTGTTGATGTGTGGTAAGTTTTCTCATCTAAATCAGAGTCGGTGTGGTTGTTGAATGGTGTTCTGATGCTAAAATTTTACTACCCGACTGAACTTGTTCAGTCTTGGTGTTATATGCTGTTCTTAAATATGTTTCGTGGATTTTACTGGTTTACCAATTACCATCCTTCTACGGCATCAGCAAGGGCACACACATGTACTAGCAGCTAATGTGTGTGGAAATTTCACCAAAAAGAGAAACATGGTCGAGAAAGTGTTGACACAACGGCACTGCTTGCAGAACAAAACAGAGCTTTGCTGTCAAGCGTGTTGGTCAGGTCATCAACTTGTCCCGTCTTCTCTGCAAATAGACATCAGATCATGCAGGCATGGATTTGATACAACCTTGAAAACTATTACCTGCAAGGCTGCAACACAGCAGTACGTGTGTTGGCGTACGTTAATGTAACTTATTCATCTGTCAAAAAAATGTAACTTATTCAGTGCACGGGGACACGGGGGTTAACTAGGGAAATGCACCTTTGGTGTGCACCGTCTAGCGTGTACACGCAACAGGTAAAAAGAAGTCTAGTTAGATTATCATTATTGTTGCAATGATGAGAGCTCACCATCCTCACCACTCTGTCACTGTAGGCAGACAGATCATGTCGAAGTAGAGATTGTTGAGTTAGAGATTGTCGTAGTAGACAGACGGAAAATCGTCATGCTGCGCACCAGACCATCAAATACCATCAATGATGAGAGCTGTAGATCGAAAGAGCCAAACTTATAACCACACCATCGAACACGAAAATAGATCGGATCCTAGAAGATTCGCTTGACACACAACTCCACTCGCCCTCCGCCCACACTAGGAGCACGTACCATAGGAGCTGGAGAGGGTGGGAGGACCCTATTTTTCCTTCACGATGTCGCAGCCGCCTCACCATCCCAAAAAAAAAACTAGAACTATATAAAAAGAAAGAAAATCGACTCGCCAACGCCGGGCCTTGGTCTTCCTTATCTCCAAGGCCCCAAATGCCACCGAGGTGGGATGGACCATCGGCGTCACCGGCGAGGGAGACAAAAAAAAACTAGATTGCTTTTGATCGCCTTCTCTCTTCTAGTTAGAATATTTTCTTAGAACATCAATATTCAGCATAGCTGTATACATTGCTAGGTGCATGAACACCTGCAAATTTCAAGTACAAATTTCCGTATTTGTGAGCTAACATTCGCAATTCAGTACATAAAATTTGGCAAGAACTTCACAAGTTCGCAAAGCCACACTAATGTGTGCAGAGCAAGGGGCGTACGGAAAGAACGAGGCATGCGCTGATTTCCATGGATTGGCGCTGAATTACTCACGAAATAAAGACGAGTAGCGCGCTGACGTGAACCTGCAGCAAAATGATCAATTCTTGTCGGCCTTTTCTTGTCTCGTCACTTTTCTTACCGTTAACTTCATTTCGGACAACGTGTCTCTCGATTCAAAATCACAAGCGGGCTCCCTCCTGTCGACCGTACAATTGCTAACACTGAGGCCAGGGGCCAGCTACGTACCTACCTAAAGTTGCCGGCCATGCTAGCCATGCACGCATGCCAAGCCGAGAGAGCCAACTAACATTGCAATGCCTAGGAAAATGGAACGGCTGCCATGACATCTCAAATGATACTACCCCTTGTGAAATACTCGCTCTATTCTAAAAATATAAAATGTTTTAGCCTTTTTCTAAGACACATGTATCTATATGTCTTTTAGTATGTTGGTTCATTTTATCAAGAATATGAAAACAAATATCAACATGCATAATGCCAAAAGCATATTATACTATTCTAACACCATAGATTTTATACTGTACTGCCTCCGTTTCAAACTAGTTAACTCAACTTTATCAACATTCTTTATGTATCTAACACTAAGGCACGTCTAGAATAAATTTAAGTCAATTAATTTGAAAGAGATGTTACTCCCATAAGTAAATAAGAACACAGGTCTACCAGACAAAAACAGTGTACGTGCATGCAATGCAAGACAAAGACAGTCGCATGTACATGTTAGAAGATGCATGGCGTGGGCTCCACCATGCGATGCGAGCCGAGCATGGAAATGAGTCGCTGTCGGATCCCATGGGAAGCAAAATCCTGGTGCTCTCTGTCTAGTCCCCATCGCGTCCCGGCCACGCTTACTTGTCCATTATTATGGTTCTAAATTAATCTGCATCGGTTCTAAAAAAACTGAAGTCCATGCACATGCACCTTGCATGCTATTGTTCATTTTTTCTTTTCTTCCAGAGATGAACACAGAGATAGGGACAACGAGTTAACATCTGCATGGCCACTCAATGACTGACCAGGATGAGAGAACTTGGATAGCAGGCATTGCATGCATCTGCATGGATGAGTGGATACATCTATGCAGTCACAAATCTAGGTGATGGCACAGTGGGTAGTGCCACATGAGGTTAAGCTCACTTCTGCCATGTCATCTCAGGATTGTCCGGACTGCTAGCTGCACGACGAGTGTATCCTGAAATAATAATTTGAGATAAAACATTAGTTCACAAAAACAACATTTAGATATAGACCTACATTGTGAAAAATGCCATCCTCTAAGGGGGCGTTTGGTTCCAGGGCATACATTGTAAATTCATGTGGATTCTTGACTCTTGAGATGCCTGAACATATTTTCCATGTAAAGAGAAGAGAGTTTAAAGGAACTATTTCAAGTGTTGAAGGCTTGTTTTGTCCATATGTACATCACAACATGGACATACTATTTTGCCCCAAAACAAATATTCGAGAATGATGCACTCCAGGGTTTTTTTTGTGTGGGAGGGGGGGGGGGGGGGGGGGAGGGTGAACCGGAATATACTGAAACGTTTTCCTTAAAATGAAAATGATGTTTTGGGAGTTTGTACTAACCTCTCCAACAATGTTCATATTAATGAAGCATACAAAACCATTTATGATAAGAGAGGGCATCACAAAAACTGATCGACCAATCATTGTGGATATATAGAAGGAAACGAGCTAGACAAACTAGGCAGGGAGAAATGAGGGTGAAACCCAGCCAGTTTTAGGCGTACTTGCGCCATTAAAGGCCACGGTACTTGTAGACAACTCCGGCCTGGTCCCCCTACCGGAGTTTGTGAAGATGTACTGTGCATGCATATGCAAGCCTCTGCCGGCCGGTCTGCCCATAGCTTGGAGCTAGCACTAGCGGCGATCCATGCGGCGAGACTCTTGCGCTTGTTCTTTCACCAGAAATGGTGCCCTGGTTGCAACCCATGTCAGCTGCTCCTGGGCCCAACATGCTCAAAAGACAAAACCACGGGCTGCCTACGTACACCACCGTCTTTTTTACGCGGATATGCAACAGTGTTCTGTTCTCACATGTGCTACACTGCCTGTGTTACTGTGTACACCACCGTTTTGGGTGTAGCTACTTGGGCAGTTCGGCTTATTCCAATGAATTAGCGTAATTTTTGAAGTAAAATTTCAAGGAGATAGTCTATGACATTTTGTGTATATTGCGTCAATAAAGTTTGCAAGAGATAGTCTATGACATTTGGTATAGCCATGATTAGCATGAATCATGAAGCAATCCAATAGCCTCGGGGGCATTTTCCTCGGTTCCAACACCATATATGCAACCGGAAATAACTTGGTTGCAAGTTTGCAACCAATATTGCACCTCATGGCTAGCACGAGTTACAGCGTAATCTAATGGTCTAGGAGTCAACTGGTTCTTAAGCTAATTCTCAGTCAGATGGGAATTAGCAAAACCATTTAAAAAATATGATCGCATGCATACCAACAAATTGAGCACACCACAATAATTTCCGGCTCGTGCAGAACTCGACTGGACATGGCAGATGGCACCCAACTGATATCCGCTTCTTATTTTCAGAACTTAGGGCCTATCTGGTGAAGGATTGGCATAGGAATTTTGGTGGATTCCAATCCATAGGTTTTTTTCTTTTCTTTTCAGGAAAGCCTTTCTAACAAGGGAATATTTTCTCCAAAATTTCTATGGCTTGCAATCATACACCCCAATTCCATAGGAGGTTCAACATTCACTCTAACCTCTGTTGTACACCCATTCACATAGGATCGAGATATTTTTTCCTGCACTATTTCTTTTTTTTGTAATCCTTTGGTTTTGCACCCGGCAATCTTGTCAACTTCCTAATTTCCTATGTTTTGTAATATTATGATCCAAAGAGGGTCTTATGATTGTAAACTTGAACCCCTAGATTGAGGGTTAGCCAAAGCGCCCTCAATCAATCATGAGTTTTGCCTGCCACGTGGGCCCATGCATGAAGGTACATACGTACGGGCGGTTGGACGTGACTACGCCGCGCACGTTACTCTGATAGCAGCCCTGTGGATCAGTCTCTAGGTTGAGGCAGAGGGACAAATATAGTTGCACTGTGGTCCATGAGTCCATGCAAGCATGCATGGACGCTAGCAATTTCTTCTGTACGTGGGTGATCGATCGGTCGAGCCAGGCCTCTCTCCTCGCATAAAGCGACTGTACGTGGAGCGCAGCGTACGATGCAGGCTCAGAGATGAACTGATCGATGAGAGAAACACACACAGATGCTTTGATCTCATGCATATGTGTGCATGCGCAGTGCGCACTGTGCTGTCTGCGCGACGCAGACGGGATGTCTGTTCCTTTGATAAAAGAAAGGAAAACAGGCCAGGATGCCATGCATGTGTAAGTATACTCGTAGAGTACGCAGGTACGTGCGTACATACGTACAAGGCCGCTCCATGCAAAAGCTTTTCAGATAGACTGGTGCCACTGCATTGAGTTGAACTGTACGGGCGTACTACTACCATACGGTCCACAAGAGACCGATTTTTTTCTTCTTTAAAACATAGAGAAGCAATATTTTTTTGAGGAAAAAGCCTAAGGACATATATTATCTTCAAAAGCCAGCCCTTGCAAGAAGAAGAAATTACACGTAAGTCCTTGAATTCCTCTTGCATCCCTTGACGGCACGCCATGAGCAAAGCTTACGCCACCTCTAGGCATCGTTGTCGAAGAAAGCTTGAGAAAACCTAGGCGCTCGTAGAGAATCGGTCAGGAAGTCATGAACGTAGATCAGAAGATACCTACCTCAACTCACGGAGATGGGGAGAAAAAACTTGCAAGCTCCCCGACGACCTGGCCGAGTGTCATGAGGCGGGGGTGGAACTTGAGGACACCAATACGCTGTGTCATTGTCCCGTCAACAAAACATCACCGCTGAAGACAGATAGTTCTCACGCTAGACCTAATGCCCGACGATCGACTCTGAACTCCAACGTGTTGGTGCTCCTCCAGGAAAGAGCATCCATCTCTAATGGGCCGAAGGACTTTTATTCTCATCGCCGACGATGTCCCTTCCCCCACTCTCTTGCCGCCGAAGCAGCCTGGAGGATAGGGGAACCCGCGGCGGCGCCATTGGCGGCCGAGTGGAGGGCTGATCTCCTCGTCCACGGTGGAGGTAGCACCTGCTGTTATATTTTTTCCTTGTACACGATTTAGCAAAGTCCCAAAATGTATTGTGGAAGTAATATAAAAAAGCTATACGAGTACGAGGTGTAGGTACCCATATGCATGCATGCAGGAGCAAGCGCTAATACGGTAATCTGCAGTACAAGCAAGATGGAAGAAATCATTGTTGCATTGAAGGGAAGGGAGAATGCATGCATGCTGCTATCAGAGAGACGGACGAGAGAGAGGTGAGAGAGCATGCACGCAACCTGCATGATTTTTGGGCGAAGCGTGCAAGGCGCCGGCGCTCACTTTGAGGCGGTCGGTCGGTCGCCGATCATCTTGACGACGGATGCAGCAGATGCATGCAGCAGCGCCAATCCCGTCGACCCACATCCCTCCATGCATTCACGTAGTCACCGCTGCGCCAGCCGCAGGCTGTACGTACACCACACTTTAGTCAGAAATACGCAAAACCACCGGTCTTGCGCGAAATTGCAAAAAATTATCGGTTTTGCGCGAATTCATTTCAATATGCACTGATTGTTCGATTTAGCCCGATTAACACGATTTCTGACATCGGACCCCACTGTTAGTGCTAAACGTGGCAAAGCCCGCATGTAATCAAGGTAAAAAATTAGACAAACCAAACTATTAGGGATATTTTTGTAAATTTTAGGGGGTACCCACTTGTCAGCTCCTTCCTCTTCCCTTCTAACTACAATCCACCCTGGAAGCTCGCTGGAGCAAGGCCCACGCACGGCCGGCGGAGGAGGGGAGGCCTACGCCAGTGTAGGGGAGCACGCGGAGCCCGTGGCGGCCTTGCGGCGCGCCCCAACAAAGAAGTCGGCGATGGGGGCAGGGGAGGCTGGCGGCCGGAGCAGGGGATGCCGGTGGTGGCGCATGGCCGAAGGTGGGGAAGACGGCGTTTGGGAGGTCAGTTCGCGGGGCGGTGGCCGGAGCAGGGGATGTCGGCGGCGGGGCGGCCAGAGAAGGGGACACCGGCGGCGGGACAGCCGGAGCAGCGGCGGTCGTACTGGGAGAGAGAGGGGATTCGGGGAAAAAAGAAAAAGAAAAAATTACTGACAAGTGGGTCCCATAATTTTTCACAAAATAACCCAAGTAGATTGACCAATCAGTGCACATTGGAACGAATTCGCGCAAAACCGGTGGATTTTTGTAATTTCATGCAAAACATGTGGTTTCGCCTATTTCCGACCAAATGCTATGGTTTTTTGGAATTTACTCCATGCGTCCCTCTCTCCTTCGGGACGATTTTGACAAAAATAACCTAATTTCTAAAATTTGATAACGAATAACCTGTTGGCGAATGTATTTCAGAAAATAACCTTTTTCTGGACGCCTCACGTCGAAGCTCTAAACGAAATAGCATGGCGCCGTCAGTAAGGGCGTCAAGCAATACATAGCGCCTTCGTCCAAGGCGCCAAGAATTGACCAGCGTGGCGGCTCCCGGTAGGTTATTCGGCGTTAAACTTCAAAGATTAGGTTATTTTTGTCAAAATCGTCCTCCTTTGGCAGCAAATGCAGTGCCCCCCTTCTCCTTCACCTTTGTTCTGCATCTCCATGCGCCGTACACAGGGAGAGTGAGGGGCTGGAAATGGCCGTCGTCACGGCCTCCCATCCCCCCTCCAACTTTCTTTACAACTTTGCCTTTTCCAGGACGTACTGCTCCCCCGCTTCTGCCAAAGCTACCTCTATCTCTCTCCCCCCACACAGACACACACTCTCACTATCTCTCTCTCTCTCCCTATCTCTCTCATTTGGGCGCCAAGTGAGTGCCGCAGCCAAAAGCTGCGTGCTTCCGGTCCTGCCCCCACCCCATGCATGACATGGCGTGGCATGCCTAGCCTTAACTCAAGACTTTGGCTGCTTCCACTGCCTTTGCATATGCTCAAATCCGCAGAAAAGCGCCTATCCATGCACAACGTACGTACATATACCCCACTCTAATCAAGCACAGACATGTATGGAAAGTTGAGAGCTGTTGTACCTAGATACTCTCGTAGGGCCGTATGTAGAAGCATTGTGGTAACTTTTCATCAAAACCTGCAGTAATCATGGTAATAAAGCTACAAATGGAAACTTTGCAGCACATGCAATGTGCTGGCTATTTCTTCGTTCACTTAGAAATAACTACTTCCTAGTTAAATAAACATCCTCGCAGCCCTTCGTGCTTGCGCTAATCAGAGTGTGATCAGATCAATGTCGGATGGCTCTTGGCATCGATATAGATATATACTTCCTCTGCTCTGTAAAAATATAAATTTTCTTGAAATTCAAAACATGTCAAGTTTGACCAAACTTTTAGAAAAAACTATCAACCTTTACAATTTCGATCTTATGCCATTAAATATATCTTCATAATTGCATGGAAGCGGCTCCCTGTCGGCAAAAGAGAGCAAGTTATGTGGATCATGAAATTCATGAAGTGACATGTATCTTATGAATTTGATCTCTAAACCTATAATGCCATAACGTTATATTAACAATGATACAACCAGTGTAGTGAATGATGCAGGAAAATATCAACTTTTGAAGACCTTGCGGTTAAAATCATCTTAGTTCTTCTAGAGAAACATGAGGAGGATTGCTGGCCAGAAATTAGGATGCGGGTTTGTTGAAGCTGTGATTCTATGATCACTTTGGCAGGTTCCTTTCTTTTTTTGGTTGTGTGCATTCTTGATGTCTAGACTAGATCTTAATATTTTTTTAAACAAAACGGGCAACATTGCCTCATTTTATTAAAAGAAGGTAGAAGAGCATATGACCGGTTCTTAAATTTTTATTGTTGCAGAGGCTAAGTGTAATTCGTATTATCTTGATATTACTATATTCTCTTTATAAAAAAATCAAAGCTTTTGCTTTTACGGTCTCACTGGTTTTTTATGTTGTCCTTGTTTTGTCTAGACTATACATCGATTTTATATACAATGAATCTGGAGAAAACCGTAATTTTTGGGTTACATATGGGTGTAGATCTCAACATTATGTAAGAGGATCATGTCTAAAATCTCCTCAAACAAAAAAGAGAGAACATCTCAAGTTTTTTCTCTCTATATATATATCACTCATAGAATTCTAGGTTTTCTTACTAATGTGGTGTGCCTTGAATCTTTATCAACATCTAACTGTAAACATGCAGTTAGGCCCACCGATCTGTCTTTATCTTTGGACCATGGTACGTAATGTATACCACTGTTCCCTTTCAAAAGGAAAAACTTGGAAGAGCTGCTTGGTGGGGTAGAAATAGCTAGCATAGATGGATTTGATTCTTTGTTACCACAATTGATGATGAGTAGCCGAGTTTGCACATATATGTGAAAAGACAAGCAGGAGAAAGGGCCTGCTGGCTATGGGCTGATCGAGGAAAAGATCAGAAATGCCCTCACATCAGTCAGAGCTGGGGGGACATGACAAGTCGCCATTGAGGGAAAGCACAAAAGAGAAGCATCCGAGAGATTGACGAGTCGCCGATCAGGGAAAGAAACCACAGTGCATGCATGGTAAAAACACTTTTGAAGCGGCAAATAAACTCAGTAAGATATATAGAGACACGATGAAACAGTGGTAGAACTTTAAGCGCAGATAAAGGCCAAAACGACAGATACATGAAGTGACCATGACACCATAGCTAGACATCATCTCGATCGATCCGTCGGTATGACTCTGACCGTACTACGACACTTCTTCTCCTAGCTAGCTTTGGGACAGACAGACACAGACAGACACATGCGGTTAACTTAATTAAGCTTGCACTAGGGCAGTACCACCTCGCCATGCAAACAATACTTTGACCTAATGATGCAATTGGGAAACAAATTATCTAAACTAGATAGAGGCTAGGTTACGAAGTAGTAGTGGATGAACTAATTAAGGTGGATCTGGGCTAACAACAATGCCGGCTGAGCTAAATCTAGAGCAAGATCATGTCATTGGCGTCGCCGGCGACGTGGCCGTTCTCGTCGGGCAGATGATGCAGGTCGCCGTCGTCGTGCATGTCGTCATCGTCGTCCTCGTCGTCGTCGACGGCGACGGACTCGACGATGTGCGGCGCGTGCCCGCCGCCGAAGGAGCGGACGTGGTCCTTGAGCGAGCGCTTGTGCTTGAAGTCGGAGCCGCAGACGCAGAACCAGAGCTTGCCGCAGTTCTTCTCGTGCGTGCGCCAGTCGCCGCGCACGGCGAACCGCTTGCCGCACCGGCGGCACGCGTAGGGCCTGGCGCCGTGCTTGCGGCGGTAGTGCGTCTGCAGCGTCCGGAAGTCCTTGAGTGGGCGCGCCCGCGGGTGGTCGATGTTGTTCCGGCAGCCCTCCGCGCAGCAGTAGCACGGCAGCCGCATCAGCGACGGCGGCGGCGCCGTCGTCGTGCCCACCGTCACCGCCCCTCGCAGCGACTCCGACCCCTTCCGGTACTGCGAGCCGTGCCCCCACATGTGCATCTGCAGGACGGAAAGGCAGGAACTCAACACACGGCAATTTCTGCGCATTAAATGATGTACGACGACAAAGATCATCGCGCGTGGGTGTTAGCAAACCTGCATGTTGTTGAAGCGGTTGAAGGTCTTGTTGCAGACGGCGCAGGAGAACTGGGTGGAGCCGACGAGGATCTCGGCGGCGGAGGGGATCCAGTACTGGCTGGGCACCTGGTTTCCGCTGGCCGCCGATGCTGATGGCGGCGCGACCGGCGCGGCGAAGCTCCCGCCGCAGGAAGACAGGTTGCCACCGCACGGAGGTGCGATGGAGAGTGAAATGGTGACGTTCGGGTCCTGCTCGTGGAACAAGAAGCCGCCATTGACGCCGCCGCCGCAGCCACTGTGACCATGGCTTTGGTTGAACCAGGGCGAGGAGGCGGTGGAGTGCGCGGCGGAGTGGGAGGAGCACGCGGAGGAGGAGGCGGCGTCGTGATGGTGGCCGGGAGGCCAGAGGGAGAGGAGGAGCATGGACTGGTCGTCCTCCTCGGTGCCGCCGCCATGTCCGCTGGCGTGCTTGGACGGAGCGGCAGGGGCGGCGTGATACGGGTGCGGGTGCATGGCTCTGTAGCTGTGCATGGCTCTCTCCATCCGGCACTGTGGATCTGAGGCTGGATTGGAAGCGAGGGGAGCAACCAGTGTTGGAGAGGAAGAGAAGGCAGCCTATAAAGCTATGGTGACTCCGGCCTCTAGCGTAGCTAGCTGCGCCTGAGGCTACTAGCTAGCTCTTCTGATTACTGGTCTGTGGGTGGGGTGGGGTGACGAGGGAGGCGCGCGCTATATATAGCTGGAGAGAAGACAGGGAGCTAAGTATAGTGAATGATTGAAACTACTTGTAGTAGGGGCAATACTTGCACGTGCACCGTAGGTATACATGCCCTTACCATCATCTTCACTATTTGTAGCAGATTAAGGTACATGATTGTAGTACTTCCATTTCGATCTCAGAACATTATATTTGTAGCATATGAATTTCTTGTAGAGTCTCTTTCGACCAATCATTAGGACTGCAGTTAAAAAAATTGTACTGAACGCATACGTATGCGAACATGAGCTCAAACCTGGTTTCTTCTATTGCACATGTCTCCAAATTTTGGCAACTTCTATGGGTATCAAAATATTTGTAAACACAAAATTTTGGGCTAGATGATTCAAAATATTTGAAATCAGATTTCACAAGTTCAAAATTCATAAAATTTGGTAAATTTTTTACATCGAAGTATGGAAGAAATTCCAACACTTCAGATTAGACGTGAGGTCTGAAAATTCTGGTTCGCGAAATTTAAATTTTTACTCCAACATAGTTAAGTCTCCGAGATCATATGAGACCTGTAATTAAGGATAAGCTTCTATCTTTTTGATACACTCGTTAGGGCATATTTGATCTGCATGGTTGTAGAAATCGCAAGAATGGGAAAAACATGGGATCACAATGTCATGCCTACTCCAATCCTACATGATTTGCTCCAAAGGTTGTTTGATTCCATCAAAGGTAAATTAAAGGATTATGAAAAAGACGCCGGAGTGGATGTTAGATTTCCTATGAAAGCTACAACAAATATATTTTATAGAAAAATTCTAATAGGATTCAGCAGTGCAAATCAAACAACGACTTCAATTAGGGAAAACTTCTAAGGGTTTGAATCCTTCAATTTTTTTATAAAATTCCTTTGAATCAAAGAGGCTCTAAAGGTCCGAGACCTTATCGATTTAACCATGTTATTATGGTTGAAGTAAATAGATTAATTATGATGAGATCCAATACTAAGGATAGAGGATAATTAAACAGAAGCTAGGAAGGCACCGAGGAAGGCAAATAGAAGCATTTTGTTTGAACCCAAAGACACTCTCTATCTAGCTTGCTTTTTGTAGCGAGTAGAGGCCGCCAACTAGCTAGCTGTAATGGGCATGGATATGTGTATGATCAGTACTAGTGACTACTAGTGCGTGTAGGATGTGGACGTATCCGGTCGTCTAGACATGTCTCATGGTCATGGAGGAGGGAGTGGTGCTGCTGCTACGAATGGCAGGAGTAGTATTTTTTGCAGGGGAAGGGCGTTGGATTTATTAGGGCAGGGAGGGGACAAGGGACCGGCATAGTATACACTAGGGCGCTAGGCACTCCCTCTCCTCATGGGATGATGGATGCATGGGATGGGACCATCAAGCAAGCTAGCTGCTGCATCGCCCAGAGGCTAGCCTGCGCCCGATGGCGCGACCCTCGAGGACGTACACACGCCGGCCACACACCATGGTCACGCATGACACACACATAGCACAAGCCTCTTCCCCCCTCTCTCTCTGTGTGTGTCTGCCTACAAGATGCCTTTTCTTTTTCCATGTTTCATCTCCTCTTTTTCTGGGTGCATTCCCTCCATTGCTACTGTTTGCTCTCTCTCTCTCTCTCTCTCTCTCTCTACCTATCTCTCTCTCCTTCTCCCGTGCATATATGGGACAGTACGCCAGGTGTAATTAGCTAGCAAGGTTGTAAGTGTTGCATTATGCAACATTGTACACCATTTTGAGTGCTTCAAGGTAGTTTACTCCTGAACTCTAGGTAAATATCATAGTTACACCACTGATGACTTGCTCCCATAAGTGCAAAAGGCTCCTCGAGTTAATTTTTGGTTTCTCAGATATATATTGGTTTTGTGCACCCATAAGCGCCACCAATATAACAAAGTTCAGCTCTAAGATAAATGTGACACTAGCACGAAATCGAAGCAAAGAAAAGAGCACAAGCTTGTGACCTGACGAAATGAAATCAAATCCTCAAAGATAGGCCTCATAGAACTACTTCTCCCCCCTTTGGCATCAAGACACCAAAAAGAGAAAAGAGAGATGCTACATGCCCAAGGTGGTCACTCATAATCATCATGATCGTCATCCTCAGCTTCCCGACGAGAATCAAAGTCTTCATCATCTTTGTCCTCATCATTCACGAGCATTGCCCTCTTCCCTCGGCAACACTAGCAGGCTCCGCACGGTGAGAAGAGACATCATCGGACTCAGTCCAGCCAACCAAGCCATTGCTCCACTTTCCATATGAGCGTGTTCCGAACGATGGCATAGAAGGAGTAGGTGGCACATGTCCCGACTTCATCTCTCTTATTTCCGTCAAGAGAGCATGTTGGTTGTCATTGATGTGCTTGTTGGACACATAGCAATCATATTGCTTGCCGCGGATGTCAACATTCATGCAAAGGGCATTCCTTTGACACCATGTGAGCTTCTTGAATGCATGTGCAACTCCCTGGCTTGACCTTGAAGACACAAATGCATTCCTATCATTTTTTACTCTTGGTGCATGGCAACGAGGAGCAACTTCCTAATTCTATTCTTCTTCATCACCACTAGGGGCAAATGGTTGAGGCTTGTAGCCCATTGGGTTCTTCCTTTGAAGCTTCACGGTCTTTTGGATGACAAGGTTAGATTTGAGGGGAGGATGATTTTTTTCTTGTGCCAATATGAGCTTCATCACATCAGGGCATACAAAGGAGTCTTCTTGTTGTGGTTGCACTCTTACATCTCCTTGTGAATGTAATCCATGGCATTAAGAAACATTTATTCGACATTCTCCTCTTCAAAAAACACATGGTGAGAGTAAGATTGACTAAGCCTCCACTGATGGCATCCAAATTTCTGAGACTAGGAGCGATGGAAGCCCAGAACATGAGTAGTGTTGCAGCGCTTGGAGAGCCCAAAAGTATCCCCAATGACCACCTTTGGGTTGGATCTCAAATACAAAGGAGCAAGGAGCTTCTTATCATAATGCTCTCCATCAACATGCATCATTGCACCACTTAGAGAGTTGACTCCTCGAAACTCATACCCCGATAGATTTGCAAAGTAAACAAAGTTAGAGTGGCACAAGACTTTTCTGGTCATCCATGTCATGGGTATCTCCTCACCTTCTCCAAAAACAAAGGTAGCAAAGAATTGTTGAACCAAGGTGATGTTGTAGTCTTGCTTTATCTTCATAAGGGAATAGAGGACTAGCTGTTCAGTAATCCAAAGTGGCTCCTCAAAGTAGGCTCAGGGCTTCTCGAGGTGAGCAAAGTCAAGAACACGTTGTGGTCACACGAGCGACTTTTGGAGAGTGGCAAATAATTCCTTCATGATCAACTCTTGTTCCCTCTGGTGAAAGAACTTGTCACGAGAGGTACGTGCGAGAGCATAGAAATTGCACTTTCTTATATCCACAAAATCTACCGCTATCAAACCTTCCAGAGTCTCCAAGTGATCAAACCTAGCCTTTTTGGCTTCCTCGGCCATCTGTTGCTCATTCATCTGAGTTGCCAACCAGCTAGCATCATAGACCTTCTGCTTCGATATGGTTCTAAACATAGCGGCCGGAGGCGAGGTCAAATCACATCTTGTGGTTGCTTTGAGCGGACTGCTTGCGAGAACCACCTGTGATACAGTTTAGAGGATATCAGAAGATAAGTTGGCATGTCCATGAGTTAAAAAGAATAAGCTACTTGGCAAAGCAGGAGTCATCAGATGTGAGCTATACCAGAGTCTCTAGCCCAAAAGGGCGGAGACATTGTGCGTCCTTGGATCGAGAGGAGACCTAGCATCCTGGCGATCAGGTGATCATCTCCCCTCGATCCCTAGGTCTAGAGGTGGAGGCGGTGGTGGGACGGCGATCTGGAGGTGGCCAGCGGGATGTAGGAGACGACGAGCGATTCAAATTTTTGGCCCAAATCATTGTTTCTCTTTTTCCTGTATGTTGTTTCGTTGTTTAAGTAAGGGGCAATCTTGTCCATTTGCTATTTTTTGAGTATGTCGGAAATGTCCAAAATGGCTTACATTGTGGAACATAGGGAGTAGTAGTTAACAAAAGGGAGTGTGTGTACCTAACCCAAGCCACATTCCGCAAGTCAATGATATTTAGCTCACGACTTATTCTCGAAATCTTGCTTTGTCAAGAGGATTCATGAAAATATCCGCAAGTTGACCATTGGTACCTACATAAGATAAGTCAATTTCTCCTTGGTTGACATGATCCCGGATGAAGTGAAGACGAATTTCAATATGCTTCATATTTTTATGTTGTACCGGTTTGTGAGGGACCTTGATAGCACTTTCATTATCACACAAAAGAGTCACTTTGCCATAAATGACACTATAATCGTTTAAAGTTTGCCCCATCCATAATAACTATGCACAACAACTAGCAGCGGTGATGTCCTCGTCTTCGGTGGTGGAAAGAGACACACAAGTTTGCTTCTTTGAAGACCAACACACCAAAGACCTATGATACGTCTCAAACGTATCTATAATTTTTGATGCTCCATGCTTGTTTTTACACCATTTGCCTTGTGTTTCGTTTCACTTCGTGGCACTTTTATGCATTTTCCGGAACTAACCTATTAACAAGTCGCCATAGTGCCAGTTCCCTGTTTTTTGCTGTTTTTGTGTTTCAGAAAAGCTACATAGGAAATATTCTCGGAATTGGACGAAACAAGTTCCAGAAGTCTTATTTTTCCCGGAAGCTTCCCGAAGACCGAAAGAGAGCCAGAGGGGGGCCAGAGGCCGCCCTCACACATAGGTGGCGCGGCCCAGGCCCTGGCCACGCCACCCTGGTGTGAGGAGCCCCTGGCTGCCCCCTGACGATGCCCCTTCGCCTATATAAAGCCTCGGGATGGAAAATCCTAAAGGAGTCAGCGAAATTTCTAGAAGAGTTCCGCAGCGCCGCCGCCGTCGAAGCCAAATTTCGGGGGACAGAAGTCTCTGTTCCGGCACCCTGCCGGGACGGGGAAGTGCCCCCGGAGCTATCTCCATCGGTCTCCATCGCCGTCTCCGCCGTCTCCATCGACCTCACCGCCATCTCCATCAATCTTGCTGTCTCCTATGATGAGGAGGGAGTAGTTCTCCCCTGGGGCTGAGGGCTCTACCGGTAGCTATGTGGTTCACCTCTCTCTCCCATGATGTGATCTTTATGTGATCGTGAGCTTTGTATCTAGTTGAATTGGTAGATGTTATTATTCAGATGTTAAGCTACTCCTATGCTTTATTATGGTACTCTCCGGAGATACCTCGTATCATGGTGTAAAGGTGACTAGTGTGTGCATCATGTGTATCTTTTTGGTTAATGTCTCTATGAAGGTGGTGTTTGCTGGAACCATCTAGTGCGTTCACGGTGATAGTGTGGGACAATCTAGTTTGGGTACATACGGACTTTGAGGAGTGCTTCGTAGCCCTACACATGATTATTGTATGTTTTCCATTGGAGAATTGTTTGAGTTGCATATTGATGATAGCATCTATTGGTTCAATTATGTTATATTTGTTGGGAGTGTGTCCACTAGTGAAAGTATGATCCCTAGGCCTTGTTTCCAAGCATTGCACACCGTTTACTTCCTGTTTTGTTACATGTTTGCTCGCAGCAATATTTGCTTCAAATCACATTTGCTACTTATAATCATCCATACCACTTGTATTTCACTATCTCTTTGCCGAACTAGTGCACCTATACATCTGACAAGTGTATTGGGTGTGTTGGGGACACAAGAGACTTTCTGTATCGTAATTGCAGGGTTGCTTGAGAGAGATAGCTTTGACCTCTTGCTCCCTGAGTTCGATAAACCTTGGGTGATCCACTTAAGGGAAACTTGCTGCTGCTCTACAAACCTCTGCACTTGGAGGCCCAACACTGTCTACAAGAACAGACGCGTGCATAGACATCAAGCTTTTTTCTGGCGCCGTTGCCGGGGAGGTAAGGTAAAAGGTACTCGCATCCTCCTGTGTGAGTGCTCGAAGTTATTTCCTTTAGATTCTGCAATTATATCTTTTTGTTTCTTGTTTTTAATTTCACTAGTTAGGCTTAATGGAAAATATAGAGTTCTTTAGTCTTTTTCCTGAGTTTAGATTTGATGAGAAAATTGAAAATCCATTGGAGCTTATTTCGCATAGCAATGTTATTAGTATGAATGCTTTGAATACCGTTAATGCTAATGCTATAGAAAAGTCTAAGCTTGGGGAAGCTGGTTTTGTTAAGTATGATATTTTTAGTTCCCCAGCTTTAGTGGAGAAAGTTTGCTCTGATGATATTTTATCTCCCATATGTGATGTTTCTAATGATGCTTGTGCTCCTCATCCTTTTGAGATACCTATGAAGATTGTTGAACGTGCTATGAATAACTGCTATTTAGGAGATGGAACTGTCCATCCTGGTGATCATTTGCTTTTTATACATGAATTATGCGAGTTGTTCCAGTGTGCAGGTATTTCAATGAACCAAGTTAAGAAGAAGCTATTCTCTTTATCACTGAAAGGCAGAGCTGAGGAATGGTATAAAACACTGAAGGATGGTCGATCTATTGACTGGGAGGAAATTGTACCTCTCTTTTATTCTAAATTCTATCCTTCTAGTCAGGTTTATAAAGATAGAAACTACATTTATAATTTCCATCCGCATGAGGGAGAAAGCATTGCCCAAGCGTGGGGAAGATTGAAGTTACTAATGCATAAATGTCCTATTCATGATCTTCCCCGTAATATTGTTATTAATAATTTTTATGCAAGGCTTTCAGGATATTACAAGGACTATCTAGATGCATGCTTTGATGGGTCTTTCACAAGCAAGGATGTTGACACCAAGTGGGATCTGCTTGAAACAATTCAAAACAATATTGAAGGTTGGGATAGCGACAAAGGTAAAGGATCAGGTATGAATTACGAGTTTGATTGCATTAAGTCTTTCGCTGAAACTGCTAATTTTCAAGAGCTTAGTGCTAAATATGGTCTTGATCCTCAAATCATGGTTGATTGCTTTAAAGCCTTTGCTTCCCATATGAATGTTCCTAAAGGAAATGGGGACGTGTATCATGAACCTTTTAAGGACACTTGCATAGAAAGTGATATTGTTATTGATGATTGCAATGAACATGCTCAAACTTCTAAAAGTCCTATTTCTTATAAGCATGTTAATTTTTGTGGAATACATAGACCTTGTGAACAAAGTTACAACAAGGAAGATTTTTGCATCACCCACGCAAATGAAGAAACCAGTATGTGGCTCAAGGATCTAGATGTGCTTGGTGAAAGGGTTTGTGAGCTTTATCCTTTTCTTTGTGAATTTTGCGGTGAAAAGGGGCACTTTAATTTTCAATGCCCAATTAATCAAACGAGTACCGCAGATTTGTATTGTGATGATAAGATTGCTTTCAATCAGTATGATGAGCTTACTTTGTTTTTGAATTGTGAAGAGATATCTAGAAAGATTGCTTTGGTAGACATGAATGATGTTGATATTAATAGCACCCTTCGTGGTTGTCGTCTCTATTGTGCTAAAGATTGCCTCACAAATACTGACTTACAAGATCTTATAAAACATGATGTTTTGCCAAGCTATGACAGGACTAACAGATGTTTCGATATTATTAATAAAGAGGAGGAATCCTCCAAAGTTTCTTCTGTTGTTTCTGTCAGCAAACCAGATTATGTGGAGAAGATGCCTTTCCCTCCTAAAGAATATGTGGAGAAGATGCCCTTCAAGTCTCTCCCTCCTAAAGGAGAGAGTAAGAAGAGTATGAAGAAGAAGAAGAGGAGTAAGAGGCGAGAGGACACGGTATCTTCCCCTAAGCGTTATGATCCTGCTATTGATTATGATAATTCTGATTGGGATGATGTTCCCATGCCTGTTACCTATGTTAGTGATCATGATTGGGAAAAGCACTCTACTTTTGATATTGAAAATCTTTTTGGTACCAATTCTAAGGTTAATAATTGTTGTACCATTAGTGCTATCCATGTTCCTTCTTATGATGATATGTTTGATGAGTATGCTTTGCGACATAGTAGTTCTCTAGCTTGTGATGATACTAAACCTCTAGTTTATGATGGTTATGATGATGAGTATAATATTTTCAGTTCACCTACTGTTGAGGATAAAAATGGTTATGATTACAATATGCCTCCTGTTTTTGATGATTATGGTGATGAGAATAATTATTCTGTTGAATCTGCTCCTACTACTATTGTTCATGTGGGGAGTATTAATCCTTTTATGCATGTAGCTCATGATAGGGAAGCTTTATGTGATAGTTATATTGTTAATTCTATTCATGATGCTACTAAAAGTTATTATGAGAGAGGGAAACATGGTTTGATGGATCTCAACAATATTGAGTTTCCCCTCTTTATGTTGCAATTCTTGAAGTTGTACTTGTTTTGCCTTCCTATGCTTTTTGCTTTGCGCTTTCATGACTTGTCTCTTTACAAGACTATTTTTCATAGGAAGTGGTTTAGATTTAAATGTGTTCCATACTTGCTTTTTGATGCTCTCTATTGCTTTAAGTTCCTATATGGCGCCTTTGCCTCAAGCTCTTATATGGCGCCCACATGAGCATCTTTGCAAATTACTGCGCCTAGCTCAAAGGCGTTAAAGAAAAGCACTCTTGGGAGATAACCCATTGTTTTATTTTCAGTACTTTTTCTTTTATTTGAGTCTTGGAAGTTATTAATACTGTAATAACCGCTCCTTATCCTTTTTATTTCGTTGTTGTGCCAAGACAAGCCTCTAATTTGAGTGAGGTAAGATTTGGGGATGTTGCTGTCCTGAAACAGTTTTCGGTGCTGCACCGTAAAAATTTGTGAAAATTCTCTGTAAATCTTTTGGACCTGCGATTTCTTGTGCATATGCCCCAGGTTGTATCCAAACTTTCATTAGTTGAACACTTTTTGATTTGAGCAACAGAAAACCCCTAAAAAATTCGACCTTTTTCAGCTGTTCTGTTTTGACAGATTTCTGCCAATATTTGTGTTTGCCGCTTTATCGCTTTCTTTTTTAGTTCTTTTGATCACGGAACTTTTGGGGAAGTTGCTACAGTAATATATGCTTAATATGTGGTGGTTTTATGTTGAAACCTGAAGCAAAAAGAGGTTGATTCTATGTTATGCTTACACTAATGTTGCTAATAGAATTGTGTTTAGTTTTGTATGAAGGAAGTTTTCAAGTGTAGGGATCGGAGAGTGATGAGATGAGTTGAAGAATGGACAAAAGCTCAAGCTTGGGGATGCCCATGCATCAACCCAAGAAATATCCAAGAAGTACAAGCGTCAAAGCTTGGGGATGCCCCGAGGCACCCCTTCTTCATCGGCAAAAATCAGGTCACCTTTCAAAACACTATATTTTTATTGCTTCATGCACTATGCGTTTTTCTTGGAGCGTCAGTTGTTTTTGTTTTTAGTTTTATTTTGCTTTGTTTACTGCAATAAATGGTTAGATCACATCATGTTTCTTTTGGAGGAGATGAACTCGCTTTTCATTTGCCAAGAACACTCTAGTTTTCACTCTTATCGTTCAATGAGTGTTCTCTTTTTCTGCTACTGCGTTTAGCTTGCATTTTTTGCCTTGATTTTTGTTCAGATCTTGTTTTATCTTTGCATCAAGGTGTATTTGGACCTCTGGTATATGTTGGTTTTCCTCAAAAGAGTTGTCTCAAAAAGGTTTGAATGGTGTTGGAAAAGAGAAAAAGTTTCATGCAAAAAAGTGGTACAAAAAGGAGCTTGTTTAGACTGCGGCTTAGGCTTTTGCATGTCGTGCTTGATGTCTTTTTGATAGTCTGCTTAGTGGTTTTGCTGTAGCATGACTTGTCTCAAATGACTGAGATTGCTTAATGAGCTTTTGAAAAAATCATGCGTTGTTTTTATTATATGGAAGCATTTATTTGGTTTTCTCCTTTGATGCTTTATTTGGGTTGACTTGGCGCATGCTTACACCATGTTGACTACAAAAATAAGTCGCCTATAGCCTCTATGATCATTTAGTTTTGACTTTTGATGCCATCTCATGCTTCTTTTAATGTTGCTTTGTCGCTTTGTATGATTATGGCCGTTATTGCTCTCTTAGTTGGCCGCTCCCAGTCTTTTGCTAGCCCTCATTTTGTACTGAGTATGAGCTCTACTCGTGCATCCAACTCCCAAAAACCAAGTTTTCCATTGTGTCCACTATAAATTCCTATGCATGGTATTTGTAAGCCATTCCAAGTAAATTTTCATGTGCTACCTTTCAAAAAACCTTCAAAATACTTCTCATTTTGTGACACTGTTTTCAGCTCATGGGGACGTAGTGGTCGGATTTGCTATCTTCCATATTGCTTATTCCAAAAAGAAAAAAAAGGAAAAAAGAAAAGAAAAAAGGCACTCCTCCATGGAATGTGAATGTTGGTGGGCACCCGATGGAATCGGTTAGCCATGGTTTGAGAAAGGAAAAAAGATGGGGAGGAGTGCCAAGCTTTATAAAAGAGCACAAAAGTGCCAATCTCTCTCAAAAACTTGCTTACTTTTTGTATGGAAGATAGTAAGAACCCCATTGCTAGTCGTTGACAAAGACAACCACCTCTCAAAATTCAAGTTTTATCCCTCTGTTTTACAAATGAAAAGCTCTAGCACATGTTTAATCACTGCTTCCCTCTGCGAAGGGCCTTTCTTTTACTTTTATGTTGAGTCACCACCTTCTACCTTTATGCACCGTCTAAGAGAGCATAGTTGTCATTCTGAGTATAATGTGCATTGTCCCAAAGTTTATCATTGATTGATTCATGACTATGGCTTCACTTGTTCTCAAATTACTTGTATCTAGTCACCCTCTTAAACTTGAAGGTGTCCTATGCATTTATGTTTTGCTCTCCATGAAGGACAAGTTGAAAACCATTTTTATGTTTTTCCTTATGATTTGAACACACGTTTGACTTTCATTGTTTCATTATTCATGATCTTTTGTTTGTGTTCATTTTCATGTTATAACATGGTTGCTAAGTTTCTTCTATCAAGAATATATCTTTCATGCCCATGTTTTAAGTTCTTATGATCCCAGCTCACAAATGCTTACATATATGATCAAGATTGTGTAGGTACATGTCACCTCAAAAATTATTTCTTTTGTTATCACTTACCTACTCGAGGACGAGCAGGAGTTAAGCTTGGGGATGCTGATACATCTCAAACGTATCTATAATTTTTGATGCTCCATGCTTGTTTTTACACCATTTGCCTTGTGTTTCGTTACACTTCGTGGCACTTTTATGCATTTTCTGGAACTAACCTATTAACAAGTCGCCACAGTGCCAGTTCCCTGTTTTCTGCTGTTTTTGTGTTTCAGAAAAGCTACACAGGAAATATTCTCGGAATTGGACGAAACAAGTTCCAGAAGTCTTATTTTCCCCGGAAGCTTCCCGAAGACCGAAAGAGAGCCGGAGGGGGGCCAGAGGCCGCCCTCACACATAGGTGGCGCGGCCCAGGCCCTGGCCGCGCCACCCTGATGTGAGGAGCCCCTGGCTGCCCCCTGATGACGCCCCTTCGCCTATATAAAGCCTCGGGACGAAAAACCCTAAAGGAGTCGGCGAAATTTCCAGAACAGTTCCGCAGCGCCACCGCCATCGAAGCCAAATTTCGGGGGATAGAAGTCTCTGTTCCGGCACCCTGCCGGGACGGGGAAGTGCCCCGGAGCCATCTCCATCGGTCTCCATCGCCGTCTCCGCCGTCTCCATCGACCTCACCGCCATCTCCATCAACCTTGCTGTCTCCTATGATGAGGAGGGAGTAGGTCTCCCCCGGGGCTGAGGGCTCTACCGGTAGCTATGTGGTTCACCTCTCTCTCCCATGATGTGATCTTTATGTGATCGTGAGCTTTGTATCTAGTTGAATTGGTAGATGTTATTATTCAGATGTTATGCTACTCCTATGCTTTATTATTGTACTCTCCGGAGATACCTCGTATCATGGTGTAAAGGTGACTAGTGTGTGCATCATGTGTATCTTTTTGGTTAATGTCTCTATGAATGTGGTGTTTGTTGGAACCATCTAGTGCGTTCACGGTGATAGTGTGGGACAATCTAGTTTGGGTACATACGGACTTTGAGGAGTGCTTCGTAGCCCTACGCATGATTATTGTATGTTTTCCATTGGAGAATTGTTTGAGTTGCATATTGATGATATCATCTATTGGTTCAATTATGTTATATTTGTTGGGAGTGTGTCCACTAGTGAAAGTATGATCCCTAGGTCTTGTTTCCAAGCATTGCATACCGTTTACTTCCTGTTTTGTTACATGTTTGCTCGCAGCGATATTTGCTTCAAATCACATTTGCTACTTATAATCATCCATACCACTTGTATTTCACTATCTCTTCGCCGAACTAGTGCACCTATACATCTGACAAGTGTATTGGGTGTGTTGGGGACACAAGAGACTTTCTGTATCGTAATTGCAGGGTTGCTTGAGAGGGATAGCTTTGACCTCTTCCTCCCTGAGTTCGATAAACCTTGGGTGATCCACTTAAGGGAAACTTGCTGCTGCTCTACAAACCTCTGCACTTGGAGGCCCAACACTGTCTACAAGAACAGACCCGTGCGTAGACATCAACCTACCAAGAAATTGGCAAGATCCGAAGGTTGACTTCCTTTCAACTTTGTCTCTCGCCCAATCCGAATCAAGGTACTCCACCGGATTAAAGCTTGTGCCATTTGCGTACCAAAGACAAAAGTTAGGGCCATTCACCAAATATCAAAAGACTCTCTTGACCACCACTAAGTGGCTTTCCTTTGGTGCGGCTTGCAAACATGCACCAACTCCCAGACTTAACATAATATCTAGTCTAGATGCACAAAGGTAAAGCAAGGAACCAATCATATAATGATATATTTTTTGATCCACATCTTTAGCATTAGGATCGAGATCAAGAACAACCTTAGTCGGCATTAGATCTTTGCACCTTTGACTTCAACCATCTTGAAGCTCTTGAGAATTTATTGGGTACATTTGTCTTGATTAATAAAATTTGCTCCCTTCAATTGCTTCACTTCAAATCCAAGGAAGAACTCTGACTCACCCATCATGGACCTCTCAAACTTGTCGGTCATAAGCTTAGCAAACTCATCATTAAAAAGCTTTGTTAGTAGAACCAAATATAATTTCATCAACCTATAATTGGCAAATTAAAAGCTCCCCATTAAACTTCTTAGTAAAAAAGTGTGATCAATCACCCCAATTTCATACATGGGATTTCTCTCCGCCCAATGATTGGCGGTGCTAGCCACCTAGTTGAAAACCCCAAGAGGAAGGTATGATGAGCACAGCGGCAAGTTTCACCTCAATTGTGAAACCAAGGTTTAATCGAACCAGTAGGAGAAGGAAACCACTTCTGAAGGTTGATGCTTGCTGGCTTGGCGACGACTCCAGACAATTTGTTTATGGCACCTATCTGGGCATAGCTCTGGCGCCAGCAGCAACGTGGAACCTGCACACAACACAAGCAAGTAGATATCTGGGCTGAGTAGATGCTAGTGACTCCAAGGCATAGCTCTGGGCATAACTTGCAGTGAGGTTGTCAATCTCACCGGTTTGCTGTAAACAAAGGATTAAACGTATTGTGTGGTAAAATATATTTGTTTGCAAGAAAGTAAATAATGCCTGTAGAAAGTAAACGGTAATATGAATGTAAAAGAATGGAGCAGGGTCCACAGTTCACTAGAGGTGTCTCTCCATAAAGATAAATAACATGCAGGGTAAACAAATTATAGTTGGGCAATTGATAGAATAAAGAATGCAAGCAATGCATGTACATGTCACGAGGATCACTATGAGATTCACTTGGGCATTACAACATAATACATAGACCGTAATCCAACTGCATCTATGACTAATAATCCACCCGCGAGATATCATCCGAACAACCATTGGGTATTAAGTTGCAAGCAACAGATTATCGCCTTAAGCAAAGTGTGTAATGTAAACAATACAAATGTCCTTGAACACAAGATTGTTGTTTTCTCCCTAGTAGCAACAGCACATCTACAACCTTAGAAGTTTTTGTCACTCTCCCAGGTTAGTAGAGGCATGAACCCACTACCGAGCATAAATACCCCCTCTTGGAGTCACTAGCATCTACTCAGCCCAGATATCTACTAGCAACGGAGAGCATGCAAGATCATAAACAATATAGAGATGATAAATCACAAATCAACTTGACATAGTACTCAATATTCATCGGATCCCAACAAACACAACATGTAGAATCAACTTGACATAGTACTCAATATTCATCATGATAGGCAGCTCACAAGATCTAAACATGAAGCACATGGAGGAGAAGACATCCATCTAGCTACTGCTATGGACCCATAGTCCAAGGTAGACTACTCACACATCACTGCGGAGGCAGGCATGGTGATGAAGAAGGCCTCCAGTGGTGATTCCCCTCTCCGGCAGGGTGCCGGGAAGAGCTTCTGGACCCTCCCGATCTCACGTTGACAACAGTGGCGTCTTGCAATATGTTTTCTGGAAAAGAGTTCGGGCCCCTAGGGTTTTCCCGACGAGGGGATTATATAGGCGGAAGGGCAATGTCAAGGGGTGGACCAGGCGGTCACACCCCCTGGTGGCGCGGCCAAGGGGGCCCCACGCCACCAGTAGGTGCGGCCGGCCTCTGGTCCGTCTCCTGCTCTCCTTTGGACTCCGTCTTCGTGTCAGGTAATTAGGGAATTCAGCTTTTGTTTCGTCCAATTTCGAGAATATTTTCTTGTGTAACTTTTCTGAAACACAAAAACAGCAGAAAACAGGGAACTGTCACTGTGGCATCTTGTTAATAGGTTAGTTCCATAAAATGCATAAAAACGCCACGAAGTGTAAACAAAACACAAAGCAAATGGTGCATAAACAAGCATGGAGCATCAAAAATTATAGATACATTTGAGACGTATCAAGCATCCCCAAGCTTAACTCCTGCTCGTCCTCGAGTAGGTACATGATAACAAAACAATAATTTTTGAGGTGACATGCAGCAACACAATCTTGATCAAACGATGTAAAGCATTGAGTGCTAAGATCAAATTACTCTAAACATGGGCATAAAATATATAATTTTGAGAATAGAACTTAGCAGCCATGTTATAACATGAAAAGTAACTCAAACAAAAGATCATGAGTAATAATGCACTGAAAGTCAATTGTTTGTTTCACTCATATAGAAAACATAGCAAAGTGGTATTCAGCTTGTCCCTCATGGAGTAGCAAAATATAAATGCATAGGACATCTTCAAGTTTAAGAGGACGACTAGATACAAATAATTTGAGAACAAGCAATACCATAATCATGAATCAATCAATAATAAATTTTAGGACTATGCACATTATACTCAAAATGACAACTATGCTCTCTTAGATGGTGCATAAAGGTAGAAGGTAAAGACTCAACATAAAAGTAAAAGAAAGGCCCTTCGTAGAGAGAAACAATGATTGGACGTTTTTATAAACTTTCGAAAAATTATGGTACTTACTAGCTTTGAGCTCTCATTGCCCCCATCATAGGCATCTTGAATGGTTAAGGTTAATGCGAGTACAAATATGAGATATATGCTTGACAAATCATGAGTTGAAAATCTCATGCCCCGTGAATACGAGTACTTAAACAGTGCTAGTCGAATTAGGTCCCGAGCAAGTTCTTGTCACTGTAAGCATACGTGTATCATTGAGAACGCCAACGGGGTACCTCCTGCCCGATGACATCGAAACTAGCCCACATCAAAATGACAAGACAAACAGACAATGGACACCTCGACATCTCTTTTATTTACCATTGGGTATAGCTTTTTATTTTGAGATGCATCATCGAATGTCCACTATGGTTATGCTGTAAATTTCCACCATGAATGATACATGGCTTAGATTAGCAGCCCAGGTATTTCTCTAACACGTATACAAACTCCATGAACTCCACAAGTTTCCAACTCCTTTCACACAGATAAGCATCCATAAACAAAAGATCATAATATCAACTTAAATAGAAATAAGTGCAATGTTGAAAGCGTGACCCATGACAGCATGGCTGAGCTAACTCCCAACTTACAACTTGCAAGCTAATAGTGCATAGTAGGCACCCAGTTGGGAAACCCAAGAGGAAGGTATGATGAGCACAGCAGCAAGTTTCCCTCAGTTGTGAAACCAAGGTTTATCGAACCAGTAGGAGAAAGCCAAACTTCAGAAGGTTGATGTTCACTAGCTTCGCGACACTCCGGACAATGGCGCCAGAAAAATGCTGGTGCATAGTTGATGTGGGAGCTTCTTCACCAGCAGCAACGTGGAACCTGCACACAACACAACCAAGTACTTTGCCCCAACTTACGATGAGGTTGTCAATCTCACCGGTTTGCTGTAAACAAAGGATTGAGCGTATCGAGTGATAAAAGGTAATAATTTGCAAGAATGTAAATAATGCGAGTAAAAGTAAAACAGTAATAGCAATGTAAAAGGAATGGACCGGGGTCCATAGTTCACTAGTGGTGTCTCTCCATAAGATAAATAACAACATGCTGGGTAAACAAATTACAGTTGGGCAATTGATAGAATAAAGATAACGTACATATGTCATGAGGATCACTATGAGATTCACTCTGGGCATTACGACAAAATACATAGACCATAATCCAACTGCATCTATGACTAATAATCCACTCTCGAGGTGTCATCCGAGCACCCGTTGAGTATTAAGTTATGAACAACGGATAACTGCATTAAGCAAAGTGCGTAATGTAAACAATACAAATGTCCTTGAACACAAGAATGTTGTTTTCTCCCTAGTGGCAACATCACATCTACAACCTTAGAGGTTTCTGTCACTCCCCCAGATTACTAGAGGCATGAACCCAACTATCGAGCATAAATACCCCCTCTTAGATTCACTAGCATCTACTCGGCCAAGATATCTACTAGCAAACGGAGAGCATGCAAGATCATAAACAACATAGAGATAATATAAAGATAATAATTCAGCACATCAACTTGACATAGTATCAATACTCATTGGATCCCAACAAACACAACATGTAGAATTACACAAAGATGATCTTGATCATGATAGACAGCTCACAAAGATCTAAACATGAAGCACATGGTGGAGGAGACGACCATCTAGCTACTGCTATGGACCCGTAGTCCAAGGTAGACTACTCACACATCACTCCGGAGGCGACCATGGTGGTGGAGAAGGCCTCCAGCAGGGATTCCCCTCTCCGGCAGGGTGTCGGGAAGAGCTTCTGCCCCCTTCCGATCTTGCGTCAACGACGGTGGCGGCTTGCAGTATGTTTCGAGGAAAATTGATCGGGCCTTTAGGTTTTTCCCATCGAGGGGAATATATAGGCGGAAGGGCGGCGTCAGGAGGTGGACTAGGTGGCCTCAGCCCCTAGTGGCGCGGGCCAGGGCTAGGCCGCGCCACCCTAGGGTGTGGCCAGCCTCTGGCCCCCCTCCGTCTCATCTTCGGACTTTCTCTCGTTTCGGGAAAAATAGGAGGTTCAGCTTTTGTTTCGTCCAATTCTGAGAATATTTCCTATGTAGCTTTTTTGAAACACAAAACAGCAGAAAATAGGGAACTGGCACTGTGGCGTCTCGTTAGTAGGTTAGTTCCGGAAAATGCATAAAAATACCACGAAGTGTAACAAAACAAAAAGCAAATGGTGTATAAACAAGCATGGAGCATAAAAAATTATAGATACGTTTGAGACGTATCAAGCATCCCCAAGCTTAACTCCTACTCGTCCTCGAGTAGGTAAGTGATAACAAAATAATAATTTTTGAGGTGACATGCACCATCACAATATTGATCAATGATGTAAAGCATTGAGTGCTAGGATCAAAGTACTTAAAACATGGGCATAAGAGACATAATCTTGACAACAAAACTTAGCAACCATGTTATAACATGAAAAGTAACACAAACGAAAGATCATGAATAATGAAATAATGAAAGTCAAGTGTGTGTTCAAATCATATAGAAAAACATAGTAAAGTGGTTTTCAGCTTGTCCTTCATGGAATAGCAAAACATAAATGCATAGGACACCTTCAAGTTTAAGAGGGCGACTAGATACAAATAATTTAAGAACAAGCAAATCCATAATCATGAATCAATCAATGATAAACTTTGGGACTAGGCACATTAAACTCAGAATGGCAACTATGCTCTCTTAGACGGTGCACAAGGGTAGAAGGTGGAGACCCAACATAAAAGTAAAAGAAAGGCCCTTCGCAGAGGGAAGCAGTGATTAAACATGTGCTAGAGCTTTTCATTTGTAAAACAGAGAGATAAAATTGGTTTTGAGAGGTGGTTGTCTTTGTCAATGACTGGCAATGGGGTTCTTACTATCTTCCATACAAAGCAAGTTTTTGAGAGCGAGATTGGCACTTTGGTGCTTTTTTATAAAGCTTGGCACTCCTCCCCACCTTTTCCTTTCACAAACCATGGAGGAGTGCCTTTTTTCTTTTCTTTTTTCTTTTTTTCTTTTTGGAATAAAACAATATGGAAGATAGCAAATCTGACCACTACGTCCCCATGATCTGAAAACAGTGTCACAAAATGAGAAGTATTTTGAAGGTTTTTTGAAAGGTAGCACATGAAAATTTACTTAGAATGGCTTGCAAATACCATGCATAGGAATTTATAGTGGACACATTGGCAAACTTGGTTTTTGGGAGTTGGATGCACGAGTAGAGCTCATACTCACTACAAAATGAATGCTAGCAAAAGACTGGGAGCGACCAACTAAGAGAGCAATAACGGCCATAATCATGCATAGCGACAAAACATCATTAACCGAAGCATAAAGTGGTATCACAAGTCAAAAACCAAATGATCATAGAGGCTATATGGCGACTTGTTAGAGTCAAACATGGTGTAAGCATGCGCCAAGTCAACCTAAATAAAGCATCAAAGGAGAAAACCATAATAAAATGCTCCCATATAATAAAAACAACGCATGGTTTTTTTCAAAGGCTCATTAAGCAATCTCAGTCATTTGAGACAAGTCATGCTACAACAAAAACTACTAAGCATACTATCAAAACAACATCAAGCATGACATTCAAAAGTTTAAGCCGCAGTCTAAACAAGCTCCTTTTTGTACCAGTTTTGGCATGAAACTTTTTTCTCTTTTCCAACACCATTCAAACCTTTTTGAGACAACTCTTTTGATGAAAACCAACATAGACCAGTGGTATAAATACACCTTGATGCAAAGATATAACAAGATATGAACAAAAATCAAGATGAAAAACAAAAGCTAAACGCAGTTCTAGAAAAAAAGAACACTCATTGAACGATAAGAGTAAAAAATAGAGTGTTCTTGGCAATGAAAAACAAAGTACGTCTTCTCCAAAAGAAATTTGTTGGGGTCCAACCATTTATTGCAGCAAACGAAACAAAAGAAATCTGAAAGCAAAAGTCAAGACGCTCTAAGAAAAACATATAGAATATGAAGCAATAAATATATAGTGTGTTGAAAGGTGACCTGATTTTTGCCGATGAAGAAGGGGTGCCTCGGGGGCATCCCCAAGCTTTGACGCTTGTACCTCTTGGATATTTCTTGGGGTGACATGGGCATCCCCAAGCTTGAGCTTTTTTCCATACTTCATCTCCTCTCATCACTCTCCATTCCCCACAATTGAAAACTTCCTTCATACAAAACTTCACACAATTCTATTAGCAACATTAGTACAAACATGATAGTAAATCTACCCTTTTGGTTCAGTTTCAAACTCAAACACACCACATATAAAGCATATACTACTTTAGCAACTTCCTCAAAAGTTCCGTGATCAAAAGAACTCAAAAAGAAAGCGATCGAGAGGCAAACACAAATAGTGGCAGAAATCTGTCAAAATAGAATAGCTGACAAAGATCGATTTTTCGAGGACCTTCTGTTGCTCAAATCGAAAAGTGGAAAACTAATGGAAGTTTGGAAATAACTTGGGGCATATGCACAAGAAATTGCAGATCAAAAAGATATTCTGAGAATTTTCATGAATTTTTACGGTGGAGCGTAGAAATCTTTTTCAGGACAGCAACTTCCCCAAATCTTACCTCCCTCACATTAGAGGTTCTTCTTGGCGCAACAACGAAATAAAAAATGATAAGGAGAGGTCATTACAGTAGTAATAACTTCCAAGACTCAAATAAAAGAAAAAGTACTAAGAAGAAAACATTGAGTTATCTCCCAAGAGTGCTTTTAACGCCTTTGAGCTAGGCTCAGTAATTTGAGAAGATGCTCACATAAGAAATATGAATTGAATCAAAAGAGAGCATCAAGGAGCAAATATAAAACACATTTAAGTCTAACCCACTTCCTATGCATAGGAATCTTGTAAGAAAATAAATCAAAGAAGCACATAGTAACAAGTATGGGTAGATAAAACAAGAGCAACTTCAGAACTTTCAATATAAAGAGAGGTGTTTTAGTAACATGAGAATTCGAACAACCATATTTTCCTCTCTCATAATAATTTTCAGTAGCATCATGAACAAACTCAACAATATAAATATCACACTCATCATCCTTTGTTAAGCATGGAGGGCGATCAAATAAGGTATTAGTTAAAGAGTTACTCTTATTGGGAGGTAGACATGGGTAGCTCCACTCTTCCTCCTCTTGATCATCACTCTCCTCCTCTTTTTCATCCAATGAGCCTCCAGTTTCGGCAATTCCTTCTTCCGTAGGCTCCTTAAAGGCATTAGTCTCTTCCGTTGGAGAGCATCTATTAAGATATTTAAGAATATAGCATTTTCTTCCTTATAATTATCAAAGCAAAATTTAAGTATATCATAAACCTCATATTTATAAGGTGCATCATGAGTATTTTTAAGCAAATAAGCAAGTTCGAATGCACTGTTCCAAGCAATAAATTCTTCAATTTGTTCCACATCATAAAATTTATCAATTTGTTCCACATAATAAAATTCTTCAAGGTGTTTATACCTCCTATAGCAACAAGATTTATCAAAGCAATAAGTAACATCATAAGTAGAACACACATTTCTAGCAATGATATACAATTTATCAATTTGTTCTCAAAGTGTTCCCCTTTTTTGACAAGCAGTGTTCCTCATAATAATTTTGTTGCTCTTCCGTGAACCCACCTTGCCAAAAAGATTTAGTTTCAAAGAAACCAACTATTAATAGAAAGCATGATAAAGCAAGACAATAACAAACCAACAAAAATAACAACTATAGTAGTAACTAATATTTTTGTATTTTTGATAAAATGATGCAAGCAAAAATAAAGTAAAGCAAAACAATAACAAAGTAAAAGATTAGGCGTGAGAGACTCCCCTTGCAGAAATCTTCTTTCTCCCCGGCAATGGCGCCAGAAAAATGCTTGATGGTGCGTAGTAGGCACACAGTTGGGAACCCCAAGAGGAAGGTATGATGAGCACAGCAGCAAGTTTCCCTTAGTTGTGAAACCAAGGTTTATCGAACCAGTAGGAGAAAGCCAAACTTCAGAAGGTTGATGCTCGCTAGCTTTGCGACACTCCGGACAATGGCGCCAGAAAAATGCTGGTGCGTAGTTGACGTGGGAGCTTCTTCACCAGTAGCAACGTGGAACCTGCACACAACACAACCAAGTACTTTGCCCCAACTTACGATGAGGTTGTCAATCTCACCGGTTTGCTGTAAACAAAGGATTGAGCGTATCGAGTGGTAAAAGGTAATAATTTGCAAGAATGTAAATAATGCGAGTAAAAGTACAACAGTAATAGCAATGTAAAAGGAATGGACCGGGTCCATAGTTCACTAGTGGTGTCTTTCCATAAGATAAATAACAACATGCTGGGTAAACAAATTACAGTTGGGCAATTGATAGAATAAAGATAATATACATATGTCATGAGGATCACTATGAGATTCACTCTGGGCATTACGACAAAATACATAGACCGTAATCCAACTGCATCTATGACTAATAATCCACTCTCGAGGTGTCATCCGATCACACGTTGAGTATTAAGTTGTGAACAATGGATAGCTGCATTAAGCAAAGTGCGTAATGTAAACAATACAAATGTCCTTGAACACAACAATGTTGTTTTCTCCCTAGTGGCAACAGCACATCTACAACCTTAGAGGTTTCTGTCACTCCCCCAGATTACTTGAGGCATGATCCCAACTATCGAGCATAAATACCGCCTCTTGGAGTCACTAGCATCTACTCGGCCAAGATATCTACTAGCAACGGAGAGCATGCAAGATCATAAACAACATAGAGATAACATAAAGATAATAATTGAGCACATCAACTTGACATAGTACCAATACTCATCGGATCCCAACAAACACAACATGTAGAATTACACAAAGATGATCTTGATCATGATAGGCAGCTCACAAGATCTAAACATGAAGCACATGGTGGAGGAGACGACCATCTACCTACTTCTATGGACCTGTAGTCCAAGGTAGACTACTCACACATCACTCCGGAGGAGACCATGGTGGTGGAGAAGGCCTCCGGCAGGGATTCCCCTCTCCGGTAGGGTGCCGGGAAGAGCTTCTGCCCCCTCCTGATCTCGCGTCGACGACGGCGGCGGCTTGCAGTATGTTTCGAGGAAAATTTATCGGGCCTTTAGGTTTTTCCCGTCGAGGGAAATATATAGGCAGAAGGGCGTCGTCAGGAGGTGGACCAGGCGGCCTCACCCCTAGGGTGTGGCCAGCCTCTGGCCCCCGCCATCTCATCTTTGGACTTCGTCTCGTTTCGGGAAAAATAGGAGGTTCGGCTTTTGTTTCGTCCAATTCTGAGAGTATTTCCTGTGTAGCTTTTCTGAAACACAAAACAGCAGAAAACAAGGAACGGACACTGTGGCGTCTCGTTAGTAGGTTAGTTCCAAAAAATGCATAAAAACGCTACGAAGTGTAACAAAACACAAAGCAAATGGTGTATAAACAAGCCTGGAGCATCAAAAATTATAGATACGTTTGAGACGTATCAAGCATATAATCAACATAAAAGAGCCACAATAGTCAAGTTTATTAAGTGCAAGAAAGTAAATGTGCCATCAGGTTCGTGAGAGCTTTACTAACTAATTTTCACATAACAAAAAGTTTAATTTGGAAGATAGATAAAAGCAAGACTAATTTACTTTGAATAGAAAATTGCTAATAGGTACATATGGTGGACACATTGGAAAACTTTGGTTTTTGGGAGTTGGATGCACGAGAAGTATTCCCTCTCAGTACAGATGAAGGCTAGCAAAAGACTGGGAGCGGCCAACTAAGAGAGCAATAACGACCATAATCATGCATAGCGACAAAACATTATCAACCAAAGCATAAAGTGGTATCACAAGTCAAAAACCAAATGATCATAGAGGCTTGAGGCAACTGGTTAAAGTCAAACGTGGCGTAAGAATGCGCCAAGTCAACCGGAATAAAGCATCAAAAGAGAATACCACAATAATATGCTCCTATATAATAAAAACAACGCATGATTCTATCAAAGGCACATTAAGCAATCTCAGTCATCTGAGACAAGTCATGCTACAGCAAAAACTACTAAGCATATAATCAAAATAACATCAAGCATGACATGCAAAAGTCTAAGCCACAGTCTAAACAAGCTCCCATTTGTACCACTATAGGCATGAAACTTTTTTCTCTTTTCCAACACCAATCAACATTTTTGAAACAAATCTTAAAGATGAAAATCAACATAGACCAGAGGTCTAAACACACCTAGCTACAAAGAACTAACAAGTTCTGAACAAAAATCAAGGCAAAAAATGAAAGCTAAACGCAGTACTAGAAAAAGAGAACACTCGTTGAACGATAAGAATGAAAACTAGAGTGTTCTTGGCAATGAAAAACAGAGTGTGTCTTCTCCAAAAGAAATATGTTGGGGTCCACCATTCATTTCAGCAAACAAAACAAAAGAAAACTAAAAGCAAAAATAAAGACGCTCCAAGAAAAATGCATAGTATACGAAGGAATAAAAATATAGTGTCTTGAAAGATGACCTAATATTTGTCGATGAAGAAGGGGTGCCTCGGGGCATCCCCAAGCTTTGACGCTTGTACTTATTGGATATTTCTTGGGGTGACATGGGCATCCCCAAGCTTGAGCTTTTGTCCATTCTTCATCTCATCTCATTATTCTTCTTTCCCTACTCTTGAAAACTTCCTTCATACAAAACTTCACACAATTCTTATTAGCAACAATTTTTATCTCTGTTTAAAAAATGAAAAGCTCTGTGTGTCTTCTGGTAAAATAGGAATTTTGCAGTATTTTCCGGGATTTTTCCTGAAAGTTGGATTTCTGCACAAAAACATGACACCAGGGCAATTCTGGTAAAAACAACGTTAGTCCGTGTTAGTTGTATACAAAACATACAAATTAGAGGAGAAACAACAGCAAAAGTATTCGGGAAAGTAGATACATTTTAGACGTATCAACTCCCCCAAGCTTAGCTCATTGCTTGTCCTCAAGCAATTTAGTTAACAACTGAGTACGATAAAAGAAACTTTCACGAACACATTTGCTTCATAAGATGTATATATATTCTCACTATATGATCAAGTACTTAAGCAATTCATAATAAGAAGTATGCAACTAATGTTATCTCATAGGCATGCAAGCTATGAAAGAGTGCCAACACACTAATAACAAGCAACATGAAACATAAGAAGCTACAGGATTGTAATGCTCATAATAAGATATGAAAGAGTGGTATCTCACTTGCCTTTTTTGTGGAGCAAAACATAAATGCCAAGGCACCTCTGAAGTTCAAGAGAAGACTAGAAGTAAAAATATCAAAGATACAAGCATCAAAGTTATACCACAATTAACCGTGTTCTGGGACAAGCACATTGCACTAAGAACGACAGCCATGCTCTCAAGAAGGTGCTTAAAGTTAGAAGATGAAGACTCAACATAAAGTAAAAGAAAGGCCCTTCGCAGAGGGAAGCAGGGATTTAACATGTGCTAGAGCTTTTCATTTTTAAAACACAGATAAAAATTGTTTTAAGAGGTGGTTGTTCTTGTCAACGACTAACAATGGGGTTCTTGCTATCTTCCATACTAAACAAGTTGAGAGCGGTTCCGAGTTCTTTGAAAAATTGGCACATTTGTGCTCTTTTATAAAATTTGGCACTCCTCCCCACTTTTCCTTTCACAAACCATGGCTAACCGATTCCATTGGGTGCCCACCAACTTTTACATACCATGGAGGAGTGCCTTTTTTTCTCTTTTTATTAAGGTTACAATGGTCTGACCAGCTCCCTTGCAAAATTAATGACAAGCAAATGAAGCATGCAAGTCGAGGGGTACTTAATTCAATATGGAAGATAGCAAATCCGACCACTACGTCCTCATGAGCTAAAAGCAGTGTCATAAAATGAGAAGTATTTGAAGGTTTTGAAAGGTAGCACATGAAAATTAACTTGGAATGGTTTGAAATACCATGCATAGGAATTTATAGTGGACTCTTTGGAATAACTTGGTTTTCATGAATTAGATGCATGAGAAGTATTCCCTCTCAGTACATGTGAAGGCTAGCAAAAGACTGGGAAGCGACAATCGAGAGAGCAGTAACTGTCATAATCATGCTTGCGACAAAACAAAATTAATATATGCATAAAAACGATACAAAAGCTCTGAGGTAAAGTAAATCATCAAGGCTTAATTGACTTTTGTTCAGTCATATGCATGCTTGAGCATGTGCCAAGTCGATTCAAATGAAATTTTTCAGAGGAGGATACCACAATGTCATATTGTTTTATGAATAAAACAATGCAAGCAAACATCTACATGGCATGTTACAAACTATTAGTAAATTGGAATTAATCATATGAGAGCAAGAACTACTAAGCATCCATTAAATAACATACACCTTACATGAATAAGCTAAGCACATCCATATAAATGAGTATATAGACAAAAATGAAAACAAATAGAGTTCATACCAGCCTCTCACCACATCTCGAGTTGTCATAAGTCATCATTATTGCCTTTCACTTGTGTGGCTTGAATAATATGAAGTGATAACCAAGCTCCGATGGAGTTACGGGAGACTGAACTCTGTAGCAAACTTTACAAAACCGGAAAAGAACAACAAATATTTTGGGGTTTTCGAATTTAAGAACAAGAACAAGAGGAAACAACAAACAAAGCAAAATCTTTTTGGATTTTTCGAATACCAAACCGAAAATAGAAGATGAAGCAAACCAATACTAGAAAACTAAAGAGGCAAACAAAGAGAAACAACAGAAATATTTTTGGTCTTTTTATGTTTTGGAAAGTAGAAACAAAAACAAGAACAACAAAGAAAAAGAAAGAAAGCGAAACGTGGATATACAAAGTACCGACAAAATATGATGTATAGATGAGTGAGTTGTCGGCGTACCTCCCCCCAAGCATAGGATTTTAGCCTTAGTGGAGATCAATCCCAACGCTGGTAATTGCCCCAAGCTGGTGGGTCATCGTTGGCATCTTATATTTACTAATTGGAGGCGCCGTAGAAAGCACCACATTAATCCTAGAAGTTACGATTTTCTAGCCGTATGATTAATATTTGATGCGTCCGCATCCGTTGGATGTATAATGAGACACGACCTGCTCTGTCCCACGCGTGTGAGTCGTGGTATCCCTGGTCTCTCCCCGTTTCTCACGGAAAACAAAATCTGAATTGAAAATTTTGAACGCCATCTGCTCCTAAATTTGGCTGTGAAGAGTCGTGTCCTGGGTCTCTCTCGGTTTCTCATTAAAACAAAGAACGCGCCTGCTCCTAGATATGGCCTTTCAATTTGTTGCACGACGCAGCCGTCGGACGCCGCCTGGCGCTGCCGTAATGTCCATCCTAATGACACCACAGAGAAGGTATTCTCACCATCGATGATTTGGGTGTTGTTGTGCAGGAATAAAAGGTGCATGTTGACAGGTGCGTGTTGGATGGTTAGTACTCAGCAGCGGCAGAGACTAACGAATGCTGGCATGGAACTTGATCCTCTCTTGATTTATTTGTTTCTGACGGATATACATGATTCGGTTCATAAAGGATTGCTCCCCCTTTCTGTTCATAGCCCAGGTTGTATCCTACCAATCCCAAGTAATTGTTGAGGTAAAGAATATATTTCTGGCTCAAACTGTATTTACATCTACAGTTTTTTTATAATTTTTTTGAAGGATTTTTAGGTCAATTTCTGATTTTTATACCAACTTTGCTCAGAATAGAAGAAGCGCCAAGCCGGACTGCTGCCTGAGGAGATGCGTATATATCAGGTCAAAGTTGTCATTTTCTGGAACAAGTATCACTTCCATATTGTCTATGGGTGTTCATCCGTTACATTTTTCTCTGCTGTGTTTTCTTCCGTACTAAAGGGCTTGGTAAGGTATGTGCCTAACCTAAAATAAATTGGGCTTATGGTGAGTGATTATTGGCGTTTACTCCTGACATTGTGCCCCGCGACAAACATTATTTCACAAGGTATTACTTTTGGTTATGTGGTATAGTGTTCGATTATGTATGTCGGATACGCCACTTGCCCTTCATTACTAAAATATATTTGAATATATGAAAATAATAGAATGATTTAATGATAGTGAAGCCATAGTTTGTTTCAATTAGAAGAAAGAAAAATATAAAATATATCCTTTACTTATTTCTTCTCTTTGCAAAGATTATCCAGGATATACATCCATAGAAAATGGAAGATACCCTGATTTTATCATCTTTTGTGAGGGGTGTAATTTATGGTTTTGTGATAGTACTCTCACAACCAAACAGTGTGCCTATCAATGTTCGTGTTGTATTCTGCTATCACATGAATCCGGTCATCTTAATTTGTAGTTTTGTACATGACCTCTTTTTTCACAAGGTGGTATTAATGAAGGAGATGTGCCTAGAGATGCTCCTGTTGGAGAATGATGATACAAAATTGATGTTTCATTTGCCGAGAACATAGTTGATCCAGATCAGTTAAGATCCTTTCACTTGCTTCACAAGTTCTCATGGGAATGACTAATGTTCACATATTACAGAGGCAAAAGAATATTAGTGCAAAGTTGGGTTATTATAAATTAGAGATCTGATCATGTTCTATGCGATGTCACTCTCTTCGTCCTCATATCAGATGATATTATTCCAAAAAAACAACACACCTATTATATGTTAGTTTAGATATTTCACATGCACAATTCAAGCAAAATATTTGAATTTATAATTTAAGTATATTTGTGTAATAAATCCATCAATATTTACTATTAGCTATAAAATAGAGCAAACTAGGCCGTGCTGGTGCACGGGTTGATGACTAGTGATCATAATCAGGCTCTCGTGAAGATGAAGCAGAAGGTCCATAATCAAAATAGGACTACTGGTATGGGAACTCCCAAGTGCTGGAGGGCTGGACAGAATTATCTTCAATCCCCTCTCCATCCTCGTGTATGTGCTGAGGGTGCTCCTCCATGTACGCGTCAAGCTCATCCTCCGTGAGTGACCATCCATTCCTACCATCAAGGTTAAACAAAAGAGGCGCGGGCAAATGGACTGATCGATCAGACTTAACTACTTTCTAGCCTGATTTCCTAAAAAAGGTTATCTCAAAAGACAAGTTGCCCAACCAAGCCTGAGAAGAAACAAACTTGTGTTGTATCATAGAATTAAGATCAGGCCTCTCTATGGGGAACTGAATGTCTAAATCATGCGGTACTACAGATCGATCAGACTTAACTACTTTCCAGCCTGATTTCCTAAAAAAGGTTATCTCAAAAGACAAGTTGCCCAACCAAGCCTGAGAAGAAACAAACTTGTGTTGTATCATAGAATTAAGATCAAGCCTCTCTATGGGGAACTGAATGTCTAAATCATGCGGTACTACACCATGCAAAGCTAATAAACGAGAGGCAATAAGACCTCCACAAACTCCCCCTTTCTCGCGGTTAGTAGCAAGACGAAAAGCTATCAAAGCGCCCAAATTATAAGTCCTATCCTGTCTCAAAGCAGCTGAAATAAAAGCTAAATCATAAGAGGATAACTTGTTTGCAGTCTTCCTAGCAAGAACACAATTGGCAATAAAATAGGCAAAAGCAAAATATCGAATAGATGGGAAATGAATACTCTGAATTTTACCACTCTCTTCTGAGAAGCTTCTTCCTTGGCAAATCTCTTCATACAAGTCCATCAACGGTCCGGGTCGCTCCTTTATCTTTCTGGGTGATCCCCACTGTGGCACTTTTATGGCTGCACAGAAAACATCAAAGGGCAAGTCCACATATTTATTGTAAATTTTATAATGAACCATGGGGTTAGGCAAAGACCAACTGAATCTAAAATCCTGCACCACAGACATAGTTAGTTTCACATATTGGTGAGGTTCACCATCAACAAAATGTTCTAATCCTGTATTAGAGATTAGAGTTTGGAAATCTTGTAGAATCCCCGCAGCACTCATGAATTCCGAGCATGGATAGATAGAGGGGAAGACTCCCTCTTCATGGTGGACTTTCATAACTTCATGCACCTCTAATTCTTGTTGGATGAGTTGATAATCATTCTCCTCCATCTCTGAAATTTTTAACAAACCTCATAAAAGATGATTTTGAGACAAACAAATGAAGGAGACTACTATAGGGAGTTGCAAGAGGGCTAACATGCATCAAAATAACTTATCTAAGCAATAGAACAAGCATGCAAATTCATTTAACCTGTCACCTATAGTGCTAAAATACTCAAGAAATACTCCACTAAACAAAATTCTACTTGGAAAATTGAAGGAGTCACATACCGGAGAACAAATGCTCCAAATCTCAGCAGCAAAGATGGGCTGAGCAAGGAGATCGAAAATCGCGAGCAAGAACATCAAGAACTCGGGTTTGAGCTATGGAGTGGAGATATTTCGGGAGAGAGAGTGAAGTGGCCCGTGGAGAGGTAAGTGGAGGGCCAGGGGGCCCACACCATGCCATGGCGCGGCCTGGCCCTGGCCGCACCACCATGTGGTGGCATGTTGGGTCCCCCTGGTGTGTCCCAGGTGCCTCTCTTCCCCAAATTTGACATAATAATTTAAAATAATTTTCTAGAATTTTTTGAGAAACTTTATTTTCGAGGATTTTTCAGAAATTGACAAGAGATTATAAAAATCGGGAAAATGAAGATGGAACGATAGAAAGCAAATTCAAACCTAGTCTACAGCAGCTCTAAGATACTCTAATATGAAACTAAATAGCGGAAACAAAAAGTGAACAAGGTGGAAACATGAGTAAACAAAAGTGAATGCGGTGAAAACATAGTTTCATTCATTCAAAAACCGCTTTGTTAATAAGGTTGATCAAGTCTTGTTACCAAACCAATTTTCTATGAAACAAAACTTTGCATTTCACTAAATGATTATGTTACCTCGACCTTGATAGGCATAGTCCCAACCATAACAATTTTATATTATTCCTTGGGCTTTAGCCTTGAACAATAAATTTCTCCAACTTTGATGGTCTCAACATTTTTGATTGAATTTAGACCATATTTTTTATCAATCTTCTTGGGAAAATAAACCGTGTGCTCCTTATCATTAACATGAAAAGTTACTTTCCCTTGGTTGCAATCAATAACAGCAGCTGTGGTGTTAAGAAAAGGTCTCCCAAGAATAATAGACATATTATCATCTTCAGGCATTTCCAACACAACAAAGTCAGTTAGTATCAAACAATTATTAGCCACTTGAACAGGAACATCCTCACATATATCAATAGGAATAGTAGTAGACTTATCAGCCATTTGCAAAGATATATCAGTTGATATCAATTTTTCTAGATCAAGTCTCTTATAGAGAGAAAAAGGTATGACACTAACTCCGGCTCCCAAATCACACAAAGCAGTTCTAACATAGTTATTTTTAATAGATCAAGGAATAGTCGGTATACCTGGATCTCCAAGCTTTTCTGGAACCTTGCCATCGAAAGAATAATTAGCAAGCAAAGTGGAAATTTCCTCAGTAGGAATCTTCCTTTTATTACAAACAATATCCTTCATATACTTTGAATAAGGAGGCATTTTAATAGCTTCAGTCAAAGGAATTTGCAAAAATAAAGGTGTCATCCATTCACAAAACCTGTTGTAGTGTTCTTCTTCCTTGGATTTGTGCCTCTTACCTGGAAAAGGCATTGGTTTTTGCACCCAATGTTCTCTCTCACTACCATGTTTATTGGCAATGAAATCTTCCTTGGTGTACTTTGCATTCTTAGCAAGCTTTTCTAGTTCCTCCTCAACTTCTTCTTTATCAGAAGCATTACCGCTTTCAGTTTCAGCATCAGAAATAGAAACACTATTAGGATCCTTACCTGTTTCGGAAGATTCTGCAACTGTTTTATGCTTCTTCTTCTTTTTCTTGGAAAGAGTACCATTACCTGCAGCACGTTGAGAATCCTGCTCGATCGTCTTAGGATGTCCTTCAGGATATAAAGGATCCTGAGTAGAAGCACCACTTCTAGTGCTTATTTCACTAGCATGTTTTTCTCTAGAAGCATTAACTAGCAAATTTTTTTGCACCTTAGTAAGCTGATAAATTTGAGTCTGAACCATTTGAAAATGCTTAACAAGCATCTTAACATCATTGGAGGTTCTCTCTATAATATCCTGCAACTTATTAATAGCTCTAGGGTTCTCCAACAAATGATTTTGCACCCTTTTATTAAAGTTATCTTGCGTAACAATGAAGTTATCAAACTCATCTAATCATTGATCAGGAGGTTTAGAGTAAGGAATATCTCTATTATCAAAGCGTTGGAGAGAGTGTACCTCAATAGTGGAGGAGCGATGGATTGGCTTACATAGTTCTTCTATAGGTGGTAGATTCTTCACATTTTCAGATTTAATACCCTTCTCCTTAAGAGATTTCTTGGCTTCTCTCATTACTTCATCATTTAATTCAATCATTCCTCTCTTCTTTGGTGTTGGCGCTGGTATTGGCTCAGCCATAGTCCAATCATCATAATTCTGGCTTATTTTAGCCATTAATTCTTCAGCTTCAGCAGGAGTTCTTTTCCTAAAAACACAACCAGCACAACTATCCAAGTATGTCTTAGATTCATCAGTTAGTCCATTATAAAATATATCAAGGAGTTCATTTTTAGTTAATGTCGTGGGAATTTAGAGACAGTAGCCATGGGGTGGCTTATCGGAGGGGCTCGACGTTGGTGACGATGGGTCCGGCTCGGGATTGTGCCTACAGAGACACCACGGTTTACCCAGGTTCAGGGCCCTCCCGGTTGGAGGTAAACCCCTACTTCCTGCCTGCTTCGTATTGATCGAGTAGTAGCGATTACAATGCTCCTCGAGCTGTTCGGCTAGAGGAGGAAGAAGAAGATCGGGTCTCCCCTACGCTAAGGGTCCAGGCCCCCTTATATAGACGGGGGCCTGGTTACAGGTTTAGGTGGCGATTCGGCCGGCTGCCGGCTCCCCGGCGGCGGTGTCCTTGGCGTCATCCTCTGACCCTGCTCTGGCAAAGACACTTTACAAAGTGTCTTTTCCCTGGACCGGCATCTGGAGGGCATATCCCCTCCCCTTTGCCTCGGATCCTGTCGTGGGGAAGGGGCTTCGATCTCTCATTGGTTGGACGCGGTCGTAGCGCTCGTCACTTCTGTCCTGCGCCCCTGACGATCTTGTCGGGGCCATTCCGCTTTTGGCGAGACAGCCGTTGGGAAGTTTCGTCTCCATCGCCCGGCTCCAGTCCTCCTCGGTGGAGTCGTCAGTCGGCTGCAGGCGTAGCCGGCCCTTCGGTCGGAGCCGGTCTTCTCGTGCTGAAGTCGCGGGAACTCCTGGGACGCCAACCGGCATATTGCCTGGCCCGTGATGCGCCCCCTAAGTCATCCCCACGACACTAGCCCCCGAAACTGGCGAAGTCTCATGGGCTAGCATGGGGCTTCGGCGGGTTCTTCTTTTCGCCGAAGTCTTGCTCGTCCTTGTCGAAGTCCCAGGATCTCCGGTTCGGCTTGGTCGCTCTAGTTGCCGAGGCTGGGCCTCGCGGAGCTCCTCCAGCCGTCTCGGGACGAACCGGTTCCGGTGGTGGCCCGGCTGGCGACCGCGAGCCGGTGAGCCGTGAGCCGGCGTGCCTCCTCCTGGGAACTTGTGCCGCTTCGAATCTCGTTCCCACGCGGCGGCCGGTGCAGCGCGCCAGTGTCCAGTCTAATCATCTTGATCTCGGAATCCCCTTCACCATAACTTCTCGAGTCGTCATGCGGGGTGGGCCGGCGTACGTCAGTGACGTGTCCCATCAACTCCTCTCACGATCCGCTGCGGTAACCGTTGTGGTGGCACACGATGCGGAAGTTGGTTTCTGAAACGTCAGGGGTTATCCCCTCGCCGGTCTTCTTTAAATACCCAGCGTGCTAACTGCGCAGGGCATCCCCCACTTCTCCCCTCACTTCGAGCTTCGCCTTTCCGAGACCAGCCCGGTCATGTCGTCTCCTAGCGGCTCCACTGCCAGCGATGACAAGGTCCCGGAGGGGAGCGAGAAGGAGGTCGAGGCGCCAGAGGCGGCGCCTTCCGTACCTCGGAAACGCGGTCGCCCGAAAGGGAGCCGCAACAAGAGTACCTTGGAGGCTCTCGCGGCGAAGGCCTCCGCCGCTGCTTCTACCTCCGCCGCGCCCCCGGCGGCTGGAGCTTCCGGCGACGCGGGCGTCCCGGAGAAGCGGGGGCCAGGCCGTCCGAAGGGGAGCGGGAAGAAGACCGCTTCCGCGGCGGCCACTACTCCCTCGTCGTCTCGCCGTCATGGGCGGCCGTTGGGGAGCAAAAACAAGAAGGCCCCGGCTGTCTTCAGGGTTGCTGCCACTCCCTCGGGGCCCCGCGCGGCGGCCCCTCCTCAGCTAGGCCCGTCGCGGCCCTGGCTGGAGAAGCCGGCGCTCCAACCGCCGACCTATATTTCAGCCCAGGGGTGGTCCACCTGCATCGTTCCTGCGCTCGCCGGGTCTCGGGACCGCCTCCGCCTCCCGTCCCGGTTCACGGACTCGATGGAAGGCTAGGAGATGGCCTATGCCAAGCTGCGGGAATGCAGCGGCGGCCAGCCATCATACCACGTCAAAGTTTACTACGACGGCCAGGGGGTGTGCTACTTCCGCGACGGGTGGTCGAAGTTCTTCCTCGACTACGGCGCGCACGAGGGCTGGTTCGTCCTCCTCACCCGCCACAACGAGAAGAAGGAGTTCACCGTCTGCTTCTTCGACGCCACCCTCTCCGCCCGCACTTACGCCCCCCAGCCGTGAAGGACGGGGGCTTCATCGGCCTCCGGCATGGGCTTCTCCGGGACGAAGTCCATGCGGCGCTCGCGCCCGGCCGAAGAAAGCGAGGATCTCCTGGGCGAGGGATTCTTGGCGCCCTTAGGGTAGTAGTTTAGGGGACTTTTGTAATCGCCAGACTTAATGGACTCTTATAATTTCGTGCAAATCCTTGCTTGCTCCTCTTCGTTTGTTGTGTGAATGTCTCCCTTCACTGTGTGCCTTTGCCATCGAGCAAGCGTCTCCCGCTCGACGTCGTTGTGATGCGATGGTTCTTCTCTTAGCGAAACCGCTGTCACACGAATCTGCAGATAAGGACCGCGATGGTCACTGGCCTGCGCAGACGCTCCGGGCGGGCTCTTCCGGCTTCAACGCGGAGGGAACGGTGCTTCCGCTTGCCGGCTCTGGGGGGAACGGATCAGTCCCGGCTCAGCGGGGTTGAGGCAGAGACTGGGTCTTGTACCGGCTCGGGCGAGGTCGAAGCCGGCACATTTCCTTTCCTGAGCCTTCGCGCGTCCCAAGCCACGGTTGGAGTAAATCTCCCAGTTTCCGGCTCTAGCCGTTGCTTTGCGAGTGTTAAGTTTCGATTTCGTTGCTCGTTTGCTGATCGTGTTACAGCGCCAGCTGAACGAACAGCCGGCGAGGTACTGGAGCCGGCCTGCTTCTGAGGGCCAATTCCCTTTCCCCCTAGCCCCCGAGTTTTGGGGTAGCTGGACTATCAGCTGGCTCGAAACTAACTCTTCGCAAACGGTGCCGATGCCAAGCGAGGTAGCTCTAGCTTCGAACCTCTTGGGCGTGGCTTCTCAGCCCAAACATCAAAAACAGTGACTATCAGCTACTCGCTGGCTTTGCCTTTGTCCGGTTCCCTCAACCTTTTCCTTAATCTCCCCACCCTTCGGCCCTTCTACCCCCAACCGACAGCCTGGTGCCGGTTGGTCTCCCTTGGGCCGGCAGCCGAATGCCGGCCTAGGGTGGGAGCGTGCCGCGGAGTGAGAAGTAGTACTTCGGTTTATCGGGCCCCCGACTCGTGCTACCCAACGCTTAGTTAACATTCACTGCCTTTAACACTTGGTCGAGCGATTTTTCTATCGTTTATGGTTCCGCTCTGCGGCTTTCCTTCGTATGTGGCCTGCCGGCTCCTATCCGTCCGGCTGCGCGGAGCCGGAGGGCGGAGATTGGGCTCGAGACCTTCTTCATACGTAGTACTCATCCGGCTGGTGAGAGATCGATTTTTTTCGGGGCTGCCGGCTGTGGCTCGATGCCTGGAGCCGGCTGCCGGTCAAGTGAATAACGCAGGAAGCAAAACATACACGAAGTGTTTTTCTCGGAGCCGGCCGTAACTAGCCGTTCCGTTTTCCTTTATTCATTGACACGCTTTTCGGGGTACAAGCTTTTGCCTTAGCAGAAGAAAGGTCTTAGGAGACTGACGTTCCAGGGACGCTCGGTCTCCTTGTCAGAATTATCTGCCTTGTTCTTTCTGGGCTCTTGTGCGTCGATGAGGTAATATGCCCCATTGCCCAGCACCCGGCTGACAATGAACGGTCCCTCCCAGGGAGAAGACAGCTTGTGCAAGCCTTTAGTGCTTTGGACCAGCCGGAGTACGAGATCACCTTCGCGAAACGCGAGCGGGCGAATTTTCCGGCTGTGGTATCATCGCAGCTGCTGCTGGTAGAGTGCTGATCTAGCCAGAGCCTGCTCTCGAGCCTCCTCGAGGAGGTCGACGCCATCTTCGCGAGCTTCTTTTGCTTGCTTCTCCGTGTATTGGACAACTCTGGGCGCGTCGAACTCAATATCCATGGGCAACACCGCTTCTGCTCCATAGACTAGGAAGAAAGGTGTGAAGCCAACAGAGCGGTTTGGAGTGGTGCGCAGGCTCCAGAGCACTGAGGGTAGCTCTTCGACCCAATAGCCGGCTGAGCACTCGAGAGGCTCGACCAGTCTTGGTTTGATGCCGGCCAGGATCAGCCCATTTGCCTTCTCCACTTGTCCATTTGATTGAGGGTGCGCTACTGACGCTAAGTCCAGCCGGATGCCCTTTTGACCACAGTAATCAGCAAAGACTCCCTTCGCAAAGTTCGTCCCATTGTCGGTGATGATGCTATGGCGAACTCCATATCTCGTGATGATCTCGTTGAAGAACTTGATCGTGGACGAACCGTCGAGTTTCTTGATTGGCTTGGCCTCGATCCACTTGGTGAACTTGTCTACAGCAACCAGCAGATGCGTCAAGCCCCCGGGTGCGGTCTTGAATGGCCCCACCATGTCCAGGCCCCAGGCCGCGAACGGCCAGGTGAGCGGGATGGTCTTAAGGGCTGCCGCTGGAGTGTTTCTGTGCTTGGAGAAGCGCTGGCAGCCGTTGCACTGCTTCACCAGCTGCTCCGCATTCTGCTTGGCCATTGGCCAATAGAAGCCATGGCGGAAGGCTTTGGCCACCAAGGCTCTGGAAGATGCGTGATGTCCGCACTCCCCTTGGTGTATTTCTCTTAGCAGCTCTGTCCCTTCTTCCGGCTCGATGCACTTCTGGTAGATGCCCGACACGCTGCGCTTGTACAGCTCGCTGTTGATGATGGTGTACGCCCCAGCTCGACGCTGAATTCGCCTAGCTTCCACTTCGTCTTGTGGCAGGTCCCCAGTGATGAGGTAGTTGGAGAACGGTTCCGCCCAGGAAGGTATCTCCCGTATATGGAAGACACTGGCGACCAGAGGGTCAGCAGCCCCCGGGTCCGTCGTTGAGCCGGCTTTGCCTGATTGTCCGGCTGGGAGAGCGGGCGTGGAGCCGGCAGTCCCCTTGTCCTTCGTCGAGCCGGCCGCGCTGGGCTAGCCGGCTGTCTCCTTCAGCTCCGAGACGGCAGCCCCCGGGTCCGGTGGCGGTACCTGAGCCGGGGCTGGGTCTCCAGGCACATAGATGGATATGGACTCCGGCGAAGGCTTGATAGACGGCTTGTGAATGATCTCCAGGGACACCCCGGCTGGGATATCCTGCTTGGTGGAGCCGATCTTGGACAGCCGGTCTGCTTCCTCGTTGTTTGCTCTGGGGACATGGTGGAACTCGCAGCCTTCGAAAAATCCGTTGAGCTGCTGCACGTAGAAGCGATAGGAGGCCATGTTGGCGTCCTTTGCGTCCCAATCCCCTGAGACCTGGTGCGTTACCAGGTCAGAGTCTCCGAAGCAAAGAATCCTCCTGATTCCAATCTGCTTGGCCATCTTGAGCCCGTGCACCAGGGCTTCGTACTCGGCGACGTTGTTCGACGCACGAAAGTGCATCTGCAGCACGTACAACAGCTTGTCTCCCTTGGGTGAGGTGAGGACGACGCCGGCTCCCAAGCCCCCGAGCAGCTTGGAGCCATCGAAGTGCATGCGCCAGTGGGTGGAGTCTGGAGCCGGCGGCAAGTACTGGTGCTCTCCCCAGTTAGTGAAGAAATCCGCAATGATCTGCGACTTGATCGTTGTTCTGGGCTTGTACTGAATGGTATGAGCTGCGAGCTCGATCGCCCATTTGGCCACTCTTCCCGACGCATCCTTGCACCCGATGATCTCCGAGAGCGGTGTGGTGCTCACCACCATGATCGGGTGCTCCTCGAAGAAATGCTTCAGCTTCTTGGCCGCCATGTGCACGCCGTACGCGACCTTCTGGTAGTGCGGGTAGTTCTGCTTGGAGAGAGTGAGCACCTCAATCAAGTAGTACACCGGGCGCTGAACCGGCAGCTCTTTGCCTTCCTCGGTGCGCTCCACCACGATCACTACGCTGATGACGCGTGGGGTTGCTGCGATGTAGAGCAGCATTGGCTCCCGAGGAGCCGGCGCTGCCAGGATTGGTGCGGTGGACAAGGCTCGCTTGAGGTCGTTGAAGGCGTCATCGGCGCACTGGGACCAAGAGAAGTGGTCCGTCTTCTTCATCAGCTGGTACAGCGGCATGGCCTTCTCCCCAAGCCGGCTGACGAACCGGCTAAGCGAGGCCAAACATCCAGCGAACTTCTGCACATCTCTGAGCTGGGTGGGCTTCTCTAGGGCCTCGATGGCTTTTATCTTCGAGGGGTTAGCCTCGATCCCTCGCTGGGAGACGATGTAACCTAGGAGCTGCCCAGCCGGCACACCAAAGGTGCACTTCTCAGGGTTGAGTTTCATGCGATAGCGTCGCAAGTTGGTGAAAGTCTCCTTGAGATCGTCCAGGAGCGTGCTGCTCTGCTTGGTCTTCACCACCACGTCGTCCACATAAGCGTGCACATTCCTCCCAATCAGCTCCTGCAGACATCGCTGCATAGTTCGCTGGTAAGTGGCTCCAGCATTCTTCAGGCCGAACGGCATGGTAACGTAGCAGTAGGCTCCGTACGGGGTGATGAAGGAGGTCGTGATCTGATCCGGCTGGAAGAGCGGGATCTGATGGTAGCCTGAATAAGCGTCCAGGAATGACAACAGGTCGCAGCCGGCTGTGGAGTCGATCACCTGGTCAATTCGTGGCAGCGCAAAAGGATCCTTGGGGCAGGCCTTGTTGAGGCTGGTGTAGTCGATACACATTTGCCAAGTGTTATTCTTCTTCAGAACCAAAACTGGGTCCGCGAGCCAGTCAGGGTAAAACACTTCCATGATGAAGCCGGCTGCAAGTAGCCAGGCAATTTCCTCGCCAATATCTTTCCTCTTTTCTTCTGCAAACCGCCGCAACGGCTGCTTGACCGGCTTGGCGTCCGGCCGGACGATAAGTGCGTGCTCAGCCAGCTCCCTCGGCACACCAGGCATGTCCTTTGGAGACCATGCGAAGATGTCCCGATTCTCACGGAGGAAGCTGGTGAGCTCGCTTTCCTATTTGGCAGACAAGCCGGTGCCGATGACGACGTACTTGGAGGGGTCGCTCTCGTCCAGCAGGATCTTCTTGGTGTCGTTGGCCAGCTTGAATTGCTCTACAGGCGACTGGCGAACCGGTACGTCTTGCTGGGTCAGCTCCACACGATGCAGAAGCTGCCTCTTCTCCTCGGCGACAACCAGCGCCTCTGCCAGCTGCGAGCTCTCCTTTGCGCAGGCCAGGGACTTCTTGAAGTTTCCCGAGACTGTGATCACACCTTTGGGCCCTGGGAGCTTCATCTTCAGATATGCATAGTGCGGAACCGCCATGAACTTGGCCAGGGCTGGGCGACCTAGTAGCGCGTGGTAGGGACTGCTGATGTCCACCACCTCGAACCAGATGGGCTCGCGGCAGCTATTCCCCTTCTTCCCAAAGAGAACCTCCAGCTGCACCTTGCCCAATGGGGTGCAAGAATGCCCAGGCACGATGCCATGGAAGGTGAGCCGGCTAGGTTTCAGCTGAGCAAGCGGGATGCCCAACTTCTCCAGAGAGCTTCGGTAAAGAAGGTTGATACTACTACCGCCATCGATGAGCACGCGGGAGAAACGACACATGTGCGTATCGGAACACACGACAGGGTCCACGACCAGAGCGTACTCTCCAGGGCTGGGCATCAACCTCGGGTGGTCCTCGCGCCCCCAGGTAATGGCCGCCTCGGACCAGTGCATGAACTGGGGCTCTGCAGGCATTACGGCGTTCACCTCTGCTTCATGCCAAAGGTCGCTCCTTTTGTCCTTGCCGGGGGTAGTGAAGATGTGATACTGCTCCACATCCGTCGGGAAGTCATCATCTTGATCCGGCTCGCCTCCAGCTGGGTCGCGCTGTTGGTCCTCCTGACCTCCGGCCGGTTGAGCCTGCGACGTATCAGGGATCTGCCGAGCACGCTGCTCCAGCTCTCTCACGAAACGGTACTGACGCGTGGAGTGGGTCGCTTCCCTGCCCGGGGAGGTGTGGAATTTGCACGGCTGATCAAGTGCTGCATCGAGGGTGTACTTGCCCTCTTTGCGCCCATGACCGCTGCCTGCAGCCCCCGGGCCTCCTTGGTCTGAAGCCGCTCGCTTTGAGCTAGCAGGCCCCCTAGAGGACGTCTTGACGTGGTCGAGCCACAGGTGGATGTGCAGCGCCGGTGGGCGAGCCTGGGACTCCGACCCTAGCGCTGACTCCGCGATCAAGCGTGGTCTGCTTGCTCCGCCACCCTGCTTGGGGCGGCGGCCTTGGGCATTGCCACTTGGAGCACGGCCTCCCTGTCCACGCCCTCCGCGGCCTCGGCTTGCCGACGGCGACCGCTGGATCTGGCCGGGGACGACGGTGGCGAAGCTGAGGTACGAGTTACGAGCGGGCTCGGTCAGTGCGTCTCCATGCGCGTCGTAGAACTCGCCGAGCTTGGTGCTCGCGCGGCGCCAGTTGGCCTCATCCTCAGCCACCTTGCCAAGGAGAACGAGGCGCGTCCGCTCCAGGGCCTCGGCGACCCGGGCAGGATCGATGACGCGGTCGAGGGGAGCGCGCAGGTCCACCACGGAGACGTCCAGGGCGTCCCGCTCTGGGAGTGGAGCGTCTTGCTCCTGAGGAGGTGGGCGCTCGAGCGACGGGCGCTCGGGGCGCGGTAGGTCGCCGCCCTCATCCTCTCCCAGGGTCATCACCTCGACCACGGCGCCAAGGTTGCTGCTTTCACCGCAGCTCGAGCCTCCGTCGCAGAGGGAGTCGAAGACGTCGGTGATCTCCTCCGGGAAGGGCTTGGCGACGTAGAAGCGGTGGCTGCCGACGTCGAGGAAGGAGCCGCTGTTGCCGAAGCCGTTCTTGAAGTGGGCCAAGTTGTTGTCGACGCAGTCGAAGGTGCCGAACCTCCAGACGAGGCCGGAGGCGACCTTCTCGCCGGAGGGTCCCGGCCGGAACTTGACTCCGCTCGCCACCGCGCTTTGCCCCACGGTGGGCGCCAACTGTCGTGGGAATTTAGAGACAGTAGCCATGGGGTGGCTTATCGGAGGGGCTCGACGTTGGTGACGATGGGTCCGGCTCGGGATTGTGCCTACAGAGACACCACGGTTTACCCAGGTTCAGGGCCCTCCCGGTTGGAGGTAAACCCCTACTTCCTGCCTGCTTCGTATTGATCGAGTAGTAGCGATTACAATGCTCCTCGAGCTGTTCGGCTAGAGGAAGAAGAAGATCGGGTATCCCCTACGCTAAGGGTCCAGGCCCCCTTATATAGACGGGGGCCTGGTTACAGGTTTAGGTGGCGATTCGGCCGGCTGCCGGCTCCCCGGCGGCGATGTCCTTGGCGTCATCCTCTGACCCTGCTTTGGCAAAGACACTTTACAAAGTGTCTTTTCCCTGGACCGGCATCTGGAGGGCATATCCCCTCCCCTTTGCCTCGGATCCCGTCGTGGGGAAGGGGCTTCGATCTCTCATTGGTTGGACGCGGTCGTAGCGCTCGTCACTTCTGTCCTGCGCCCCTGACGATCTTGTCGGGGCCATTCCGCTTTTGGCGAGACAGCCGTTGGGAAGTTTCGTCTCCATCGCCCGGCTCCAGTCCTCCTCGGTGGAGTCGTCAGTCGGCTGCAGGCGCAGCCGGCCCTTCGGTCGGAGCCGGTCTTCTCGTGCTGAAGTCACGGGAACTCCTGGGACGCCAGTCGGCATATTGCCTGGCCCGTGATGCGTCCCCTAAGTCATCCCCACGACAGTTAATGGCTCTCTAGGCAGTGCTCTAATTAAAGAACAAAACCTTGCCCATGATTCGGGCAGTTTCTCTCCTTTTACCTGCTCAAAGTCAAAGATTTTCTGGAAAGTACCATGTTGAGCACTAGCAGGGAATTATTTCTGAAAGAAATCATTAACCAAAGAAATAGGACTATCAATAGATCCAGGAGACAAATTATTAAACCAAGCTTTAGCTGCACTTTTCAATGAGAAAGGAAAAATCTTAATAACAAAGTAAGTACGCAACTTAGTATCATCAGAAAACAAATTACTCAAAGCAGAGAGCTCATTCATATGTCCCATAGCACTTTCATTTTCAGCACCACAAAAAGGTTCTTTCTCAACAATAGATATGTAAGATAAATCCAAAGAGAAATCATAATCCTTATCACTAATATTTATGGGAGACGCAACAAACTTAGCATCAGGAGATCACTTATATCTAACAGGGCATCTTGCAAGAAGATCTCTAATAGCACCAGCATCACTAGTAGCATGAAATTCATCAATAAAATCGTCGTTGAGCTCAATATAAGCTTCCTCAAGATCATCACTAGGACATTCTCTAGACTCAGGTGAACTAACAGGTGTAACAACAGTGTTTCCCATTTGCTTAGTCCTAGCAATTGTAGCATCTAGGAAGGAACCTAACGAACCACTCTGTAACAACACAGAAATTTGTAATCCACTTTCTATTAATTAAAATACCAAATCTTGGATCAAGATAAAACTTTTTATCTATTATTGCATGTATGCATGTATTTCCCATTATATGACTTCTATGATTTCATGTGTGTGGTTATTTGTTGTGCAATAGTTAGTTAGTTAGGACTGAACCAACAGAGACATTAGAGAAGGATTATACAAGCCAAAGAAACCAGAAATAAAAAAATAAGAAAGAGAAAGAGAAGAATAAGATGATCTAGAAAATCTTATTGACTACCCTACTTTGAGCCTTGAGAATAAGAAATCTGTAGCTCAACTCAGTGTTGGGCTAGTTAGTTGAGCTTGACCAAGTTATAGACTAACTCAACCAAGAAGTTTCTCACCAAAATTCAAATCAGAACATCACTCAAACTTCAGCCAAAGATTGAATCTGAGACAGTGACAACACCCAAATTTCAAATGCAAATTTTTGCAAAACATGTTATTGCTTCAGAACAAAAATATCACTGGAAACCTTGGCTAATATGTTGATCACCCAAAGTGGAAATTTTCAAAAATTCGAATTTGATTTTCTTGCGGGCATTTCGTCGAGCACTTGGCAGGCAAAAATCCAGCAAATCGAGTTCACTGTGAGCTTCACTGTTCTTGCTCGCTCGAAGCCTGTAGCCATGCTCCTGGACACCTTCGCGGTCGACCCCGGCGCCCTCTGCCCCGACCCAAGCCGTGCGACATGGGAGGAGAGGAAGACAGCACCCGGACCCCCCCTCTCTTCTCCTTCTTCCTCTCTGCAAGCTCCCGACCACCGTGACCTCGCCAGCACCGACCCACAGCACTCCGCCGCCGAGACCGAAACCCCCCAGCACGCGAGCAAGGCCGTCGAGGCCGGTGTCGTCCGTACACGTCGCCAGCACAACCTGCGCCGGCCACCCACTGGGCGCCCCTGTCCCCGCCGCTCTGGCCTATAAAAACCCCCGTCGATCAAACGAACGACCTCACCCCACTCCCAGCTCTTTCCCAGACATCTTCTCTCCCTCCCTCTTGCTCTCGTTCGACGACGCCTGCACCGCCGGCGCGGTACTGGACGCAAGCCGCGCCGCCTCGTTGGACCGCCGCTGGACGAACAGAGGCTGGGGACCGAAGGAGGAGTGCTGCCGAAGCCGTCTCCACCCATCGCCGTCGAGTTCTGCTTCCTCTACGCACGCCGCCGTCGCCGCCGTCTTCTTCACTGCGCGCAGGTGAGCTTCTTCCTCGCCGACGAGCACGAAGCAGACGTGCCGTTGGATTAGAATCCAACGACAGCGTACCGATTCGGTGACTTAAGTCACCTGACACGACGACCCCACATGTCAGTTTGTTTAAAAACAAATCCTGCCCGGGGCGAATCATTTTCGGGCCGGCCCGTTCGGGTTTCAATTAGAGTCGGCCCAGCTGGTTTCGAATTCGGTCCGTTTCATTTTTATTTAATTCCCGCCTATTCGAATTAACTCAAATATGATTCAGATCTGTTTTTCAAACTTAAATTCCAAGAGATTTACAAATCCATTTCTAGCAAATGAATATGCGTTGGAAAGCTTAGGAAATGCTCTACACTGTAGAACTGGTTAGAATTCAAATTGAGGTAGGAATTTAAATAAATAAGAATAATGTGACCATAGCTTTATTAATCATAGAACATTTCTAGAAAATTGTTGAAGCCACCTAAAATTATGAAACTTGATTTGTGAACCCACTAATTACCTCCCCTACTGTTTAGTCAACCTTAACCCACTCAAACCTTGTTAGGGATACCAATTAGACCCTAACCCAATCCTAGTTAGTAACATAAAATGATAGATCTCTATCATACACTTAGAATTAATTTTTGCCCTCAATGCCAATTCACTTAATTAGTCAATCCTCACTTAAACTAGCCTAATACCCTAGTTTCATACCCATACTTAAAAAGTAAACAACACATGGCACATCGTAGGCATTTAACTTGCACACTCTATACAACTTGGAAGAAAACTTGCAACCCAATTCTATAAAATCCACCATGAATACTATTGTTTGAAAACAAGTATGTGTGTTTGAAGTGATGTTAGTATTGTGTGGTGATTGTGTGTATTGTGTTTACTCGTTATTAGACACTAGTGTTGCGGAGGAGGATATTGAGGGGGAATTCTATCAAGAAGAAGAAGACTACCCCGGACACTTTGCCAACCAAGGCAAGCCATCTCTTGAATCATACTCCAAATGCCTAGTTTTACTATTGCATTCTACTTGTTTTAAGTAAATTGCATGATTGAATTGCTAGAGTAGAATGATAGAAGTATAGTGATATCTTGCTTAGCAAGAGCATCAAGCTGAGTTTATCCAACTATAGCTTAGTGGTGTCATCACTCAAAGTAGTTGCTTAGTCGCTAATAAAATTAAGGCCATCTCTAAGTGGAACCCCAATTGCACTTGGTGACTTGAACTGGAAAACTTGAAATGGAGATTCTCCTACATGATGGTCTTATGAAGGAAAATAATATTGACTAAGAACTATTGAATGTATTTGCTAAATGATAATAAGTGATGTACCATGTGAGCCAACCATTACCGTACGACCACATTACCCCTAAATGGGAAGGGGCTTAGTCCGTAGCTTGTTTACCCTAGTATGGGAGGTCTTGTATCATCCTTTATAGAAGTGCACCGTGCGCGGGTACTTCTGAACCGAGTGGAAATTCCATTCATCCGGCACTCCGGAGCGGGCAAAACTAGAGACGCCGGAACGGAGATGTCCGTGTCTTGGGCTCTAGGGAAGGATCCTATACTAGAGTGAGCAAGTGAAAGAGTTTGTTTGATTATCTGAACCTCGCATACTTTGTGTATGACGAACCGTGGATTTCTCCCGGCAGATGTATCGAATCTTGTGGGTAAAGTGTACCCCTCTGCAGAGGTTTCAAACTATTCGAATAGCAGCGTCCTCGGTTATGGACAGTTGGCAAACTGTACTTGACTTTTGTCAAGAATGATAATAACTTATGGTGAACTTGGTGAATGACATGACTTGACTTGACATTGATATTGACACACTGGAAGTTCCTTTTCAGATTTAATTTAGAGAACTAAACCTCTTTTCTACCAATGAACATTCTTGGGAAACAAAACTAGCTTTTGCAACTGAACTTAGTGCTTAGTCCACCATATCAACCTTGCATATCTACTTCATCATTTCCTTTATAAGATGGTTTGCGAGTGCATCCAATGTACTCATGGCTGTGTCCCTGGCTATCAACTTGGCCAGACTATGGGGAAGAGTATCCGGAGGAAGGTTATGAAGAAGAGTATCAGCACTAAGATCTTCTACTGAGAAGCCATTGCCTGTAGGGTGAAGGCATGGACCCGAAGATGCTATTTCCGCTGCTATATTGTGATTGTAATATGAACTTGGTCACTATGACCATTGTATTTGAACCATCGTATTGTAATGTCTATGGAACTGGTTACCAACTACGTTATGTGTATCACAACAATGATTCTGGGATTGTGGTGGAATGCATAACGGGCACTTCGAATTTGTGATAAATTCGTGGGTGTTACACACTCTCATCAAGCACAGTAGAAGCATCATCAAAATAATCAGAAGCATTTTCAAACTCAGCAGAAGTAGTAGCATGTGCATGTGGTGGTGTAAGTAACTTACTCATCATAGATGGTGAATCAAGAGCAACAAAGGTGTTCAGAGTTGTACCTCTTCTTGTAGTGGATGGCAATATAGGAAACTTTCCATCACGAGGTTTACCCATGATGAATGGATTGCAGCAAACAATATGAATTCCAAGTGAACTTACAAATAAAGCTATGCTCCCTGGCAACGGTGCCAGAAAATAGTCTTGATGACCCACAAGTATAGGGGATCGCAATAGTCTTCGAGGGAAGTGATATGTCTCAAACGTATCTATAATTTTTGATGCTCCATGCTTGTTTATACACCATTTGCTTTGTGTTTTGTTACACTTCGTGGCATTTTTATGCATTTTCCGGAACTAACCTATTAACAAGATTCCACAGTGCCAGTTCCCTGTTTTATGATGTTTTTGTGTTTCAGAAAAGCTACACAGGAAATATTCTCGGAATTGGATGAAACAAAAGCCAAACCTTCTATTTTTACCGAAGCTTCTCGAAGACCGAAGATGAGACAGAGGGGGGCCAGGGGCTGGCCACACCCTAGGGCGGCGCGAGCCAGGGCCTGGCCACGCCACCAGGGGGTGAGCCGCCTTGGTCCACACTCTGATGCTGCCCTTTCGCCTATAAGTTCCCCTCAACAGGAAAAACCTAGGGGACGGATCTCTTTTCCATGAAACATACCGCGAGCCGCCGCCATCGCCGTCGTGAGATCGGGAGGATCCATGAGCTCTTCCCGGCACCATGCCAGAGAGGGGAATCCCTGCCGGAGGCCTTCTCCACCACCATGGTCACCTCCGGAGTGATGTGTGAGTAGTCTAACTTGGACTACGAGTCCATAGCAGTAGCTAGATGGTTGTCTCCGCCATGTGCTTCATGTTTAGATCTTGTGAGCTGCCCTACATGATCAGGATCATCTTTATGTAATTCTACATGTTGTGTTTGTTGGGATCCGATGAGTATTAGTACTATGTTAAGTTGATGTGCTGAATTATATATCTTTATGTTATCTCTATGTTGTTTATGATCTTGCATGTTTTCCGTTGTAGTAGCTATCTTGGCCGAGTAGATGCTAGTAACTCCAAGAGGGAGTATTTATGCTCGATAGTTGGGTTCATGCCTCTAGTACTCTGGGGGGAGTGACAGAAACCTCTAAGGTTGTAGATGTGTTGTTGCCACTAGGGAGAAAACAACATTCTTGTGCCCAAGGACATTTGCTTTGTTTACATTAGCACTTTGCTTAATGCAATTATCTGTTGTTCGCAACTTAATACTCAAGGGGTACTCGGATGACTCCCCGCGAGTGGATTTTTAGTCATAGATGCAGTTGGATGGTGGTCTATGTATTTTGTCGTAATTCCCAGAGTGAAACTCATAGTGATCCTCATGACATATGTATGTTATCTTTACTCTATCAATTGCCCAACTGTAATTTGTTTACCCAGCATGTTGTTATTTATCTTATGGAGAGACACCACTAGTGAACTGTGGACCCCGATCCAATTTCCTTTACATTGCTATTACCGTTTACTTTTACTTGCTCTGTTTACTTTTACTTGCATACTATTACCTTTTACCACTCGATACGCTCAATCCTTTGTTTACAGCAAACCGGTGAGATTGACAACCTCATCGTAAGTTGGGAGAAAAGTTCTTGGTTGTGTTGTGTGCAGGTTCCACATTGCTGCTAGGTGAAGAAGCTCCTACGTCAACTATGCACCAGCATTTTCTGGCGCCATTGTCCGGAGTGTCGTGAAGCTAGGAAGCATCACCTTGTAAAGTTTGGCTTTCTCCTACTGGTTCGATAAACCTTGGTTTCACAACTGAGGGAAACTTGCTGCTGTGCTCCTCATACCTTCCTCTTGGGGTTCCCAACTGGGTGCCTTAACATCGCACCATCAAGCATTTTTCTGGCGCCGTTGCCGGGGACAAAGAAGATTTCTGCAAGGGGAGTCTCTCACGCTCAATCTTTTACTTTGTTTTTGTTTTGCTTTATTTTATTTTACTTGCATCATTTTATCAAAAATACAAAAAAATTAGTTCCTACTATAGTTGTTATTTTTGTTGGTCTGTTATTGTCTTGCTTTATCATGCTTTCTATCAATGGTTGGTTCCTTTGAAACTAAATCTTCTTGGCAAGGTGGGTTCACAGAAGAGCAACAAAAATATTATAAGGAACATCGCTTGTCACAAAAAACAAAATAATTATGGGAACAAATTGATAAATTGTATATCATTGCTAGAAATGTGTGCTCTAGTTATAATGTTACTTATTGCTTTGATAAATCTTGTTGCTGTAGGAGGTATAAACACCTATGATTATATTAATGGAAATTATGACTTTTATGATGTGGAACAAATTGAAGAATTTATTGCTTGGAAGGGAGCATTAAAAGTTGCTTATTTGCTTGAAAATACTGATGATGCACCTTATAAATATGAGGTTTATGATATACTTAAATTTTGCTTTGATAATTACAAGGAAGAAAATGGCTATATTCTTAAATATCTTAATAGATGCTCTCCAACGGAAGAGACTAATGCCTTGAAGGAGCCTATGGAAGAAAAAATTGCTGAAACTGGAAGCTCATTAGATGAAAAAGGGGAGGAGAGTGATGATCAAGAGGAGGAAGAATGGAGCTACCCATGTCTACCTCCCAATAAGAGTAACTCTTTAACTAATACCTTATTTGATCGCCCTCCATGCTTAACAAATGAGGATGAAAGCGATATTTATATTGTTGAGTTTGTTCATGATGCCACTGAAAATTATTATGAGAGCGGAAAATATGGTTGTTGGAATTATCATGTTACTAAAACACCTCTCTTTATATTGAAAGTTCCGAAGTTGCTCTTGTTTTATCTACCCATACTTGTTACTATGTGCTTCTTTGATTTATTTTCTTACAAGATTCCTATACATAGGAAGTGGGTTAGACTTAAATGTGTTTTATATTTGCTCCTTGATGCTCTCTTTTGCTTCAATTCATATTTCTTATGTGAGCTTCTTCTCAAATTACTGAGCCTAGCTCAAAGGCGTTAAAGAAAAGCACTCTTGGGAGATAACCCATTGTTTTATTTTCAGTACCTTTTCTTTTATTTGAGTCTTGGAAGTTATTACTACTGTAATAACCACTCCTTATCCTTTTTATTTTGTTTTTGTGCCAAGAACCTCTAATTTGAGGGAGGTAAGATTTGGGGAAGTTCCTGTCCTGAAACAGATTTCGGTGCTGCACCATAAAAATTCGTGAAAATTCTCAGAATATCTTTTTGATCTGCTATTTCTTGTGCATATGACCCAGGTTATATACAAACTTTCATTAATTTTGTACTTTTCGATTTGAGCAACAGAAGCTCCTCGAAAAAATCGACCTTTGTCACCTGTTCTGTTTTGACAGATTTCTGCCACTATTTGTGTTTGCCTCTCGATTGCTTTCTTTTTTAGTACTTTTAATCACGGAACTTTTGAGGAAGTTGCTACAGTAGTATATGCTTTATATGTGGTGTTTTTGAGTTGAAACCTAAACCAAAAGGGTTGATTTACTATTATGCTTATGCTAACGTTGCTAATAGAATTGTGTAAAGTTTTGTATGAAGGAAGTTTTCAAGTGTAGGGAATGGAGAGTGATGAGATGAGATGAAGAATGGACAAAAGCTCAAGCTTGGGGATGCCCATGTCACCCCAAGAAATATCCAAGAGGTACAAGTGTCAAAGCTTGGGGATGCCCTCGAGGCACCCCTTCTTCATCGACAAAAATTAGGTCACCTTTCAACATACTATATTTTTATTGCTTCATGCATTATGCGTTTTTCTTGGAGCGTCTTTACTTTTACTTTCAGTTTTCTTTTGTTTTGTTTGCTTCAACAAATGGTTAGACCCCAAAAAATCTCTTTGGAGGATATGTACTTTGTTTTTCATTTGCCAAGAACACTCCATTTTTCACTCTTATCGTTCAACGAGTGTTTTCTTTTTCTAGAACTGCGTTTAGCTTTCGTTTTTCGCCTTGATTTTTGTTCAGATCTTGTTATATCTTTGCATCAAGGTGTATTTTTACCACTGGTCCATGTTGGTATTCATCAAAAGAGTTGTTTCAAAAAGGTTTGAATGGTGTTGGAAAAGAGAAAAAGTTTCGTGCAAAAAAAGTGGTACAAAAAGGAGCTTGTTTAGACTGCGGCTTAGACTTTTGCATGCCATGCTTGATGTCGTTTTGATAGTATGCTTAGTGATTTTTGCTGTAGCATGACTTGTCTCAAATGACTGAGATTGCTTAATGAGCCTTCGAAAAAATCATGTGTTGTTCTTATTATGTGGAAGCATTTATTTGGTTTTCTCCTTTGATGCTTTATTTGGGTTGACTTGGCGCATGCTTACAACATGTTTGACTCTAACAAGTCACCATAAGCCTCTATGATCATTTGGTTTTTTACTGGTGATGCCACTTTATGCTTCTTTTTAATGATGTTTTGTCGCTATGCATGATTATGGCCGTTATTGCTCTCTTAGTTGGTCGCTCCCAGTCTTTTGCTAGCCTTCATTTTGTACTGAATATGAGCTCTACTTGTGCATCCAACTCCCAAAAACAAAGTATTCCAATGTGTCCACCATACATACCTATTAGAAATTTGCTATTCCAAAGTATATTTGACTTGCTTTTATCTATCCTTCGAATTAAACTCTTTTTGGTGTTATGCGAAAATTAGTCAGTAAAGCTCTCACGAACCTGATGGCACACTTTACTTTTCTCGTTTCTAAAATTTTGACAGTGTGGCTCTCTTATGTTGACGTTATGCTTGCAAGTTGTAAGTTGGGAATTAGCCAAACCATGCCGTCTTGGAGAAAGCTTTCAACATTGCAGTTCTCTTATTTGAGTTGATATCGTGATCTTTTGTTTATGGATACTCGTGATGTGAAATAAGTTAGGATCTTGCGAGATCATGGAGTTAGTATATATGTTCGAGAAACGCCTGGGCCGCTAATCTAAGCCATGCATCATTCATGGTGGAAATTTACAGCATGCCCATAGTGGACATTCGATGATGCATCTCACAATAAAAAGCTATACCTATGGTAAATAAAAGGGATTTCTATTTTCGTGCCCTCAGGTCCTTAGTTGTACTCAGTTTTCCCCAGCTCCTTAGTTTTTCCTCAGTTTTCCCCAAGCCCTTGTCTGAAACCCTCAGAAGGAGCTCGGATGGAAGGATTCCCGTTTAGTTGACCGTTCCGTGCTGACGTGTGGGGCCGCGTCGTGTGGGGCCGCGTCGCGTGGGGCTGGTAGAAAGGGACCACGTGGGACAGGACGAGACCGCGTCGCATGAGGCTGGTAGAAAGGGACCGCGTGGGACAGGACGAGACCGCATTTGGTTGTACGTGAGAGCTCGGTTCTGTCTCTCTCGGCCTAAATTGGCATCTTTCAGAGCGCCTTTTTCCCCTCTCTCTCTGTAACAGTTCTCTCTCTTTTCACCAAATTAGTATCAAATCTAGAGAAGCTTCTATTTGTGTGTTTCTTCAATGATTGTTGCCTTTTGGCCCTCGTTTTTTGCCCAATATGGTAACAAATCTAGTAGCAAATCTAGAAGCTAGTATAGGATAAATTCACAGCAGCATAATAAATCCAGAAAACTAAGTATAATACATAAACTACATACAGCAGCCAAAAGCAGCCAATAACGATGTTAATGTTCACGACAAACTAAGCTGAAAATAATACAAGACGCAATGTATGGCCAACATGAAGATTAGGATACCCCAGGATGAATGAATCTGTTCTTCATTCATCATATATTTCGTCGTCGCTACATTCCATGAGATGAAGGAAATATTCACTGAACTCCTTCCGTCTACAGTGTGCAGCCAATACATCCTCCAAACGGTATGACCTTTGTTCATTTTTCAGACCGTAGTATCCAAATCTATCCACACGTCGTGGCCACTCATCCCAGGCCTTTCTATCATCAAAGTACTCTCTGATATAACCCAAATCCACGTAGTAGATGCAGCCAGGTCGAAGTATCGGGTGCACTCTGGTGTCGACGGAGATACACCGGATATAATTAACAAAGAAGGCACGATTGCCAATGTTACTGACGGCATGGAGAGAGCGGCTCTCAGTGTCCACACGGTACACCAATGGTTGACCTTCCTCCAAATGCCTGTTGCCACTGCTGTCGCCCAACAACACAAGCAGCAGATCACCATCCAACTTCACAAGGTAGAACTTGGAATCATTTCCAAGTTCTAGAAATGAAAATAGTGTCTCCATGTTGACAGTGCTCGCGCGCTGCTCCAACTGGACATTGTTGGTGCACACTAATGTTCCGAACTCATTCACAGCTATTGCATACAATTCACCATTGAACGGGGTAATGCAACGCAGAGAATGGTGCTCGATCGAAAATCTCCCTTCTCCCCAATCTTCATCTATATCCTTAGTTGGAGTGCTCTCATCGACCCAAGCAATTTCCATGGGGTAACCTGTGGAAACGAAGACCATAGTCGGAGACTTCATTACAGCGACTGACTCCACAATAACAGATGGCATCTGCGCCTCAAACATAGTGTTCAATGTCTTTGTGAGTGGGTTCATAAGCCGTATCTTGTGCGGCTGGTTCTTCTGGGCAAGCACGATGACGCCACGGCAAAAGCCGACGAAGTAGTATCTAAAATATATTGATGAAGATAACATTCAGCACTAAGATGTTTACGATTGAAAATAAAAATAGATTAACTCTATAGATATGGAAGAATTTGAATCTTGCATGAACTTCCATTAGATCGATGGTGACGTAGCGGGATGAGCGGAGGTGGAGGAAGGAGAACTCAGCGGCGCATGGAAGGGCGTGTTCTACCATGATCCATTCATACAGGTGCACGTCGGGCTCAGGTAAATTTGAGCGCCAATTTCTACAAACTTGCCTCAAAGCAGAGTAGGTGTCCACGTACTCCTCGTTCGCCAGTCTGCAGTCGCCGATCTTGTGAAGTGGTCCATCACCCTTAAGAGAGGCCCAGTTCATGGAGGCGCCGCGCTTGGATGCGCTGCCCTCGGAGGCGACGGGCTCGACGGCGACGACCTCGGATGCGACGGGCTCGGCGGCAACGGGCTCGGATGTGACGGGCTCGGAGGCAATGGGCTCGGAGGCGACGGGCTCGGAGGCGACGAGCTCGGGGGCGACGGCCGTCGGCGCATTCTTCTTCTCCATCGCCGGCAGGGGAGCGCGTGTAGGGCGGTTGGGGTTTTTTCCTTCGATTTGGAGAAGGTGATGGGACGTGAGAGGCGTGGTTGCATGCGTGAGTGAGAATGAGACTGTGTGCAGAGGGAGGGAGAGAGGGGCTCTGTACAGGCAAAGTGACGGTTCGTATCAGCAGTTTCTCAAAAAAACTAGACGTTTGGTCTCAACACGCGTCCGTGGTACTGCACGTCTGCACCGTTACGTGTACTCAATTCTACCCTCGAGTCTTACACTGGAAAAATATCTATACTCAGTTTTCCCCTCGAGTACTAATACTGGCTAGTGCAATATACTCAGTTTTACCCTCAAGTGGCTGGTCAACAGAGAGTCAACAAATGGGATTAAGCTATCTAATTGAGTCATTTCATGCGCAAAAAAATTCAGAAAAATAAAATCATAGTGCCTCCTACTCATGGAGTCTTGTTACGCGACCTGCCACGTAGGAAATCATAACAATCATATATAAATCAAGTTTTAACACAAATGGCCAATTCTCAAATCATTAGTAGCTATGAAGGTTCATGGCTTTCCACTCAAACCCCTTCTCAAAACATCTATACCCAAAACATAGTTTGTCTGAATGAGGCCATAATGTTCACACTCATGTATATTTGAATTGCTAATACTTTGAGGTAGGCCAATCTGGGTTTCATTGTACAAAACATGTGTTTTTCTTTTTCTAAATCTCTTATTTGAATTCCTTAGCCTGTTTACTATTTATTTGCCCTTGGATCCTTGATACTACTCAGTTTTACCCTCTCCCTTCTCACAGAAGCCCAAACTTGGCCTGATTGGTCGAGCTGTTGTCACACGGATCGTGCCCACCTACCGTCGATCCTATGATCTAACGGGCAGGATAACCCCTCTTCTCTCTCTTCATGGCCACCCTCTCTCTATCTGTCGGTGGCAAACTACTACCCCTCTATGTATGCTAAATAACGAGTTTGCCACCGGATTCAACAAGTTTGGTAATCACGAATTTCTTGTAGGCATTACTTTTCATGGTAAAATGATAAACTATCACGAATTTCCATTTCTTTTAGGCATTACTTTTCACGGTAAAATGATAAACTATCACGAATTTCCATTTCTTGTAGGCATTACTTTTCACGGTAAAATGATAAACTATCATGAATTTCCATTTCTTTTAGGCATTACTTTTCAGGGTAAAATGATAAACTATCACGAATTTCCACTTCTTGTAGGCATTACTTTTCACGGTAAAATGATAAACTATCACGAATTTCCATTTCTTTTAGGCATTACTTTTCACGGTAAAATGATAAACTATCACGAATTTCCATTTCTTTTAGGCATTACTTTTTTGTTGATATATAAACCCCCACAACGGTCATCTCCTCCTTAATTTATTGTGTAAACCCCACAACGGTCATCTCTACCTTAATTTATGGTGTAAACCCCACAACGGTCATCTCTCCCTTATAAATCCCCACAACGGCCATCCCTCATGTCAATAGGTTCTGCCTCTCTCTTCTTCGTTTACATACACTTGATCCATTGCCATGGCTTCCACGTCTTGGACGCTGACCGGAAGGGGAAGGGGAAGGGGAAGGGGAAGGGGAAGGGGAAGGATAAGGGGAAGGGGAAGGGGAAGTGGCGGCCGGGGTGGTGGATCATCATCATTGCCACCACCACCATCAACACTGCCATTGATCATAGAGGAGTTCTTCATCATCATCTATGAAGACCCTTTGGCCAAGAAGGTACGTACGCGTTCCCACATATATGATGCATGTGATTAATTATGTGCATGTTTTAAAAAACCTTTAATTTCAAACGATCGGCGCTCGATCTCTTTGCAGGCACTCCCAAAAAAGTTTGCGGACTATCTTGACGGCCAGGAGCCCGCTAAGGTGTATCTGCGAGCAGCTGACTGCGGTCCTTGTCTCTGGACCGTGGAGGTCCTATTTGACGAACAAGGCCGGATGTACCTCGACAAGGGCTGGGAGAATTTCGCCATCGCATACGGTGTGGATTTCGGCTGCTTCCTACACTTCAAATATGAAGGCGATCTTGTGCTCACAGTGAAGGTGTTCGACGGAACAACGTGCAGGAAGTACTACTACACGGACGACGAAGATACTGACGATGAAAACGACGACGACGTGAAGCCATGCATCCATCCCCTTTAGATAAGGGGATTATGACCAAGAATATATATATGTAGCTTCATATGCATCGATTTAGAGATCTAGCTATTTTCTATATATTATGCATGTAAAAATAATAGGGAATCGCAATTGCCACCATGATTCGAGCACCACAGCCTCCAAACGATGCCGATGCCGATATCGGCATGGTTAGAATGGCTATGCTCGCCGCCACTGTTAGGTCACCGTCGGGATGCACCCTCAATCCCGTCCCCTTATTCGATCACTGACACACCAGAGATACCACCGAGGCCAATGACGAACGTACATGCTGATGCCAATGCCGAACATGCACGCCGCTGTGGGCACGGCCACGCCGCCCCGCTATGCTGGACGCCACGGACCACCGCGAGGTCTTTCCATTCGCCACCACACTCCCCTAGCACCCATCTATACACGCCAGAAAGGAGAGACACTAGTTTTCTCTACATTGCTCACGTTCGTGTCCGACACCATCAGTCAAAGTGTTGAGGTCGTCGTCGATGTTCTCGACCATTTCTTCTCTTCTTTGCATGGTTAAACGCGTCTAGTTCATATCTATCTAATGCGTCTGGTCTCGCCTCATGCAGTTCTTTGTGGACATCGATCTCATCTCGGCACCCCGCAGGCCACCTCCTCTGTGCCATCGCTGTAGAGCTCCGTTTAAAAATCTAATCCTACCCGTGTATTGCCCCTTGTATCAGTGTCATGACCCCACTTGTCATTCGATATACCAAAGCCCCACTCGTCCGTGTTTTGGTCAGGGATACGGCGATGCTTACGGTCAAACAAAGATGGATGGTCTGACATGTCTTTGCGGGCTCTACGTGGCCCCACTAGTCAGCAGATAACGGTCAACGTTGTTGACCTGTCGGGCAACCAGCCGTTCCAGCACTTGTGAGGATTTTAGACAAGGGCTTAGACAAAACTGAAGAAAAACTAAGGAGCTGGGGAAAACTGAGTACAACTAAGGACCCGAGGGCACGAAAATAGAAATCCCTAAATAAAAGAGATGCCGAGGTGTTCATTGTCTATTTGTCTTGTCATTTTGATGTGGGTTTGTTCCATGTCATCGGGCAGGAGGTACGCCATTGGCGGTTCTCGATGATACGTGTATACTTATAATGACAAGAGCTTGCTTGGGACCTAAGTCGAGTAGCATGAGGTTTGGGTATTCGTACTTCACGGGACACGAGGTTTTCAACTTATGATTTGTCAAGCATATGCTTCATAATTGTACTCGCATTAACTTTAACCATTCAAGATGCCTATGATGGGGGCAATGAGAGCTCAAAGCTAGTAAGTACCATAATTTTTGAAGGTTTATAAAACTTGCAATCTCTGCTTCCCTTTGCGAAGGGCCTTTTTTTACTTTTATGTTGAGTCTCCACCTTCTACCTTTATGCACCGTATAAGAGAGCATAGTTTCCATTCTGAGTATAATGTGCATAGTCCAAAAGTTTATCATTGATTGATTCATGAATATGGTTTTGCTTGTTCTTAAATTATTTGTATCTAGTCGCCCTCTTAAACTTGAAGGTGTCCTATGCATTTATGTTTTGCTATTCCATGAAGGATAAGCTGAAAACCACTTGATATGTTTTTCCATATGATTTGAAACACACATTTGACTTTTATTGTTTCATTATTCATGATCTTTCGTTTGTGTTCCTTTTCATATTATAACATGGTTGCTAAGTTTTTATTGTCAAGATTATGTCTTTTATGCCCATGTTTTAAGTTCTTTGATCCTAGCACTCAATGCTTTACATAGTTGATCAAGCTTGTGATGGTGTATGTCACCTCAAAAATCATTCTTTTGTTATCACTTACCTACTCGAGGATGAGCAGGAATTAAGCTTGGGGATGCTGATACGTCTCCAACATATCCATAATTTTTGATGCTCCATGCTTGTTTTTACACCATTTGCTTAGTGTTTTGTTACACTTCGTGGCGTTTTTATGCATTTTCCGGAACTAACCTATTAACAAGATGCCACAGTGTCAGTTCCCTATTTTTCTGCTGTTTTTGTGTTTTAGAAAAGCTACACAGGAAATATTCTCAGAATTGGACGAAATAAAAGCCAAACCTTCTATTTTTACCGAAGCTTCGCGAAGACCAAAGATGAGACGGAAGGGGGCCAGGGGCTGGCCACACCCTAGGGCGGCGTGGGCCAGGGCCTGGCTGCGTCACCAGGGGGTGAGCTGCCCTGATCCACCCTCTGTCGCTGCCCTTTCGCCTACAAGTTCCCCTCGACGGGAAAAACCTAGGGGACAGATCTCTTTTCCACGAAACATACTGCAAGCCGCCGCCATCGCAAGATCGGGAGGATCTAGGGGCTCTTCTCGGCACCCTGCCGGAGAGGGGAATCCCTGCCAGAGGCCTTCTCCACCACCATGGTCGCCTCTGGAGTGATGTGTGAGTAGTCTACCTTGGCCTACGAGTCCATAGCAGTAGCTAGATGGCTGTCTCCTCCGCTAGGTGCTTCATGTTTAGATCTTGTGAGCTGCCCTACATGATCAGGATCATCTTTATGTAATTCTACATATTGTGTTTGTTGAGATCCGATGAGTATTGGTACTATGTTAAGTTGATGTGCTGAATTATATATCTTTATGTTATCTCTATGTTATTTATGATCTTGCATGCTTTCTGTTGCTAGTAGCTATCTTGGCCGAGTAGATGCTAGTAACTACAAGAGGGAGTATTTATGCTCGATAGTTGGGTTCATGCCTCTAGTAATCTGGGGGAGTGATAGAAACCTCTAAGATTGTAGATGTGCTGTTGCCACTAGGGAGAAAACAACATTCTTGTGTCCAAGGATATTTGCTTTGTTTACATTACGCAGTTGGCTTAATGCAATTATCTGTTGTTCACAACTTAATATTCAAGGGGTACTCGGATGACTCCCCGCGAGTGGATTTTTAGTCATAGATGCAGTTGGATGGCAGTCTATGTATTTTGTCATAATGCCCAGAGTGAATCTCATAGTGATCCTCATGACATATGTACGTTATCTTTACTCTATCAATTGCCCAACTATAATTTGTTTACCCACCATGTTGTTATTTATCTTATGGAGAGACACCACTAGTGAACTGTGGACCCCGGTCCAATTTCCTTTACATTGCTATTACCGTTTACTTTTACTCGCTCTGTTTACTTTTACTTGCATACTATTACCTTTTACCACTCGATACGCTCAATCCTTTGTTTACAGCAAACCGGTGAGATTGACAACCTGATCATAAGTTGGGAGCGAAGTTCTTGGTTGTATTGTGTGTAGGTTCCATGTTGCTGCTAGGTGAAGAAGCTCCTCCGTCAACTACGCACCAGCATTTTCTGGCGCCATTGTCCGGAGTGTCGCGAAGCTAGCAAGCATCACCTTCTGAAGTTTGGCTTTCTGCTACTGGTTCGATAAACCTTGGTTTCACAACTGAGGGAAACTTGCTGTTGTGCTGCTCATACCTTCCTCTTGGGGTTCCCAACTGGATGCCTTAACACCGCACCATCAGGAAGTAAAACCCAAATTTATTGATTTGACATAAGGGGAGCCAAAGAATATTTATAAGCCTTAACAGATGAGTTGTCAATTTAGCTGCACCTAGAAAGAGACTTGCTCGCAACAATTTATCAATAGCAACAGTTTTATAGTAGTAGAAGTAGTAAAATAATAGCAGCAATAGTAAAATAAAGACAGTAGTGGTATCAATAGTAAACAGTAGGATTAAATACTGTAGTCATAGGGATGGATGAACGGGCGTTGCATGGACAAGATAATTCATGTAATAAATAAGACATGGGCAATTGCAGATAAATAAAGATAAAGCATCCTAGTACTAAACAACCATATGCATGTGTTCCATAAATAGTCGTACGTGCTCACAATGAGAAACTTGCACGACATCTTCTGTCCTACCAGCCCGTTTGTAGCGGGGCCTCAAGGGAAACTACTGGTAATTAAGGTACTCCTTTTAATAGAGGACCGGAGCAAAGCATTAACACTCCGTGGACACATATGATCCTCACATCACAGCCACCCCCTTCGGTTATCCCAATTATTGTCACTTTGGGGCCTCGGGTTCCGGACAATGATATGTGTATATAACTTGCAGGTAAGATCAAAAACAACAATTATCATCATAAAACAATAACAAGTTCAGATCTGAGATCATGGCACTCGGGCCCAAAGTGACAAGCATTAAGCACAACAAGTTGCAACAATGTCATAAGCACTAACAATGGATACTAGGCACCATGCCCTAACAATCTCATAGCAATTACATGAATGATCTCATCCAATCCCTACCATCCCCTTCGCCTACAGTGGGAATTACTCACACATGGATGAGGGAATCATGGATGGTTGATGGAAAGACGTCGGTGATGATGATGGCGATGATCTCCTCCAAATCCCCGTCCCGGCAGGGTGCGAGAACGGAGTTTCTGGTTGCGAATCGCGGTTTCTGATGGTGGTGGCACAGTGGAACTCTATCTAGGAAAAATGCCGAACCCCCGATACTTTCAGGTTAGAGGGTATATGTAGGCGGAAGGAGGGGTCGAGGCGACGCCTGGGGCGGCCACACCACCCCCTGGCGTGGCCTAGCCTGGCCCGCGCCACCAGGTGGTCTGTGCCCCCTGTGGCCTCTCTCCGTCTCGTACTCTGGCTCCGTGTGTCTTCTAGTAAAATAAGAATTTTTAAGTATTTTCTAGGATTATTCCTGAAAGTTGGATTTCTGCACAAAAACAAGACACCAGGGCAATTCTGCTGAAAATAGAGTTACACTACTAGGAGAAACCCTATCTATGGAGCACCATTTTGGGGCTTCGTGGCGCACCTGGCATGCGCCACGCATATGAAGCCACAGGTAACTTTTATCTGTGGCGCACGTCTATGTGCACCACGGATAGATGTTATATCTGTGGCGCACCCAATTACGTGCGCCACGCATAGTGTCTGCGGCGCACCCCCCTTCGGTGCGCCACAGATAGGGTGCGACACTGACATTAAAAATGATGCGCCACAGATATGTTTTCCATTTTATTTTTTTTGAAAATACAGCAGAAATACATAGTATACAACTAAAAATATACAGTATATAGCAGAAATGCAAAGGTATACATCAGTAACACAGTAATTCACCGAAATACATCAATATGAAGTCAAGTGTCAAAAACATCAATATGAAGTCAAGTGTCGAAATACATCAATATGAAGTCAAGTGTCGAATTATTAGACAAGTTAAGTACAACTTTGATCATTACATATTATATATAGAGTTACATATCACCTAGACTACTATATGAACGAATAGATCACACCGGCGACGACGATGAGCAAGATCGGGACCATGATCAAGATCTTCATCCGGTTCTTCTTCCACATGTGTCTCCTCCACTTGGAGACCGCTAGCTCTCTTGTCTTGTACCCTTTGTAGCAGTTGCCGCTGAAGTTGGTCACCCGTGCCTGGCAGTCCTCCCACTCCTCGTATACTCCTGGAACCCGACCACTGTACACCACGTACCACTTCGCCATCTCTCTATAGACATATAGTATATATGTTATGCAATGAAAGGAATGACAAAGTGCAAACATGCTTGCATGATCACAAATACTATGGCAAGAATTCATAAGCCTGGAATAAAACATAGCATGGATGACGATCGATCATATATAAGCAAGTCCAACATTGATCGTCAAGGCATTATGAGCCTCGGGAAGTTAAGGTTTACACACATGTCCAACAATAGTTCGGAAACAACACTAGGATAGTAAAGTTTACGATACATAAACCCAACACCGCTAGCTAGCCACAGACATCATGTAGTCCTCGCCGGGAACGGGCGCACACCCTCTCTCATCATGAACGTCCTTGTGTCGCGCTGCCTGTCGAGGCGTTCTTCGATCTCGCGGTTAGTCAACGCTATGCCACATTGCATGACCCCCCCGGTTGAGTTGATATCTTCATGAAGGACTTGCGCGATCTGACTCTGGATGCGCCAGAAATCTTCCATAAGGTCCGTATCATCGATCGCCGCAAACTTTTCGGCCCATTGTCGAAGATTAGCTGGTAGCGCCCTGATCCATGAATCCCGCACGATCCCCTTCATGTGATGGAGGGCGTAGAAGGCCTCCTTCACACTGCCAGGTGGCTGCTTGACGCATGGAAACTTTGTGTGGTGCATGAAGATATGCTTTCCATTCTTGACTCTCTCGCCACCCTTGGTGAATTGGCCCCCTTGTCGGCGTAGAATTGTAGAGCATCATCGAGCACACTCTTGATTCGGCCATAGTTCTTCATCGGCTTCGTGTCACTCGATGAGTCGAAGTACGTCGCTTGCGACCACCTTGGGCAAATGGATATGAGTGAGCAGTATATGCTTCTGCGCAACACAATTGAAAATAAATTGTTGTAAGAGGACCAACCGGAGAATCTAAGAAAGAAGTTTTCACAGCGGTGTTCACTTACTCGGGAAAGCAAGACAGAAGAATGGAGTCGATGGTCGGGTTCTCCACAAAGATATTCCCAAGGTACTCCTTCACCGTTGCCCGGTCCCCCTCGTTCGCCAAGGAAACGTCACGCATGAAGTAGGGGTCTACTATCACGATGCCCTTGGTCTTCTCCCTCTTTGCCTTCAACGCCATATGAAGCGTGTATAGACGGACCAAGTTATAGTCCAGGCGGTTGGAGTGCAGCATATTGTAGATGTCCTCGTACCGCACGAAGAATATTTCAGCGGGTGATCGATCGACAAAGCCATGGCCCTCCGACACCTTGATTGTGTATACCGAGTACCCGGGATTCTTTTCTTTAAGAAGGCGCTCCTCGAGATACTGGATGCTGTCGTGCAAATTGACGATCGCTCCACCCGTGTTGGGGAGCATCTCCTTTGTCAGCATCGGCTGACCCGCTATGTGCATGGGGAAATCACGGGGCTCTTCTCGCACGCCGTCCTCAGCCCGGAGTATCTTCCTCGGAGACGGCTGGCTCGAAGCCTTCTTGCTCCGGCTATGCTTCCGGCCCTTCTTCTTCTTCTCATCGACAGGAGCTGTGGATTGCAACTTATCCTCGACGGGAGCAGCGGATTTCAACTGCTCGTCGACCGCCTTGTGGAGTGTGGTGGGGCTGATAACATTGGCCGGATTGGGTTGTGTGGCTGCGGCTTCCGGAGGCGTCTCCTAAGAACCACCGCTGAACCGCGGACGCTGCATGCATGACATGGGACGACCGGCTTGTTGACCAAGGGAGGCTGGATCTCCAAGAGGAGGCATGTAGATTCCTTCGTTGGCCCTGGTGTCGAGGAAGCCGTCAATTTCATCACCTTGATCATCGCTGCGGTTAGGTGCAGCATCCACGTGCTCGGGTGGAGGCGACGGCGTGTGCGCGGCTAGCTGCTGATGCCTCTTGGTGGCGGCGACGAACACCGGTGGCCGTGTCTTTTTAGCTAGGGCAGCAGGGCACTGCTCTTCCTTTGCAAGGCGAATATGTGACTTTGGCCATAGCAAGGGCCAGCCGACGCAACCTCCGAGAGAGTAATGCTCTTCGGCTGCATGAGGTTGCATGGGAGGATCAACACCATCGCAACCCTTCAAAGGACGCACCAGGGCGACCCTGAACATGCCAGCAGGGATGGGCATGTTGTGCATCAGAGGGTTCTTCGGTTGGCATATGGTACCCTTGCAACTAGTGTCCTGCAGGAGAACATGTTGGGCATCATTATCAGATGGTACTCATCAAAAAGGATGGCAGAGTATGAAGTCGAGCCTACGATTAGTTACCTTGGTAAGGGCATCGAGCTCGGCTAAGGTGGACATGCGAGGCTGCGTCGGCTGTGGTGGAGGCGGTGGCTGCACGTTGGTGTTGGGCTGCGGCGGAGGCGGCGGCTGCACGTTGGTGTTGGGCTACGGCGGAGGCGGCGGCCGCGTGTTGGTGTTGGGCACCGGTGCCGGCTGCGCGTTGTTGGTGTCGGCAGCCAGCGGGCTCAGCCCCACGAACGGGTCTGCCGATGGGTAGGAGGGTGGGGTCACCATGTTCGGCGACACGTGTTGGGCCGAGTTGCTGCCGGACATGCTAGGCACCGGTATCGGCCCAACTCCACCAGCGGCATTCCACGCCGCTAGACCCTCCCACAGTTGAGGAGGAATGACCTGGCGCAACCTTGCTTCGAACTTAACCTCCATCTGCGCCGGCAGCGCGGCCACTTGCGCCTTGAGATCTGCAATCTCCCGCCTCTGTGCCTCCTCCACCTTGCTTCTTCTCTCCTTTCTAATCTTTGAGTCCTCTTTGAAGTGGACGCCGACTTTCGTGGTCAGCCCAAAGCCGGAAACACGTCCAACGGACGTCATCTTCTTGTGCTTGGGCCTCTTCTTCATAACATTCGTCGCCCTATTGAAAGGAGTGTCCCAAGGCTCCGATAGCCCTTGGGTGGAGCAAGCTGCCTCGGCCGCTATTTTAGCTTCCTGCAAAAGGATTCATGAACCCAATTAGAATCATTGGTTCATTATTGATTGCAAATCGACTTGAGATCTACGGTAAGTTGCTTACCACGAGTTTCTCAAACTCTTGCACAGCCTTGTCTGAGGTTTTGAATTCCTTGGTCTTGGGGCACAGGTAGTAGCGGGCCCGCACAAAGTTCCGGACCTGCGGGTCCATGAATTTGTCAAACATGTTGGGCTTGCCAAGACGAATAAGCTCGGTGTCCTCCTTGTCCCACACATGCTGGATTCCTCTGTAACTGCCACTCCCAAGATGATGGTGACCTAAGTTCTATTCATACATCTTCTTCCCCAACGCCGACAGAGCTTTGAAGGTATCGGTCTCCAACTCCTCCTTGAAAAGAACATAGTCATCGTGTTCTAGAAGTGGCTCATGCTTCTTGATCTCTTCCCAGCTTTCCTTCTTGTCAATCCGCTTCTTCACCCGGGTTCTCCAGCTGGCCAAGGCCGTGCTCATCTTTGTAAGGGCCAGCTGGTTCACCGTGTTGTCCTTGAGGTTTAGGTTCTCGTAGTCCGGCGGGAACTCGTATCGCTCGTGAAGCTTCTATAGTAGGAGCTGGACAAGATGCGCATTGCCGAGATCTCGGAAGTTCCTCGTGTTGATCGTCACAGTCTCCCGGACGATGTAACCGATCTGCGTCCCGTATCCTGCGGCAAGGGCTTTAGGCTCCTCGGGTACGCCACTTTCCGACACTTGGGTGAAATCCTCACGTTTTGTGCCAAGCGTCGGCGGGTCCCGATCCTTCCTGATGACCTTCTTCCTCTTAGCGGCTGAGGCAGATCCACCATTCGTCTGTTCGCCAGTATCGGTGGTGTCATCCTCGGCGCCATCGGTGCGCTCGCCACCAGCATCGGTGGTGTCATCATCGCTGGAGTCTCCTTCTCCACCCTCGAAGTCTCCGTCTCCACCCTCGGAGTCTTCGTCGCCACCCTGATCATCTCCACCTCCGTCTCCGTCCATGACATCTATTTTCTTCTCCTCAGCCGCCCTCTGGGATTGCATCCAAAACAGCAAGTTGGCCGCCCGGGCTTGTTCTTCAACACTCATTTGATTAGAAGGGCCAGCGCCGTCGTTGACGTGTCCGGTCGACATGTTTCCACTAAACAAAAAGAGAAAAATGTTTAGTACAAAAAACAATCGATCGGAAAATTCGGCAGCACCTCCCCTATAAATGGCTACCTAGGAGTGCCTATTTCTCACCGAAACAGAAATGAATCAACATTTCGGGAGTAATAGGCACTCATTTTCAAGTACCTGCAACAATTCACACAAAAAAGCACAAAATGTGTGCCTTTCCAACACAGAATGTCGACAACATACACAGATCTTCTTGCTGCCAATCACAGTATTTCTTACTAAAACATACACAGGAACTTGAAAATTACTGCTTGCTGCCAATCACAGTATTTCTTACTGATACATATGAAGCAAAGTGACAGCAATGATACATATGAAGTAACTACAGGTAATTAATAGTCTGATTATATTCCAGAACTGATGAAGCAAAGTGACAGCATGCTGTATATAAGCTCCTATGATACATATGTAAGCTCCTATGATACAGGTAATTAACAGCAAAGTGACAGCATGCTGTATATAAGCTTCTATGATACAGGTAATTAACAGTCTGACATCAATGATACATATGAAGCAAAGTGACAGCATGCTGTATATAAGCTCCTATTGATGCTCCTAGTGACAGCAAAGTCACAGTTGTTGCAACCATGCAAAGCAGGAAGTAAAAACATGCTCACAGTATAATAACATGCTCAGCAGTAAAAAAGCTCACAATAAAAAACTTTATGCAGTATTAAAATGCTCACAGTAAAAAACTATATGCAGTATTAAAATGCTCACAGTATTAAAATGCTCAGTAAAAATGCTCACAGTAAAATAAGAAAAGCTAGGTAAAAATATGAAAGAAACCAAAAACAATATCAGATGGAAGGCAACAAACAGTTTAACAGTTTGGAAGCTAGATAACCGATCACTACAGATCCATAAGAAACCTATAACTAGTTAAATATATTAGTATGAACCTTCTTCAAGGAAATTATCATCATAAGCATGGTAAGTTTAAAAATAAATTTGTTTTCTAGGATTAGGCATGCAAATGTTGAACCAAGCACAACCGTCAAATTTAGACAGTTTCAGCTATCCAATTTTAACTTGTAGGCTTGTAGCATCATCCACCACTAAAAAAACCTTACTGAAAACTATTTATCTACAAATTAATTTCTTATGGATCACAGTAAAAATGCTCACAGTAAAATAAGAAAAACTATTTATCTACAAATGTATATTTATCTACAAATGCATATTTATCTACAAATTAATTTCTTATGGATCATGTATGGTCTGCAGGAAAAGTATTTGTATCAATGTTGCCTACAGCCGGTGGAAGCTAGTGCCATGGCCATCGATGAGCCAGGAAATATCAAGACTGAACAAGGGAGCTCTACCAAGTTGCCAGACCCACCATCCATCTACCAGAAGCTATGATTGCATTGCTCGGGTTCCCGGCACGTGGCTTCCTACATGTTTTGACGGTCAAGAAACAAAGTGAATCATTGATACAATTTTTTGCATTTCAGATTTAACCGTGTGTTCTACCCATCTGGTACTTCTGTAGAAGTGGTGTGGTAGGCAGGCCTGACCCTTGTATACACATGTAGCGTTCATTAAGCTGTAATGTATAGTCAGAATTATAGCCGATTGAATGGAGCCGTTAGGCTAAATTTCCTTGGCTATCTGCAATTTTCTCTTGGTTGTGTCCTGTTTCCCTCTAGGTTCCTCAATATGTTGCTACTGCATAGCAACTCGGGAGGTGATCTCTTGCTCACCTTCTCCGGAGTGAGAATTTAATGCATGACTAAACTAATGTTCTACATATTCATATTTTTTTATAAATTTCTTCAAACTTCAAGTAGTTTGACATAGGACAAAAGTAGAACTTCAGTTATTTCAAAATGGAGTGAGTACCAAAAACAAACGACTTCATAAACTTGCTGCGCACTTCCAAACCCAGTGTTCCTATGTTTGCATCAACTCTTGCAAAAATGCATGCAGCTGAAAACATGTGTTGTTAATTCTCCTAGCAAGGTTCCTATGATTCCATTTCACCTAGCAAGGTGTTTACGAGAAAAGCAATGTTTGCATTCCGTGTTAGTTTAGCATCGCGATCAGTAGTCAGTAGGATGGAGACAAACAACTGTATTATTTCAGCGTAAACCCCCGTTGCTGGCAGCAAGCCATTACCGAGGAGAAGAGGCAAATTGCCGAGGAGTAGAGGAATGAGATCAACAGATCCACGGAGAGGAGGATGTGTGCCTCACCTGCGCGGACGTGGACGGCGAGAGGGCGTCGGTTGCTCTGGTGAAGGCGGAGCACACGCTGGTGCCGTGGCCGACGAGGACGCGGTGGAGGGCAGGATTACGCGGAGGAGAAGCGGAGGACCAGGAGGTCCAGCTCCGTACGGGGCTCCTCTGCGGCGGGGCTCCTCTGAGCGGAGGCGAGCGAGGCGTGTGCGGCGCGTCGTAGCGGAGGCGAGCGCGGTGGAGCGGAGGTGAGCACGGCAGAGCGGAGGCGAGCGCAGCGGCGGCGAGCTAGGGTTCGAGAGTTGGAGAGGTCTGCGCGCGGCTAAGTGTGGGAGAGAGAAGGGGCCGGCCAGGCTGTTTTACTGCTAAGTGTCGAAGCTTCGTGGCGCATCCCACAGAGGTGCGCTACGGATAAGCTAACCGTGGCGCACCATATAGGGGTGCGCCATGCATATCCAGGTATACTTCAAAAGCACGCGCGGTGTAGTGTTGACAACAACATGCACATAGCCCAGTGGTTCTGTTGGCTGTTTGATACTGGGAGGTGCCAGGTTCGAACCCTGGACCTTCCACTTTTTTTTTTGTTTTTACAAAAACCATATTTCAGAAAGTTCAAAAGTACTATACTGCAATAAATAAAATTTGCTTATTCTAAAAATAATAATTTTTAAATAGTACTAGTCCGACATTTACAAATAAAATGCAAGAAATTCATCAGACAATAAAACCATCCATCATGTATATAACCATTGTTACAAAAAACCATGAATCATATATATGATCATTGTTACAAAAAACCATGATTGTTCCTCAAAAAATGACACATGTTGGCCGATGTCGATTCCGAATGAGCTACCATCGTCGACTCGTCACGATCTTCTTGCCCATCTTCGTCGCGGTTGAATAATTGAGCATGGAAACATGGGGATTTCTTCTCGTGTACGGGCATCCTTTAGCGGGTAGGGTGGTCTTCCTTCTTCCAGCGGCATCACTAGGCCTGTCGAAGTACTTGTCGAATTTCTCTTCTATCTTGGGATCGCCGTACTTGTCAAAGTCTTGCTCGTTGGCTGCTCCCTCCATTCCGATGATGCTCCTTTTTCCCCTCCTAATTACAACGCGGCTAGGCCTTACCGGGTCGGTAATGAAGAAGCATTGATCAACCTGGCTCGCCAGTACCCAAGGCTCATTTTTTGCCTGGACATTCGCACTGGATTTGGCTTCGGGTATGACCATGGTGGTGAAGTACCGGCCTTCTTTTTTGACGTTCTTGGCCCATCTGACCCAAAACATTGGCATCTTCTCTCCACAGTAGTTGAGTTCCCAGATCTCCTCGATCCTCCTGAAGAACCTTTCATTGACGGTGGATTCCTCATCCGCGTAGGACAGCATCGTGACTCCCGAGTTCTGGTGTTCACTGCTCTGGTCCTTTTTCTCGGTGTAGAATGTGTAACCATTCATGTCGTACGCCTGATAGGTCCTCACGTTCATCACTGGGCCCTGTGACAAGATGAATAAGAGTTTTTCCTCTTCCGTGGAAGGCATGTTACCATGATGAAGCTAGAGTAGCTTTTTCTTGAACCAACGCGTAAAGCTGGAGTTGTGCTCTCTAGTTACGTCTCCCTTCGTCCTCCGTCTGCCCGTGTCACTAAACTTCTTCTCAATGAAGCTTTTGTGCTCTAACACCCAAGGTGCGACCAATTCAAGGTGTTGTAGCGCGACTCGGTGTGCCCTGTCAAAGTCTGGTTGTCGAGCTTTGAAGATGACGTGCATGGGGACGAAGCCGTCGCGGTGACCAAACCCATGGATCCTGCCGAGGTGCCTCCTGATTGGCAGAATAGATAATTCTGGTAGAACGATATGCACTCATAGGACAGGAAGCCCTTGGCTATGCTTCCATCTGGACGCGCCCTATTGTGAACGTAGCCTTTGAGAACGCCGTTCAGCCTTTCGAACGGCATCATGTTGTGGAGGAATGGCGGCCCGAGGTGGATGACATCATCCACCACATGGACGAGCAGATGCACCATGATGTCGTGGAACGCGGGGGGAAGTAAATCTCGAGCTTGCATAGTATCATGACAATCTCACCTTGTAGCCTTTCGAGTTGCTTCATGCCGATCGACTTCCTAGAGAGGACGTCGAAAACGTTGCAGAGGCCAAACATCGTCTCACGTACGTGCTCGTCCATGATCCCTCGGAGCGCAACTGGAAGTATCTGCGTCATCAGCATGTGGCAGTCGTGAGATTTCATCCCGGAGAACCTCTTCTTCGTTTCGTCCAGGTATCGTGATATCTTCCCTCCGTAACCGGTAGGAAGCTTGACTCCGAGGAGGACGCTGAAAAACTGGTGGAGATCTGGCTCACTAAGAGTGAAGCAGGAAGGTCGGCAGTAGTAGTCATTTCTCTTAGCCTTTTTGCGCATATGACCTTGAGTATCCACCCGCGTCTTATCATCATCAGCGTCATCGGGGCGTCCTCCATGAAGTTCTTTCCTGATGCCCAGCTTGATCAGGTCGTTTCTTGCCTTTGGCCCTTCTTTGGTTTTCTCTGGCATGTTGACGATAGTGGCAACTAGACTCTCGCACACGTTCTTCGTGATGTGCATGAGATCAAGACTATGAGGCATGTGGAGGTATTTCCAGTACGGCAGGTCCCAGAAAATGGACCTCGCTTTCCATACACCTCGCAGCGGCTTTACCCTCGGACGCTTCTTTCCCGGCGTGGGGCACGCTTCCCATTCTTCTAGCAAATCATTGATATCCTTCCATTATAAATAGGTGGGGATGTTTCGAGCTCCTCACTACCATTGAACAAATCTCCGCGTTTTCTCCAAGGATGATCGGCGGGAAGCCACTTTCGAATGCCAGGGAACACGGTTTTCGAAGAACCGGGGTCCTTCGGTAGCTGGACATGCGACGTTTTATCCATGCACCTGATACATGCATTGTATCCGTGGGTCACCTGGCAAGAGACATATGCGTATCCAGGATAGTCATGCACCATCGTGAGCAACGCGGCTCTCAGACCAAAATACTCTCCTTTGTAGGCGTCCCACATACGTACCGGCGTCTCCCACAACGTGGCTAACTCCTCTTTCAACAGCTCGAGATACAGGTGCATGTCGATACCCGATTGTTTTGGCCCCTGAATAAGAATACTCATATGTACGTATCTCTGCTTGGTGCACAGCCAGGGGGGAAGGTTGTACGGCCATACAAAGACGGGTCAGGTGCTATGCGTGCTACTCTGGTTGCCGAAGGGATTGAGTCCATCTGTGCTCATCCCAGCCTAACGTTCCTGGCATCGTCCCCGAAACCGTCTTCCATGTCCAACGCGAGCCACTGGCTAGCATCCGCAGGGTGTGTCAGGATCGTGCCCTTCTCCGGATCATCTCCGGTCTTCTCCCTTTCCGCGTGCCATTGCATGAGCTTCGCTTCCTTAGGGTCTACGAAATACCGCTTCAGACGGGGGGTGATAGGAAAGTACCATACCACTTTTCAAGGAACTTTCCTGCTCCCTCTCTTGTATCGTGATTGGCCGCACACTGGGCATGTGGTTAGTTCCTTGTACTCGTCCCGATAAAGTGCGCAATCATTGATGCAGGTGTCGTACTTCACATGCGGTAGATCGAGAGGGCACACGACTTTCTTGGCCTCCTCGGTACTCCTTGGCAATGTGTTCCCCTCGGGAAGCTTCTCGTGCCAGTATTCCAGGTTATCGTCGAAGCTAACGTCGGTCCATTTGTGTTGCACCTTCATCTCCAAAGCTTTGAGGGTTACGTTCAGGCGTGTATCCCCGGGCCGGCACCCAAGATACATAGGAGTTTTCCCGTCTTTCTCCATTTGCTCCAGCTTGTCTTTCTCACGGGCAGCAGCTTTGGCGTTGCTTGTCTCTTTGAGGAGCAGTTCTTAAACATGAGGGTCCCGCAAGGCTAAAGTTAGCGGTGTCTCCGTGTCTGCGTCTTCTCCACCACCATCGGATCCGGTGGCATCATCATGATCATGTCCCGCATCTCCTTCATCATGTCTAGGTGACTGTTCGCCTTCTCGTCGGCCTCCCATGCCGCCATTTCCTGCCAGCGGGGGCCCGTTGTTGACGTCCTCGTCAATGTAGCCTTTCATGAAACCACTCATGAGCAAGTGCTTCTCCAATGTACCGGAATCAGGCTTGATTAGGGCCCTGAGGTTGCATCTATGACAAGGACATCTTATCTCGGACATATTGTTCCGAATCATGACGGCCATCGCGCGTTCCTTGTATCTAGCCACCATACCTTCGCTCATGTGGCGCACCATCGTTGCCTGCACAGTATGGAGCAAATGAGAATATTTAGAATAATTTATGGTCATCGCCGGAAAAATTCGGCATGACCTTCCCTATAAATAGAACATATGGGTAGTGCAAAAGTTTGCCGAAACAGAAATTAATCAACATTTCGGCAAACATCCATGCACCACGCGCCGGTACCTGCACAAACCATACACAAGCATGCATGCAAACATATCGTGTACATCGTCCAAGCAACGACGACAAAGCCCCTCTCGATCATATACAAAACACATATGCCATATATATCTCACATAACACCCCCAACGCGTACGTGCCGCGTCGGCCGCCACAAGGAAACAAGCATGCATGTTTTCATCCAACCATATACTCACCTATTAGACAAGTTACCAACGAATTCGTGAGCGGGGAGGCAAACTTGAGGGAGACAAGATATGTGCTAGCTAGTGGGAGGAGTAGAGCTAGATATATGTGGGAGGGGAGGAGGAGGAAGTCAACCCTTACATATCTATCCAATCCAAAAGGGTTTTGACTAGCTACCTAAAATGGAGAAATAATTGAAGAAAATGGGGTGGAGAGGGCGAGGAACTAGAGCTAGATCTATGGGAGTGAGGGTTTGGAGTAGGAGCTAGGGGGAGATGACACCTTTATGGTGGTAGGTACCACGACATACCCGTGGCGCACACCAATTTGGTGCGCCACAGACATCTACGTCAGTGGCGCATCTAAGGATCGTGCGCCACGGATATGCCTGCCACCTTTTCCAGAGAATGGGCCCACTTATATCCGTGGCGCATGAAAGTGTGGTGCGCCACTGATATCTGCCATATGCGTGGCACACTCCCATTTCATGCGCCACGGATGTGGGGGCCTGACACCCCCGGCAATGGTGCTTGTTGGGGCCCACATATGCGTGGCGCACCCCTCGTTTGGTGCGCCACACATAAGGCGGTATATGTGGCGCATATTACTTGATGCGCCACGGCTACTTATCCGTGGAGCACCAAAACGGAGTGCACCGTAGATAATGGGCCCATGGATAAGGGTTTTCCTAGTAGTGTTAGTCCGTGTTAGTTGTATCCAAAACACACAAATTAGAGGAGAAACAATAGCAAAAGTGTTCGGGAAAGTAGATACGTTTTGGATGTGTCAATAGGCGCGGACTAAAACACACATCATGAGCTGAAATCACATAGCCTGTTGCTCTGCCGATGGAGGTCCATCATGCTGGTGCTCGCATCTCGGGTTGCTTCATCCTTGTGGAAACTTGATTTTCACAACATGTTCATTACCACCTAAATCTAGAGGACATGGGTTTTGGGTCACTAATATATACCAGTTAAATATGAAATATGACACTGGTGTACAAGCTAGAATGCTAGTCATGCGGTGATTGATAACTCTACAAGTATATAGGATAGATCTAGCACCACTCTTGAAATGGAAGGTGATGGCACAACTGATGTTGTCGATTCTACCGATGACGATGGTAGCAGTGACGAAGGAACAGGTGAGGCCACGGTTTGAACGAGGGTTTTGGTCTAAGGGTTTGCTTGGCAATGGGATGAGATGGAATGGAACTGTTTTGCACTTTGGACCCATTCCTGCGTTTGGTTGTTCATGAGGACTGAAACCAAGTGGTTCTCCAAAAGGGAACATACCCGCATAAATGCGGAATGCACTCATATGGCCAAATTGATGGAATCTGGTTGAACAAGTTTCTAACCATCATCACACAAGCCAAAAATACCTAAAATACATATCTCACCCTAAGCGAGTGATGCGGTATGGTGTTGATAGCTTTTCACCATCCAGTTGGGAACCCCAAGAGGAAGGTATGATGAATATAGCAGCAAGGTTTTCCCTCAGTTAAGAAACCAAGGTTTGTCGATCAGGAGAGGAAGGAGCCAATACGACTCAAGGTGATGCCCGCTAGCTTGCGACAGCTCCGGACAATTTATAGGGCGCCTCGTCCGAGCTTTGCTTTGCGAGCGGCAACGTGGAACCAGCACACAACACAACCAAATACTTTGTTCCCAACTTACGATGAGGTTGTCAATCTCACCGGTTTGCTGTAAACAAAGGAATGAGCGTATCGAGTGGAAAATAGTAATAGTATGCGAGTAAAGTAAACAGTGCGAGTAAAGTAAACAGGTGATAGCAATATAAAGGAAATAGGACCGGGGTCCATAGTTCACTAGTGGTATCTCTCCATAAGATAAAATAACACATGCTGGGTAAACAAATTACAGTTGGGCAATTGATAGAATAAAGATAACGTGCATATGTCGAGAGGATCACTATGAGATTTACTCTGGGCATTACAACAAGATACATAGACCGCCATCCAACTGCATCTATGACTAATAATCCACCCGCGGGGAATCAATCCGAGAACCCCACAAGTATTAAGTTGCGAACAGCAGATAACTGCATTAAGCAAATTGTGTAATGTAAACAAAGCATATGTCCTTGGACATAAGAATGTTGTTTTCTCCCTAGTGGCAACAACACATCTACAACATTAGAGGTTTCTGTCACTCCCCCAGATTAAATAGAGGCATGAACCCAACTATCGAGCATAAATACCCTCTCTTGGAGTCACTAGTATCTACTCGGCCAAGATGGCTACTAACAACGGAGAGCATGCAAGATCATAAACAACATAGAGATAACATAAGATAATATTCAGCACATCAACTCAATCATAACACCAATATTCATCGGATCCCAACAAACACAACATGTGGAATTACATAACGGTGATCTCGATCATGTAAGGCAGCTCACAAGATCTAAACATGAAGCACATGGTGGAGAAGACAACCATCTAGCTACTGCTATGGACCCATAGTCCAAGGTAAACTACTCACTCATCGCGCCGGAGGCAAGCATGGCGATGAAGAAGACCTCCGGTGGCGATTCCCCTCTCCGGCAGGGTGCCGGGAAGAGCTTCTGGACCCTCCCGATCTTCGGGTCGACGGCAGCCGCGGATCGCGATGTATTCTGGAAAAGTGATCGGGTACTTAGGTTTTTTCTGTCGGGGGGTCTTTATAGGCGAAGGGGCAACGCTAGGAGTGGGCCGAGGCACCCTCACACATAGGGGGCGCGGCCAGGGGCTAGGCCGCGCCGCCCTGTTGTGTGGGGCCCTCGTGGCCCCACTCCGTCTCCTCTTCGGTTCTCTAGAAGCTTCGGTGAATTTCTGGACGTTCGGCTTTTGTTTCGTCCAATTCCGAGAATATTTCCTGTGTAGCTTTTCTGAAACACAAAAATAGCAGAAAACAGGGAACTGGCACTGTGGCGACTTGTTAATAGGTTAGTTCCGGAAAATGTATAAAAGTGCCACGAAGTCTAACGAAACACTAAGCAAATGGTGTAAAAACAAGCATGGAGCATCAAAAATTATAGATACGTTTGAGACGTATCATCATCCCCAAGTTAACTCCTGCTCGTCCTCGAGTAGGTAAGTGATAACAAAAGAAATAATTTTTGAGGTGACATGCACCTACACAATCTTGATCATCTATGTAAGCGTTGTGCGCTGGGATCAAAAGAACTTAAAACATGGGCATGAAAGATATAATCTTGATAGAAGAAACTTAGTAACCATGTTATAACATGAAAATGAACACAAACAAAAGATCATGAAAATGAAACAATGAAAGTCAAACGTGTGTTCAAATCATAAGGAAAAACATACAAATGGTTTTCAGCTTGTCCTTCATGGAGAGCAAAACATAAATGCATAGGACACCTTCAAGTTTAAGAGGGCGACTAGATACAAGTAATTTAAGAACAAGTGAAACCCACAATATGAATCAATCAATGAAAACTTTGGGACAATGCACATTATACTCAGAATGACAACTATGCTCTCTTAATGGTGCATAAAGGTAGAAGGTGGTGACTCAACATAAAAGTAAAAAGAAAGGCCGTTCGCGGAGGGAAGCAGTGATTGCAAGTTTTATAAACCTTCAAAAATTATGGTACTTACCGGCTTTGAGCTCTCATTGCCCCCATCATAAGCATCTTGAATGATTAAAGTTAATGCGAGAACACTTATGCTGCATATGCTTGACAAATCATAAATTGAAAACCTCGTATCCCGTGAATATGAGTACCCAAACCTCATGCTACTTTACTTAGAGTCACAAGCAAGCTCTTGTCATTGTAAGTATACACGTATCATCGAGAACCGCCAACGGGGTACCTCCGTGCCCAATGACATGGAATAAGCCCACATCTAAATGACAGGACAAGCAGACAATGAACACCTCGACATCTCTTTTATTTACCATTTGTATAGCTTTTTATTTTGAGATGCGTCGTCGAATGTCCACTATGGGCATGCTGCAAATTTCCACCATGAATTATGCATGGCTTAGATTGGCGGCCCAGGCGTTTCTCTAACACATATACAAACTCCATGATCCCGCAAGATTCCCAATTCATTTCACACCGCGAGTATCCATAAACAAAAGATCACGATATCAACTCAAATAAGAAGTGCAATGTTGAAAGCTTGCCCCATGACGGCATGGCTGGGCTAATTCCCAACTTACAACTTGCAAGCATAACAACTCAACATAAGAGATCACAATGTCAAATTTTTAAAACGAGAAAAGTAAAGTGTGCCATCAGGTTTGTGAGAGCTTTACTGACCAACTTTCGCATAACACCAAAAAGAGTTTAATTTGAAGGATAGATAGAAGCAAGTCAAATGTACTTTGGAATAGCAAATTGCTAATAGGTATGTATGGTGGACACTTTGGAAAAACTTGGTTTTTAGGATTTGGATGCACGAGTAGAGCTCATACTCAGTACAAAATGAAGGTTAGCAAAAGACTGGGAGCGACCAACTAAGAGAGCAATAACGGCCATAATCATGCAAAGCGACAAAGCGACATTAAAAGAAGCATAGGATGGCATCAAAAGTCAAAAACTAAATGATCATAGAGGCTATGGCGACTTTGTATGAGTCTAACATGTGTGAGCATGCGCCAAGTCAACCCAAATAAAGCATCAAAGGAGAAAACCAAAATAATGCTTCCAAATAATATAAACAACGCATGATTTTGTTCAAAGGCTCATTAAGCAATCTCAGTCATTTGAGACAAGTCATGCTACAGAAAAACTACTAAGCATACTATCAAAAAGACATCAAGCATGACATGCAAAAGCCTGGGCCGCAGTCTACACAAGCTCCTTCTTGTACCACTTTTTTGCATAAAGCTTTTTCTCTTTTCCAACACCATTCGAACTTTTTATAAACACCTCTTTTGATGAAAACCAATATAGACCAGAGGAAAAAATACACCTTGATGAAAAGATATAAGAAGATCTGAACACAAATCAAGGCGAAAACAAAAGCTAAACGCAGTTCTAGAAAAAGAAGAACACTCGTTGAAATGAATAAAGTGAAAAACGGAGTGTTCTTGGCAAATGAAAAGCAAGGCAACTTATCCAAAAGGAATTTGTTGGGCTCCAACCATTTATTGCAGCAAACTAAACTAAACTAAACTAAACTGAAAACTAAAAACAACTGACGCTCCAAGAAAAACGCATAATGCATGAAGCAATAAAAATATAGTGTCTTGAAAGGTGACCCGATTTTTGCCGATGAAGAAGGGGTGCCTCGGGGGCATCCCCAAGCTTTGACGCTTGTACTTCTTGGATATTTCTTGGGGTGATGCATGGGTATCCCCAAGCTTGAGCTTTTGTCCATTCTTCAACTCATCTCATCATTCTCCAATCCCTACACTTGAAAACTTCCTTCATACAAAACTAAACACAAATCTATTAGCAACATTCACTACAAGAGGACCACCCATATAACAACAAATATTTGGCAACGCTCCAAATATGTGCTGCAAAGAATTATGGTAGATACAGATATATGTGTTGCGCTTTGAGTCGTTGCAAAACCATCACCTTAGGCAAGAAAAGGCTCCCCACAGGCCCCGTCTTTTTAGTAAACTTCTCTCCCACGCGTGATTAGATCTGTGCAAACAGAACCACCGCCGTCTTTTTTCCCAGGACCAAGTTCTCTCTTCGGATCTACAAGAAAAGAACCGCCGCCGCACTGCAGGTTACGGGCCACCGCTCCTCCTTCCTCACCACTACGACATGTCCCAGCAGCTGGGTGTTGATGCCTAGGGTATCGTGGACATGATGCCGCTGCCGGTCGCACACGGTCGGACAGTACTGCACCATGTCGATCTCGCCGGAGAGTTCGTGCCACCCATCGTGTATGCAGGTAGTCTAAATTCTCCTTTACCCCTTCAATTCATGTGCAGTTCTACCCGAAAATTGTTCATTAATCTCTCGTCAAAAAGAATTTCAGAGATCAGCAGTTATTGCGACCTTGTGGAGCTGCTCTTGATTCAAGTGCGGCCTATCTCCGTTCCCCGCAAATTGTCAAATCCCCCGCAGGTGACTTAATGTGTGTATCTCCGTCAATCTATTATAATTTATTTGTACGCGTGATTGGACAGTATACTGCTAGATCAATTTCGTTATTTTTTTTTGCGTATATCCTGTTATGTACTATGGGTACGAAATTATATATCCTAAATCTTGGTAGTAATTATCTTTCGCAAAAAAGGTAGTAATTATCTAACAGACAGTGCATTTTTTTGTTTACTACACATGTGCAAATAGGTGAATAACTAGGATTAATTATTGGATTCTTCTTACCCTATCATATCCACTGAAGTTCTGTTTTACCAGTATCGATCCTGTACCTTTATTCTCTACAGCATTGTTCCATTAAAAAAATGACTATATCGAGATGCAAGTTATTACATTATTTAAAAGGTTCTTTTGGAAGTTTCAGCTGAAAGGTTAAGAGGAGGATTCAATCAAAATATATAAGAGATGAATCAGGCGAATCAGCCTGAGGCTATTTTCGGATGTAGGATGTGTTTCATGGATTATTGGATTACTAGCTGGGTCATCTTAGGTCAGTGATTCAGATCAGGTACATCGCTCTCCCCAACCTGTTCGAGACCTGATTGGAGAATTGGACAAACCCTTCAACATAAATTCAGTTAGTAAATTGAGTCTCTAGATTTATGTCAAACACTATTTGTGGTGCTTTATATCTGACACTACGTCTTGTGCCTTTTAGTTCTGGACATCATTTTTTTATGTCCTCAATTATTCAATTGTATAATATGATAAAATTTGTTAATAACGGGCTACTTTTCTTGTAACAAACTGTGTAAATATAAGATATCTATATGTGCTTTATTCCATGAGTTGTGTAAGGTCAGCTAACTATCATTGCTAAAACCAGAGTAAAGTTTAAACTACCTAATGTGGATTGGAAAATATCTAAAATATTTTATATGTCCTGAGTAAGTGTAGCTATGTACTTTTTCCAGAACAATTGCACTATGACCTATATAATCTTAATTACTGCTTAGTGAATGTAGCATATACCCTGAGGCAATGCGCAAGGTTTCTCGTCTAGTTTATGTAATGTTCTTAACCTTGAGCTGGTCGTGTTGCGTCATGCAAGACATGTGTGAACGTGTGAGAAGATTGACCGATAAGTTTCATGATACTTTGATTGACTATTATATGTACGTAGTTAATTAAGAATTTTGATAAGTTGTTAGATAGGTTATTTTGTATTTTTATCTTCTGTTCGTTGTATTTGTTCAGATATCATCGTGGTTTTTTCTTTAGCCAGATTTCCTTTTGCAATTTTATCTGTATGGTAACCACATAGTAGAATTCACTATACCATTCCCTTTGGACACTTTGATAATGATGAATACAAAATTTTGTTTTTGCAGGCCCCAAGATCAGCAAGACATGCTATAATTGGATATCAGCTGTGCACATTTTCAACAAAATATTGCAAGGATTATATATATAGGATTAGGTAGAATATTATATTTTGACACGAGATTGTAAAATGTGTACTGTTTAAATAATTTCCATGTATGGGATGATATTTGAATAATAAATGTTGAATTCTTTTTCACTGCATTTGTATTCTATTATATGATTTCTATGTGATGTGGTATGGTTTTCCCACCAAGAAAAGTACTTACTTATCTTCTACAGCGATCAAACCATGCAATCTAGAAATAATAATAATGAATTGAAATATTTGAAACAAATAATTCAATCCTTATAGCATGTCTCTACCAACGCATAGAACTGTTGCTTGAACTCTGTTGCTAAGTTGCAACGCTTATTCTATTGGCTACCAACGCACCTATATGCGATGCATTGTATGCTAGCAACGCCCAAAAACGCAACGCATTTTTATCCGTTGGTAAAGTCTCTAGCAACGCCTATTTGGACATTTAGATACACATAAATGCGTTGCTGTAGAGGGGGTCGTGTTGTAGTGATTAGTGTAAGCATAACATAGAATCAACCCTTTTTGCTTCAGGTTTCAACTCAAAACCACCACATATAAAGTATATACTACTGTAGCAACTTCCCCAAAAGTTCCGTGATCAAAAGAACTCAAAAAGAAAGCGATAAAGCGGCAAACACAAATATTGGCAGAAATCTGTCAAAACAGAATAGCTGACAAAGGTCGAATTTTTAGAGGGTTTTTTGTCGCTCAAATCAAAAAGTGTTCAACTAGTTAAAGTTTGGATATAACCTGGGGCATATGCACAAGAAATCGCAGGTCCAAAAGATATACAGAGAATTTTCACGAATTTTTACGGTACAGCAACGAAAACTGTTTCAGGACAGCAACATCCCCAAATCTTACCTCGCTCAAATTAGAGGCTTCTCTTGGCAAAAAAACGAAATAAAAAGGATATGGAGCGGTTATTACAGTAGTAATAACTTCCAAGACTCAAATAAATGAAAAAGAACTGAATGTAAAAACATTGGGTTATCTCCCAAGAGTGCTTTTCTTTAACGCCTTTGAGCTAGGCGCAGAAAGTGCGAATCAAATAATATCAAGAGAGGCATTAAGATCCATTGAAGAAGTCTTCTCAATAAGGCATTGTATTTCATCCACATAAGTTTTTGAAGACCCTTTGTGATCATGCTTTGGTTCACTCAAATCACTAAAAAGATTTTTGGGATAGATCCTATCAAAATTATTTTCAAAAGCTTCATACAATCCCAAGAGTTTGCTAGGTATAGGTATCTCAGTTCCCTCATTGTTTGTACTAACAACCTTTATAGGTGAACCAAGCTTATTAAAGCGCTTAAGAACTTTCCTAGCTTCAATGGCAACATCTCTAAATTCTAAGCGCAAAGTTTCCAAGATAAAAGCTTTCTTTTCAGGATCCTCAATTTCATGAAGCTTAAGGAACATGTGTTGCATAAAAGGATTAAGGCTAGCAAACCTAGCTTCCAACATGTGAATTAAATAAGCATAAGAAACTTCAATACTAGGAGCAAGCTCAACCAAAGACTTTTCCTCAACTTCTTTATGCATACTAATATGATTAAAGAACTCCTCAATGTTACTTTTTCCAATAATTGAACCACTACCTAATGAGAGGTCCTCCAAAACATACTTAGAGAACAACATAATGAACTAAAAGTAAAGAAATAACAACTATAAAGGATTCTAATTTTTTTGGGTTTTTGATAAAACAATGCAAGTAAAAATAAAGTAAAGCAAAACTTAAAACAAAGTAAAGGATGTGCGTGCGAAAACTCCCCTTGCAGAATTCTTCTTCTTCCTCCCTGGCAACGGCGCCAGAAAAGAGCTTGATGCGGTACGATGTTGATAGCTTTTCACCGTCCAGTTGGGAACCCCAAGAGGAAGGTATGATGAATATAGCAGCAAGGTTTTCCCTCAGTTAAGAAACCAAGGTTTGTCGATCAGGAGAGGAAGGAGCCAATACAACTGAAGGTGATGCCCGCTAGCTTGTGACAGCTCCGAACAATTTATAGGGCGCCTCGTCCGAGCTTTGCTTTGCGAGCGGCAACGTGGAACCTGCACACAACACAACCAAACACTTTATTCCCAACTTACGATGAGGTTGTCAATCTCACCGGTTTGCTATAAACAAAGGAATGAGCGTATGATGACCCACTAGTATAGGGGATCACAACAGTCTTCGAGGGAAGTAAAGCCCAAATTTATTGATTCGACACAAGGGGAGCCAAAGAATATTTATAAGCCTTAACAGATGAGTTGTCAATTCAGCTGCACCTGGAAACCGTCTTGCTCGCAGTGGTTTATCAGTAGCAACAGTTTTATAGTGGTGATAGTAGTGAAACAGTAACATCAGTAGTAAAATAACAGCGGTAATAGTAGCGATAGTAAACAGTAGCACTACAAGAAATCTGTTGACTAGTGACCCTTCATTTTGGTCACTAGATGGTCATTGTTGCTCAACTTATGACCCTCTTCTGACCAAAAACAGTTGGTCGGCAGTTGAGCGTCACTGACCGCCTACGACGACCAATTTTTTTAATTGGTCATAAGCAATTATGACCAAAATAGATGGTCATAAGCATTATGACCAAAAAATTGGTCACTAGCAATTTGGCCAGGCCACGTCGGATCCTACGTGGCCAATCCTACGTGGCAGGGTCATAATACGAATTCAGCCCGGTCCAGATTCGTTGTTTTTCATGGGCCAAGCCCAATAATCCAGCCTTTTGATCTTTTTATTTTTTTCAATTCTGTTTAGCTAGCTGGGCCAAGCCCAAAAAATTTAGCCTTTTATTTTGGGTCGTGGCCTTTTATGCCCAACAAATTTCAATTTCTTTTTTCTTTTATTTATGGGTCCCAGTTGTCAGTTTTGGTCAATGGGTCCCATTGTTAGTGTCAACTCAGTGGGTCCCAATTGTCAGTGTCAACTCAGTGGGCCCCAATTGTCAACACTGGTTAGTGGGACCTAGTTGTGCTGTTCCATTTTCTACTATTTCAGTTTCTCCAATTATCCAGTAAATAATAACTCGTATTTAAGTCAAAATAGACATAAAAATACACATAGTACTTCAATTAACAGCCACAAGTCTATATTACACCATATCACAGCACATACATTGACAATAACAGTACAACTCTACAAATACGATAACTACAACCTGGAGCTCCATCTCCATCGACACAAATATGATAACTAGATACATTTCGCAGTCCTTCAAACTTCAACCTGGAGCTCTGTCAATAGTGATCATCTGAGCATTATGTTCCTGCCATATGAATATGAGTAGCTATGAGAGTACTACCAGCAATCAAAAATATGTTTCCAATTTAATTGGTAGCAATGCTTGCTAATCAGACCAAAAATATGTTTCCAATTTAAACACAAGAAAAAACGAGCATGCACGATCAGACCAAAAATACCTACAGTTCATTAAGTCAGCAGGGCCTCACCTAGCTATTTGTTTTAACTTTAGTTGCAACGTTCCGCACAACACAACAATTCTCATGAAGCAGAAAATATTGAATTCATACCAGAACGAAAACATCATTATTCTGAACTTGTAAACAACATGCAAGACATTGCTAGTTGGTAGGCTGGATTCAAACAGCAAGAAAACATACCATGGGCCGCTCAAGGACAAAGGAGTGATCTGTTTGTTCTTGGACATCTTGGTGATCAGTTTGTCTCGATTCAACGAGTCAAATCATGCAATGATTCCAGAGGACCTACAAATCGCAAGAATAGAAGAACAAATCATTCTGTATAAGTATCATGGCAATTAAAAAAAGTACTTAAAGAGATACCAGGACATTTGCATACAGATAACTAAATTTAAATAGTGCAGAGCTATCTTATATCTCTATAATCATATCACAGCAGTAATAATAAGATATAAGATAGCATGGCATGTCACAGGCATGTCAAAGATACACAGAGTACTATTTGTAATACATTATGAAGTTATAGCAAGATATACAAATATGCATTATGATCTACTGCACAGCAAATGAAGCAATAAAACATTCTGAAGTTATAGCAACATATACATGCACTCATTGTAGCTAAGAAAATGGAAAGCAACCTATAGTATATAAATTCCCCGTGGTTGAGAACATATAAAAGGCAACATGGCAGAGAGTTGAGCCGAAAACTACGAGTTGCTACTGCAGCAAGGTCATTTCTAACAAGTTTAAGTAAGCAAAAGGCAGCAAGGTCATTTCAGGCTCACGGGTAGTTAATTATAGGTGTAAATAATGAAACTAGGGAGTCAGTAAAAATGTTATATATGTACTAAATAAAATAAGCTGAGATATTTCCGAACTGTTGCTTAATAGTCTACGAATTAGCTCACATCAATTTTTATCTCATGCAGCTTTTAATTGGTGTAGCAGCAGCAGCAACATGATGTGCAAGCCCAGTAGTAGCCACAAAAGGAACATGTCCTGTATTATGAAAAAAATAGAAAGATGAGTAAACCTGCACCCGCACAATCAAGCTTTCAACCACCTAGTCAAGCATCTACCTGAGTGCATGTTAGAAGCTCTGAACCAGGAATTACAGTGAATCACAGTGTGCTTTTTTCTTGTGTTCATATGACAGTGAATTACAGTGTGCTCTTTTTGTGTGTTAATTTGACAGAGAACAAATAAATTTGCTTTGGTAGTGTTTATGACAGTGAAGCACATGCTATGCTTGTTTCTGTGAAAATGAACAATATCTCAAATATATGTGTGCGACGCAACTATTAATATATGCGAGCTATGCAAATTAGAGATAAAAAGAGAGTTGTGTTCAATTTTATGACATGGGCAAACAGAGATGAAATGCATTACATATAATCAACCAGTCGAGATTAAAGCACACAATCACTACATTAGGAGAAACTAGACAACATACGACATGAAGTAATCCTGAACAAAACTCCAACAAGATCTATTCGTCGCATGATTTAACACAGGAAACACAAGAGTCTTGTTCATGCTCAATAACAAAACAGAGGATATCTTAACAACCTGTTCTTTCCCGTCTTGAACCTCTCCTCGAGGCGCGCCTTGGCGGCCTTGGCGAGGGTGACCTTCTTGTCGGAGGAGGGGAGCGCGTCGGGCCGGGCCGTGGACACGTCCTTGAAGTCGACATGTTAAACATAAGGACACAGGTAGTTCGAGGCAAAGCCAGCAGGAAGACAAACAAAGGGGGATCGGGAAGAGGAGATGGTCCTGCGCCGTGTCTACGATGTGGAGCGCCAGCCTGGAGAGCCACGGCGTGGTTGATGCACTTGTCGTCGGCGTGGTTGACGGTGGACGCAGCCGTCGGTGGTGAGCCCCAAGACCCAAGTGGTCGGCGTTGCGGAAGACCTGGCGCTGGTCGGAGGAGAGCTTGTTGGCGGATCCGATCTAGCCAAGGTCGGAGACGACGTAGAAGGCAACCTCCGTGGTCGGCGACCACGCGGGGTCAAGAACAGCTTCGCGGTGGCTCGAAATCGCCGTCCTCGAGGACCTCTGTCGCTGTTCCCTAGGCCTCGTCGGATCCGACCAAACGCCTCGTCGGATCTGTTGGTGACGCGCTGGTGCCATTGGAGGGGATCTGCTGGCGGGCGCGCGGCCTGGGCGGAGGGGAAGGGTGGGTGGCGGCGGATCTGATCTGGGTGGAGGGAGGAGGCGAGATGGGGCACTGTCGCTCGGCTAGGGTTTGGGATCCGGTTTTGTTAGGTGGGTTGGTGAGCTCGGGCAAAGAGGAGAATATGGGCCGTTGGATGGAGATCATCTGACGGCTCACGTATGCTCGGTGGGTGATCCGTGGGTTGTCCTGATCTGTCCTCTAATTGACTGAAACAAAGTGTCCACAAATTGAGATTTGACTATATTCTTATATAAACCACACAAAAATACACGAAAATGGTCCTATATTATGCAAATGTGTTCGACTTGGAATGACAAACAATGTTGCAGAAGGAAGTTTTCATTTTTTTTGCACAAAAAACTCATTTTTCATTTTCTGAGTGGCACAAATTGATGTTTTTGTGAAGGAGCTACCAAAATTCAATTTGACAAATGGACCAAAACAATCTCCAAAAATACTATACCACTTAGGGATTAACATTTAGCACTTGGTTGAATAATAAACCATTTGTAGGTATTTTTAAAGTTTTTGACAACTTTCTGCCGATTCAGCTGGAAGTGGGTCCAATTTGAATTACAAGTGCTTTATATTTTGCTTATGATTTTTTTTAAAAAATATTTTTAAATGCACAAGTTGCTATTTAATCATAGATCTACAAAAAAATTCAGAAGATTCCACCCCAACCTAAGAACAGATGCGCCGCCATCTTGAACGCCTTTTAAAATCGACATAAGAAATTCAAAAAAAATCAAAAAAATAAAAAAACTTCGCATTGCATCATGTTATGTGACCTAGTTACAAGGAAAAATAATAAACTTGGAATATTATTATTTTTTAAAAAAACTGTTCTCAAAACAGAGCTATCATGTATGAAGATTCCTAACTTTTAAGTCAAACTACCGATGTTATAGTCACAATCATAACATAGTTTGTTCAAATGATCCTATATTGTGCAAAAGCGTTCGACTCGGAATGACAAACAATGTTGCAGAAGGAAGTTTTCATTTTTTTTGCACGAAAAACTCATTTTTCATTTTTCTAAGTGGCGCAAATCGATGTTTTAGTGAAGGAGCTACCAAAATTCAATTTGAAAATTGGGCCAAAACAATCTCAAAAAATATTAGAACACTTAGGGTTTAAAATTCAGCACTTGGTTGAATAAAAAACCATTTATAGGTATTTTTTAATTTTCTGACAACTTTCTGCCGATTCAGCAGGAAGCGGGGCCAATTTGAACTACAAGTGCTTCATAGTTTGCTCATGATTTTTTTTAAAAAATATTTTTAGATGCACAAGTTGCTATTTTATCAGAGATCTACAAAAGTTTCGCAAGATTCCACCCATATCTACAAAAGAGCTACCATGTATGAAGATTCTTGAGTTTTAAGCTAAACTACCGATGTCATAGCCACAATCATGGCATAGTTTGTTCAAATGATCCTATATTGTGCAAATGTGTTCGACTCGGAATGACAAACAATATTGCAGAAGGAAGTTTTCATTTTTTTTTCACGAAAAACTCATTTTTCATTTTTCTAAGTGGAGCAAATCAATGTTTTAGTGAAGGAGCTACCAAAATTCAATTTGAAAATTGGGCCAAAACAATCTCAGAAAATATTAGGACACATAGAGTTTAAAATTCAGCACTTGGTTGAACAAAAAACCATTTATAGGTATTTTTTAATTTTCTGACACTGTTCTGCCGATTCAGCTGGAAGCGGGCCCAATTTGAACTACAAGTGCTTAGTAGTTTTCACATAATTTTTTTAAAAATTGATTTTTAGATGCATAAGTTGCTATTTCAATAGAAATCCATAAATATTTTCACAAGATTAAACCCCTAGCTAAGTGTGGTCATGCCCACCATTTTAAAGATATTCTGGAAACAACATAAGAGAATTAATAAAGATAAAAAGAATACTTACATATATGAATAACTCACCAACATGAAAATTATGAGTCTAAGCGAGTTGAACAAAGTTGCTTTTTGGATCATTTCAATCCGAGCTTATATGCAAATTTTGTGGTCCAATTACTCAAGTAGTTCTTAAATTATTCATAATGAATTCTTTTTAGGAAGCTATTTGGGCCGAAACCATTTGCCAACCCATACTATTAATGGGGGATACTTGATGGGCCGGTCAAGTTCTATATAGTCCCAGGCCCAACAGATTCGATTAGGCATATAATGGACTGAAAGCATTGTTTGACACAAGTGATTTGGTGGTGTAGTGGTAGGGGACGGTGGATGACCAAGATGTTGGAGGTCTTGAGTTCGAATCCTCCTGGATGCATATTTTGCGAGAAATATTTTCCTTGCCCATATGACATGTGGGACCCACATGGGGGCGGGTGGAACCCACCTGGCAGGTGGGGTAGGGGGTGGGGGCGGGTGGGACCCACTTGATAGGTGGGGTAGGGGTAGGGGTGGGGTAGGGCGGGTGGGACCCACCTGACGGGTGGGGTAGGGGTGGGGCAGGTGGGACCCACCTGACAGGTGGGGTAGGGGTGGGGCGGGTGGGGGCGGGTGGGACCCACCTGATAGGTGGGGTAGGGGTAGGGGTGGGGTAGGGGTGGGGGCGGGTGGGACCCGGGTAGGGGTGGGGGCGGGTGGGACCCACCTGACGGGTGGGGTAGGGGTGGGGGCGGGTGGGACCCACCTGACGGGTGGGTAGGGCGGGTGGGACCCGGGTAGGGGTGGGACCGGACCCACCTGGCGGGTGGGGTAGGGTGGGTGGGACCCACCTGACAGGTGGGGTAGGGGTGGGACCCACCCATCATATTAGTCAAAGAGTCAATATTATAATGGGTCCCATTCGTCAGAGCATTGACACGTAGGCATCAATGCCACCTAGACATTGACACGTAGGCGTTAATGACACCTAAACGTTGACACATAGGCAGAATTGCTGAGGTGGACATCTAGTCACACTGGTTATAGTGGTATGACCATTTAAATTGGTCATAATCGGCATAAAATCAATTAAAAATAATGTGCTAAATTCGATTATATAGGTTATGACCATTTCGTGTCTGAGCATTATGACCTTTTGGACTAAATTGGTCATGAGGATTAAGACCTTGAACCCTCCGAAACGGCTTACGACCATTTGATCCGAGTTGGTCATAAATCTATGACCAATTTTTCTGTGGTCACTATGAGTTGGTCACTAGTCAACACATTTCTTGTAGTGTAGGAACAAATACTGTAGGCATAGGGATGGATGTACGGGCGTTGCATGGATAAGATAATTCATGAAATCAATGAGACATGGGCATTGCAGATAAATAATAATAAAGCATCCTAGTACTAACAATCATAGGCATGTGTTCCGTATATAGTCGTGCGTGCTCACAAGGAGAAACTTGCACGACATGTTTTGTCCTACCAGCCTGTTGCAGCAGGGCCTCAAGGGAAACTACTGGTAATTAAGGTACTCTTTTTAATAAAGTACCGGAGCAAAGCATTAACACTCGGTGAACACATGTGATCCTCACATCGTAGCCATCCCCTCCGGTTATCCCAATTTCTGTCACTTTGGGGCCTCGGGTTTCGGACAACAATATGTGTAAACAACTTGCAGGTATGACCAAAAACAACAATTATCATAATGAAACAATAACATGTTCAGATCACTCGGGCCCAAAGTGACAAGCATTAAGCATAACAAGTTGCAACAATGTCATAAGCACTAATAGTAGATACTAGGCACCATGCCCTAACAATCTCATATCAAATTACATGAGCAATCTCATCCAATCCCTACCATCCCCTCACCTACAGCGGGGGAATTACTCACACATGGTTGGGGGAGTCATGGATGGTCGATGGAGGGATGTCGGTGATGATGGTGATGAAGATCTCCAAATCCCCGTCCCGGTAGGGTGCCATAACAGAGTTTCTGGTTCCGAATCGCGGTTTCTTATGGCGGTGGCGTAGCGGAACTCTATCTGGGAAAAATGCCATACCCCCGATATTTTCAGGTCAGAGGGTATATGTAGGCGGCAGGAGAGGTCGAAGAGACGGCCGAGCCGTCCTCACAACAGGTGGGCACGGCCAGGGCTGGGCCACGCCCCCTGTGTGTGCGGTGGCCTCGTGCCTCCCCTCCGTCTCGTCTTCTGGCTCCGTGGGTCTTCTGGTGAAATAGGATTTTTGCCAATTTTTCCCGAATTTTTACTGAAAGTTGGATTTCTGCACAAAAACAAGACACCAGAGCAATTCTGCTAAAAACAGCGTTAGTCCGTGTTAGTTGTATTCAAAACACACAAATTAGAGGAGAAACAATAGCAAAAGTGTTCGGAAAAGTAGATACGTTTTGGACGTATCAACTCCCCCCCAAGCTTAGCTATTTGCTTGTCCTCAAGCAATTCAGTTAACAACTGAGAGCGATAAAAGAAACTTTCACGAACATATTTGCTTCATATGATGTATATATACTCACTATATGATCAAGTACTCAGGCAATTCATAATAAGAAATATGCAACTAATGTCACCTCATAGTCAAGCAAGCTATGAAAGAGTGCCAATGCACTAATAACAAGTAACATGAACATAAGAAGCTACAAGATTGTAATATGCATAAATGATATGGAAGAGTGGTATCCAGCTTGCCTTTATTTGTGGAGCAAAACATAAATCCTGAGGCACCTCTGAAGTTCAAGAGAAGACTAGAAGTAAAAATATCAAAGATACAAGCATCAAGGTTATACCACAATTAATCGTGTTCTGGGACAAGCACATTACACTAAGAATAACAGCTATGCTCTCAAGAAGGTGCTATAAAGTTAGAAGATGATGACTCAACATAAAAGTAAAAGAATGGCCCTTCGCAGAGGGAAGCAGGGATTAAACATGTGCTAGAGCTTTTCATTTGTAAAACAGAGATAACAATTTATTTTGAGAAGTGGTTGTTTCATGTCAACGACTAGCAATGGGGACTTACTATCTTCCATAATAAACAAGTGAGAGCGGTTCCGAGTTCTTTGAAAATTTGGCACAATGGTGCTCTTTTATAAAGCTTTGGCACTCCTCCCCACCTTTTTTCCTTTCTCAAACCATGGCTAACCGATTCCATCGGGTGCCCACCAACTTTCACATACCATGGAGGAGTGCTCTTTTTCTTTTTAGAAATTAGATTACAATGGTGTGACCAGCTCCCTTGCAAAATTAATGACGAGCAGATGAAGCTGCCTAGTCGAGGGGTACTCAATTTAATATGGAAGATAGCAATTCTGACCACTACGTCCTCATGAGCTAAAAACAGTGGCACAAAATGAGAAGTATTTGAAAGGTTTTGAAAGGTAGCACATGAAAATTTACTTGGAATGGCTTTGAAATACCATGCATGGGAATTTATAGTGGACTCTTTGGAAGACTTGGTTTTTGGTAATTGGATGCACGAGAAGTATTTCCTCTCAGTACAAGCGAAGGCTAGCAAAAGACGGGGAAGCGACAATCGAGAGAGCAATAACTGTCATAATCATGCTTGCGACAAAACAAAATTAATATAGGCATAAAAAATGATACAAGAACTCTGAGGCAAAGTAAATCATCGAGGCTTAATTGACTTTTTGATCAGTCATATGCATGCTTGAGCATGTGCCAAGTCAATTCAAATGAAATTTTCAGAGGAGGATACCACAATAGCATACCATATGAATAAAACAATGCAAGCAAGCGTCTACATGACATGCTACAAACTATTAGTAAACTGGAACTAATCAAATGAGAGCAAGAACTACAAAGCATCCATTAGATGACATATACCTTACATGAACCAACTAAGCATGTCCACATAGATGAGTATATGTACAAAAATGAAAACAAATAGAGTTCATACCAGCCTCTTACCACATCTTGGATTGTCATATGTCATCATTATTGCTTTTCACTTGTGTGGCTCGAATAATATGAAGTGAATACCAAGCTCCAATGGAGTCATAGGAGACTGAACTCTGCAACAAACTTTACAAAACTGAAGAAGAACAACAAATATTTTTGGGTTTTTGATTTTCGAAACAAGAACAAAAGGAAATAGCAAACAAAGCAAAATATTTTTGGATTTTTCAAATACCAAACCGCAAATAGCAAGTAAAGCAAACCAAAGGTAGAAAGCTAAAGAAACAAATAGAGAAAAACAATGGAAATATTTTTGGTCTTTTTGTGTTTTGGAAAAAAGAAATAAAAGCAAGAAGCAACAAAGTAAAAAGAAAGTGAAACATGGATATACAAAGGACCGACAAAATATGATATGTAGATGAGTGAATCATCGGCGTACCTCCCCCCAAGCTTAGGCTTTTGGCCGAAGTGGAGATCAATTCCAACCCTGGTAGTTGCTCTAGGCTGGCGGGTCATCATGGGTGTAATCGTACCCCGGCTCTCGTGAAGATGAAGCTGATGGCGCATAATCATAATAAGGCTGCTCATATGGGAAATTCGCAATGTTGGAGGGCTGACCCGACTCCTCGGCGCCCTCCTCATCATGCACAGGCGGTGGGTGCTCCTCTACGTACGCGTCAAACTCATCCTCCGTGAGCGACCATCCATTCCTGCGATCAAGGTTACACAAAAGAGGTGCAGGCAAACGGACTGATCGATCAGTCTTTACTACCTTCCAGGTAGACTTCTTGAAAAAGGTTAGCTCAAATGTTAAATTAATCAAACTAGCAGGAGGAGAAACAAACTTATGATGAATCATAGAATTAAGATCAAGTTTCTGCTCGGGGAACTGCAGATCTAGAAAATGAGGCACTACACCATGCAAAGCTAACAGGCGTGAAGCTATAAGTCCTCCACAGATTCCCCCTTTCTCAAGGTTAACATCAAGACGGAAAGCTATTAAGGCACCCAAATGGTAAGTCCTATCATGTTTGAAAGCAACAGCAATAAAAGCTAGATCATGGAGAGATAATTTACTTGCAGCTTTCCTAGCAAGAACACATTTGGTAATAAAGTAGGCAAAATATCGAATGGATGGGAAATGAATATTTCGAATTTTACCACCATCTTCTGTGAAGCTTCTTCCTTGACAAATCTCCTCATATAGTTCCAACAATGGCCTAGGCTGTCCCCTTATCTTCTCGCGCGATCCCCACTGTGGTACTCTAATAGCTGTACAGAAAATATCAAGAGGCAAGTCCACAGATTTGTTATAGATTTTATAATGAACCATGGGGTTAGAAGTGGACCAACTAAATTTGAAATCCTGCACCACAGACATTGTTAGTTTAGCATATTGGGGAGGTTCACCATCAATAAAATGCTCCAATCCTGCATTAGAGATTAAAGTTTGGAAGTCCTGCAGGATTCTAGCAGCATTCATGAACTCTGAGCATGGATAGAGTGAGGGAAAGACCCTCTCTTCACGGTGAACTCTCATGACTTCTTGCACTTCTAGTTCATGTTGAGAAAGTTGACATGCATTCTCCTCCATTTCTGAAATTTTTAACAGACCTCATAAAAAATGATTTTGAGGCAAGCAAATGTAGGAAACTACTATAGTGAGTTACTAGAGAGCTATCATGCATCAAAATAACATTTCTAAGCAATAGGACAAGTGTCGTGGGAATTTAGAGACAGTAGCCATGGGGAGGCTTATCGAAGGGGCTCGACGGTGGTGACGAGGGGCCCGGCTCGGGATTGTGCCTACTGAGACACCACGGTTTACCCAGGTTCAGGGCCCTCCCGGGTGGAGGTAAAGCCCCTACTTCCTGCCTGCTTTGTATTATCTGTACAGTATCGATTACAGTGCTCCTCGAGCTGTTCCGGCTAGAGGAGCAAGAAGAAGATTGGATCCCCTAGACTAAGGGTCCAGGCCCCCTTATATAGGCGGGGGCCTGGTTACAGGTTAGGTAGCGATTCGGCCGGCTGCCGGCTCCTCCGGGGTCACGTCTTCGGCGTGATCCTCTGGCCCTGCTCTGACAAAGGCGCTTTATAAAGCGCCTTTCACCTGGACCGGCAACTGGGAGGCATATGCCCTTCCTTTTGCCTCGGATCCCGTCACGGGGAAGGGTCCTTGATCGCTGATTGGCTGGGTCTAGTCGTGGCGCTCGTCACTCCCGTCCTTTGCCTCTGTCGTTCTTGTCGGGGCCAGCCCACTTTCGGCGAAACAGCCGTTGGTGGGCTTTTGTCTTCATCGCCCGGCTCTGGCTCTCCTCGGTGGAATCGCTAGCCGGCCGCTAGCGCAGCCGGCCCTCCGGGCGGAGCCGGCCTTCTTATCCTAGCATCGTGGAGATTTCTGGGATGCCAGCCGTCAGATAGCTCGGCTCTTGGCATGCCCCATAAGTCATCCCCATGACACTAGCCCCCGAAACTGGCGAAGTCTCATGGGTTTGCATGGGGCTTCGGCGGGTTCTTCTTCTCGTCGAAGTCCCAGGATTCTCTGTCCGGCCTGGAAGCCATTATCCTCGAGGTCAAGCCCTGCGGAGTATTGCCAGCCATCTCGGGACGAGCTGGTTCCGAGACCGATCCGGCTGGTGACCGCCGCGCGGCCGTCCGCCACTGTCCAGCTCCTTGGGACTTGCTCCCTCGGGGACTAAACCGGAGCGCCACTTGTCCGCGCCCCGTCGCGTCACGTCCAATCGGCCCTGGCCCCATGATCCTTTGTGGCAACCGCGGCGGTTTCCCGATCTTTGCGCGGTCATGGCTTGTGACGTAAGGGGTCGGTTGCCAACCCATCATGGGCAAAACACGCAACTGACCCGCCCCCTCACTTTTAAATCGGGAACCGTTACTGAAGTGAAGCACCGGTCGCCCGCTTCTCTTTCTCCTTCGGCATTTGCTCCACCCGAAATCCTCTGCTCCCAAGCTTCGTCCCCACAGGATTAGGGTTTTCCGCTCACTCCGCCAACATTCCGCTCATCCAGATCCGCACTCGGATGGCTCCCAAAGCATCCCTGCCCAAGGGGAAGAGCGCGGCCTCAAACAAGGATGCCGCTCCACCCGCCTTGCCAAAGGGATCCTGGGAAGGCTCTTGGGTGAGGGAGAAACAGATCGAGCTGCTACGCCGAGGTCGGGTGCTCCCGCGCCGCGGATCTCATGGGCTGCCGTCCTGCCGGCGATGAGCGAGTCCCCATTCCTGGGCCGGGGGAGACAGTGGTCTTCTACGACCATTTCCCCCGGGGCTTCGCGCTTCCCGTCAGCAGCTTCCTGCACCGATTCCTAGATCACTCTCGCCTGCAGCCGCACCACATCGGGGCAAACACGATGATGACGCCGGCAACGTTTGCGACCCTTTGCGAGGCGTACTTGGGTATCTGGCCCAACGTTGAGCTGTTCCGCCGGCTGATTTACTTCAAGACCCAGATGGTAGAGACGGTCCCGGTGATATGTGGTACTGCCTCCTTCTACGCGCGCAAGACCGCGGACTTCCCGGGCATAAAGGGGAAAGAGTCTTGCAAGAAGTGGCAGCGCTCCTTCTTCTATGTGAAGAATCTGAAGGAGGGCGCATACCACATCAATCTGCCGCCCTTTGACGCGAACGGGCCTGAGCGGGACAGCTGGAGTGCTGTTCTACCTCGTCCCGCGCCGGAGATGGAGAAGATTCTCCAGCGGATCTCCACTCTGCAGACGGAGGGCGGCCTACAGCCACCCGACCTCCTGCTTGCCTTTCTGGTTGCCCGCGTGTCGCCCCTCTAGCGCCGCTCGCACAAGATGTGCTTCCTAGGATCAGCCAGGGATCCTACCCATCATTCCTCCAGGACACTGTCAGCGTTGGAGGTGGCACGGAAGGCGAACCGCATTGCTGATGTCAAGCTTCAGGCCTTGTGGACGTGGGGTCTGGAACCTCACGATCGAGACAACCCAATTGCTGAGGTGAGCTTGCCGGGTTTGGCCTCTGTCTCTCCCCCTTGCGATTCTAATCATCTGACCTTGGTTTATTTGGCCCGGGCAGAGCTTGTTTTCTCTTCAGATCGCGGAGAATTTGGCCCAGCACCGAGCCGGCTTTGCCACTGACAGAGTGGAGTCGGACGACGAGGTCGCATGGGACGAAGCTGAGGAGGAGGACGCCGGCTCCTAGGCCGCCATCGAGAGCTCAAGCGCCACTCATGGCGACGAAGGAAGTGAAGAGCTCGCAGACTCGGGAGAGCCCCTCAGCCACTCCAGTAAGTTTCCATGTCCCTCCTTCTTAAGAGACTGGTCCGAAGATGATGATGATGATACAGGATCGGTTGCCACCCTCGGGGGCGCAGCCCTTCATGTAGCCGCTGCTGCCGCCGCCGGAGCTCAAGTTCCCCCGACCGTGGATTTGCCAGAGTCTCTGGAGCAACCTCCTGTTGCTTCAGAGCTGGCAGACCATGAAGAGGCTGGGGGCAAGACGGCTGGTGCCAAGAGAAGGGCTCAGCCGGCTCCAAATGAGCCGGCCGAGCAGCGTAGGAAACCGGAGCTGGCTACAAAGGACCCGCCCCATCCGAAGATGAAGGAAGTGACTAAACGGCGAGCTACCGCCATAGCCGGGTAAGCTTCCCGCCTCAGTGCTTCTTATCATTGTTGGCCGTCGCGGCTCTGATTGACTCAATCGCGAGGCGCTTTCTTTGTAGGTCTCCCCTCTCCACTGATTTGGTCGCACAGCCTCCCCCTGCTTCTGCACCAGGGGAAGTTGAGACCTCGACTTCTGACCTCCCGCGCAGCAAGAGAGTGTGCAAGGAGGATACTGGCGGCGACTCGGGTCACGTTGAAGGAGACCGCCGCTCCCCGCGGTTGGAGTCTGTGGCGAGCGAAGCTGGGGGAGAGGAGCCTGCCCGCTCGGAGGTGGCTGCGGACGCTGTTTCTAGCCCGACTGCCATGACTGGGGCTGACCCCATGCTGGCCGGGGGGATCACCCCTGTGGAGGCTGCCATGCCCCCTCCTGCTACCGAAGATGCCGCGGTGGGGAATGGCGCCGCTGCCCATGCGTCCTCTGACCCACCCAGCCAAGAAGATACGCGCGAGGCCATGGCGAAAGCGACGGACGAGACCCCGGTGCGTGCGGGGTCGTTGGAGCCCCCGGAGCCGGCTGCCCGGACTCCTTCCAGCCCTAGGCTCGCGTCGAACGCGCAGGCTGTAGTGCCCGCCCCTGGGACAGTGGCTGGTGCGGCCGCTGGTCCCCTTCCCTTCGGGTTGGCCTCCAATTTTGGCAAAGCTTCCCAAGGACTCCTCACCACTCAGGTGGCGAGGAGTGAGCACGGTGAGAACTCTCCGGCTCCTGAGGTTGCGACCAAGGATGCCTCAAGGGGAAAGGCTCCTGCTACTGCGGCTGGGTCCGGCGTTGGGAGTTTGAGCTCTGCCAGCCAGCTTCAGCAAGAATGGGCAGACACCGCCTCGAGCATCGACGCTGGAGAAAAACTCAAGATCCAGGGTAGCAAACCAACCCTGATAGAGCTGAACAAACAGTTCTCTGTCGTCAAGGAGTCGCTACAGAACGTCGGCCTTCAGTTCCTCGATGCTATATAGACGACCAATGTAAGTACCGCGCCCTTAGCCTGTGAGTTCTTCTGCTGGTTGGGAGACGAGGCTCGCAGCTCTGTGGCCCATTTCACCATGCACCCTAGCCCCCAAGTTTCGAGGTAGCTGTGGAGGCAGCTGGCTTGAAAATGAATTTTGCTAAGAATCGTTGCCTTTCTGTCTTCCACAGGATCTGAACGCGCTTCAAGCCAATGTCTTCCAGAAGCTGCTGGCGAAGTACCGTACCGGCAAGGTTCAGTATCAGGATCTGAAAAGGGAGCTGGAGAAGCTGTCAGGTAGGCTCGGGACCCTTCGTTTCGAAATGCTGCTACTGCCCTTTCCGCTCTCATACTTCCATTCTCAGATGCTACTTCGCTCATCACTTCGCTTGAGTCCCAATTGGCCAACATGGTGTCGGCCGACGCGGTTGAGTCGCTCAAACAAAAGCATGCGGAGGAGCTTTAGGGCCTGCGAGCTCAGGCTGCTCGGGTTCAAGAGTTGGAAACTGAGCTGGCGAAGGTTCGAGGCGCGGAGTCATCGCTGCGGCTGGAGTTTGATCGCCAGCTGGCCGAGGAGAAACGAATCCTCTCTGCGAAGTATGACAGCAAGGTGGACAAGCTTCGCACGTCCCTGGAGAGCAAAGTCGAGAGCCGCGATACCCAGATCAACGAGCTGGAGACTCTCCGAAAGCTTGACAGTGAGCGTCATGACAAGGAAATTGGCGTTTGGCGTGCCCGCGACCGCAAACTCCAGTCTGGCCTGCTGGGGCTGGAAGATGCTCTTCGTGGTACATTTCCCTTCCTGCTTCCCAGCTCTTGCTTTTTCACGTCACCTCCTCATTCTCTGATTACCCCTGCAGAAGCTTTCCCTGACTCAAACAGGGCCGCTGCAGCCGCGCTGAAGGAATACAGGACGAAGCAGAAGATCATCCCCAACAGTGACCCCAAGGCCTAGCTTTCCTCAGGGGAATTGATGGCATTAGTTAAAGGCCTGCTTCATCCAGTCGCTAAGCTGAGCGGGGATCTCCGCCGAGCCATTGTTTCTATCTTTGAAACTTTGTGGCCGGGGCGAACGGTGCCTGACGAGATCCAGGCGCTCCTCAAGTGGATCCCTCTTGCATCTAACCGAATCGACGTCTGGAAGGAGTCCGCGGCTCGAGCCAGCGCTGAGGAGGCTTTGGAGTTCGTGCTCTCCTGGTATCCAGGCGTTAACCTGGACCAACTGGAAAACCTTCGCGAGGGCGGATCGGCAGGTCTCGACAAAGCCAAGCTCCGCCAACACGCTTGCGCCATTGCAGAGTGTGCCGAGACCGACGTGCTTTTTGACGCGGGGGATAGCGATGAGTCCCTGGACGGCATGGACTTCGAAGAGCCCAGCTCCGCGGAAGAACCTCAGAAGGCCCCCGAGGATCCTGCCGACAACTCCATTCCTCCATGCCCCAGCGGTGACGACTTCGTCTTGGCAGCTCGAACTGGTGGCGCTGCTCCACTGGAGCCGGCTGGCTCGCCAAGCGCCCCCTGATTGTGTCAGGATTTCCTTATTCGTTGAACTTATGCCGTGCCCAATGACATTTCGTTCGTGTACGTCAATAACATTTCACCCTAAGACCCTTACGTACTGGTTTCTAGTTATTTGTGAAGCGGATTTGGCCTGACCTCTTTCGACTTTTTCCTTTATCTCCCCATCCTTCGGCCCTTCTACCCCCAGCCGGCAGCCTGGTGCCGGCTGGTCTCCCTTGGACCGGCAGCCGAGTGCCGGTCTAGGGTGGGAGCGTGCCGCGGGATGAGGAGTAGTACTTCGGTATGTAAGAGATCTGGCTTGGTCCAGTCCACACACAACTATCGACCAATGCGCACGGTTTCTGGTGAATGCTCGTTAATATTTTCACATCTTGTCCTCTTAGCGATTTTCCCGTGTGGGTGACCTGCCGGCTCCATCGCCCGCGGTTTGGGGTGGAGGTTGGGCACGGGGTCCGATCCGCACATAGTACTCATTCGTCTGACAAGAGATTCGGTTCGTCGGGTTACGGGCGTTCCCTCTTAGCGATTTTCCTAGGTGGGTGACCTGCCGGCTCCATCTCGCGCGACGCGGGATGGAGGTTAAGCTCGGGGTCCGGCCCGCACACAGTAATCGTTCGTCTGACAAGAGGGTTGGTTCATCGGGTTGGGGCTGCCGGCTCCCGTCTGGAGCCGGTTTCCAGCCCCCGTGAATAATGCTTAGAAAGAAAAAAAGGTACTTTAAACCACTTTTTCCTGGGATCAGCCGTATGCCGCCCAACTTTCTTTTATTCATCGATGCTTGTTTGAGATACAAGGTTTTTGCCTTGGCTTAGCCAAAGGTCTTAAGCGATCGACGTTTCGACTTGTCTCGGGCGAGGCTGTGGGGTGCTCCCTCCTAACTCGAGGAAGGGCCAGCCCCCGAGACAAGAGCTTCTGCCTCCTTGCCCGCTTCGGGCGGGACTTTCTGGGCGCTGTTTGCCGGCTTGAGGTGGGGAGTTGGCGGGCTCGACGCCGGGCGGCCCGGCTGGACCGCCGCCACCCGCTGCAGCAACTGACGCTTCTCCTCAGCAATGACCAAGGCCTCCGCCAGCTTAGAACTGGCTCTTGCGCACTCTATTGACTTCTTGCAGCACCCGGTGACAGTGATCACCCCATGGGGGCCTGGGAGCTTCATCTTCAAGTAGGCATAGTGCGGAACTGCCATGAACTTGGCCAGGGCAGGTCGACCAAGCAGCGCATGATAGGGGCTGTTGAGGTCTACCACCTCGAACCAGATTGGCTCGCGACGATGATTGTCCTTCCCGCCGAACAACACTTCCAATTTGATCCTCCCCATCGGCGTGCAAGAGTGTCCCGGCACGATTCCATGGAAGGTTAGCTTGGTTGACTTCAGCTGGATCTCTGGGATCCCGAGCTTCTCCATCGAAGTGCGATAGAGCAGGTTGATGCTGCTGCCTCCATCGATGAGCACGCGCGAGAATCGGCAGGTGTGTGTCTCTGAGAACACAATCGGATCCAAGACCAGTGCGTAGCCCCCGGGTCTCGGCATGAGTGGTGGATGGTCTTCGCGCCCCCAAGTGATAGACGCATCAGACCAGTGCATGTACTACGGTCCAACTTGTATGACTGCATTCACCTCGACACCAAACCACGGCTCATCCTTTGGATCCTCCACCTGGGAAGTGAACACGTGATACTGTTCCACATTTGCTTCCTCGGGGTAATCCCCAGCTGCTTTAGCCGGTTGCCGATTCTTGTTTCCTTGCGCTTTAGCTGACTTGGCGGTGGGCCTGGCAATTGGTGGCCGCCCTACTCCAGATCCCTGGTGAAACTGCACTGGCGAGTGGTATGCGCTGCCGGCTTGCCCGAAACGCTATGGAACTTGAAGGGTTGATCTAGCATCACCTCAATGGTGTACTTGTCCTTGTTGAATTTGTCTCCTTTGCGCTTCTGGCTTCCACCCGTAGCCCCCGGGCTTCCTTGGACAGCTGCCACTTGCTGGGAGCCGTACTTGCTGTCCCGGCGCTCATCCCTCCTCTTGCCGTGTCGATCACAGTTGTGATGTCCTCCTTGACCGGCTACCGGCTGAGATTGGCCTCCGGCCGGCGCTGGCTCAACGTATTGCACTCTTGCAGTGGAGTCGGCGGAAGCGTACTTGTCCACTATCGCCATAAAGTCCGCCATTGACTTCGGCTCGGCCTGGTGGAGCTTATGCTTCAATAGGGTTCCTTCTCTGCATCCGTCCGTGAAGTAGCCAATAGCTTGCTCCTCGCCCACTCCTTCGCATGAGTTGCGCAGCTCGGACCATCTCGTGAGGTAGTCGCGGTCTGGCTCATCTGGGCCTTGCTTGAAGAGGGCCAGCTGTCATGGGCGGGGCGGTCACTTGTAGGTTCATGTGAAGTTCTTGATGAATGCTTCTTGGAAATCATGCCAGGAGTTGATCTGCAAAGCCGGCAGGCTGTTGAGCCACGTCCGAGCAGATCCTGTCAGCATGAGCGGCGCGTAGCGCACCGCTGTCCTCTTGTTGCCGCCCGCGATGTCGACGGCGGTGACATAGTCCGACAGCCAGTCTTCCGGCTTCACCGCCCCAGTATATTTGGGCATGTCACGCGGGAGCGCAAACTTGGCCGGAAAGGGCTCGTTGCGGATGCGAGGGCCGAAGCAGACCGGCCCCACTGAAGATTCCTCCTCGTCGAACTTGGAATCCGCCAGCTGGTTGAGCCGATGGCGGGCATCGTCCTTCGGCGGGTCGACGCGTTTCCCGATCCTCTGGCTCACGTGCGAGCGAGCTGGCTGATGACCTTGAGCGCCTTGGCCGGCTTCCTGAGCCGGCTGGGCTTGCGCTGCGGATCTGCCGCGCGCCGGCTCCACCGCATCTGCCCGAGGAGGGTGACGCGGCTTGCTGGTGACCGCCGCTGGATCTCAGGGCTGCCGGTTGTAATGGCCAGAATGCTGGGTGCGATGGTTTCCACCGCTTTTGCCAGGAGCTCGGTTGCTCCGGCTGTGCTCCGCCGGGCCGTGGTTGGGCGACGAAGCTTGTCCCTGCGACTTGTTCTGGCCGGCCACGACGATGCGGTTCTTGTATCGTGTGCCGCTCGCCTCTCCGCGCGGCTCCATCGCATGCTGCTGCAGATGGGCAGCGTCCAGGAGTTCTTAGATCCGAGCTTGCTTCTCCTGCAAGTCCTCGCCTTGCAGTCCATCCAGTTCAGAAGTGATGTACCGCACGGCGCGAAGGTTCTTCGTGGGCGTGCTGTAAGTGGGCTTGGTGATGATCGGTGGCAGCTTCGCCGAGGGCGCTGCCTGGTTCAGCTCCGCGCCCAGCTCACGGCCTCGTTGATGAACTTGTCCTGCCCGGCTAGGGCCGTCTCCAGCCGAAATGAAGCCGTGGGCGGTCTTGTACTCTTGGATCGTGGAGAGGATGCGCCAGCGAGTGTCTTCGATTTCAATCGCTTCCTTGAGAAGGTTTCGGCACGTCTGCTCCAGATCCTCGGAGACCTTGACTGGATCCGCGGTGAGGTCGAGTGGAGCACGCAGGTCCGTGATGGCTGCGTCCAACATGTCCCGCTCTGGAGGTGGAAGATCTTGTTCCGGTGGAGGTGGGCATTCAAGCGGCGGGCGTGCGGAGCGCGGTAGGCCGCCGCCACCGTCCTCCTCCAGGGCCAGCACTTCAACAATGTTGCAAAAGTTGCTGCTTTCGCCGTCATCGAAGTCTGCGTCATAGAGAGGCTCAAGCACATCGGTTACCTCCTCCGGGAAGGGCTTGGCGACGTAGAAGTAGTGGCTGCCGATGTCGAGGAAGGAGCCGCTACCGAAGCCGTTCCCGAAGCAGTCCAAGTTGTCGCTGATGCAGTCGAGGGTGCCGAACCTCCAGACGAGGCCGGACGAGGCCGGAGGCGACCCTCTCGCCGGGGATCGATGGGGATCCCGGCCGGAACTTGACTCCGCTCGCCGCCGCGCTTTGCCCCACGGTGGGCGCCAACTGTCGTGGGAATTTAGAGACAGTAGCCATGGGAAGGCTTATCGAAGGGGCTCGACGGTGGTGACAAGGGGCCCGGCTCGGGATTGTGCCTACTGAAACACCACGGTTTACCCAGGTTCAGGGCCCTCCCGGGTGGAGGTAAAGCCCCTACTTCCTGCCTGCTTCGTATTATCTGGACAGTATCGATTACAGTGCTCCTCGAGCTGTTCCGGCTAGAGGAGGAAGAAGAAGATCAGATCCCCTAGACTAAGGGTCCAGGCCCCCTTATATAGGCGGGGGCCTGTTTACAGGTTAGGTAGCGATTCGGCCGGCTGCCGGCTCCTCTGGGGTCACGTCTTCGGCGTGATCCTCTGGCCCTGCTCTGACAAAGGCGCTTTATAAAGCGCCTTTCCCCTGGACCGGCATCTGGGAGGCATATGCCCTCCCTTTTGCCTCGGATCCCGTCGTGGGGAAGGGTCCTTGATCGCTGATTGGCTGGGTCCGGTCGTGGCGCTCGTTACTCCCGTCCTTTGCCTCTGTCGTTCTTGTCGGGGCCAGCCCACTTTCGGCGAAACAGCCGTTGGTGGGCTTTTGTCTTCATCGCCCGGCTCCGGCTCTCCTCGGTGGAATCGCTAGCCGGCCGCTAGCGCCGCCAGCCCTCCGGGCGGAGCCGGCCTTCTTATCCTAGCATCGTGGAGATTCCTGGGACGCCAGCCGGCAGATAGCTCGGCTCTTGGCATGCCCCATAAGTCATCCCCACGACAACAAGCATGCATACTCATTTATCCTGCGACCTACAATGCCAAAATACTCAAGGGATACTTTACCAAAAGAAATTCTACTTGGACAAGCGGAGGAGTCACATACCGGAGAACAATTGCTCCAAATCTCAGCAGAAATGATGGGCCGAGCAAGGAGATTGAAAAATCGCGATGAAGAATGGCAAGAACATGGGTTTGAGCTGGGTGTTGAGATATTTCTGGAGAGAGAGTGTTGGGGAGGAAGAGATAAGTGAGAGGCCAGGTGGGGCCCCCTCACAGCAGGTGGGCGCGGCCAGGGCTGGGCCGCGCCCCCTGTGTGTGTGGTGGCGTGGCAGCCCCTCCTGGTGTCTCCCAGGTGCCTCTCTGTCCCATTTTTGACATAAAAATTTATACAGAATTTTCTGGAATTTTTCGAGAAAATTTATTTTTGTGGATTTTTAGAAATTGGCAAATCGATAAACTTCAGAAAAACGAAGATGAAACGATTTCAAGCAAATCAAAACCAAGTATGAGCAGCTCTGAGATACTCTTAATCATGTAACTAAACTAAAGGAATAAAATTGGTGAAAGTAAATATAAGTGAGATGGAGTGAATATGGTGAAAACGAAGTTTCGTTCATATAAAATCATTTTGTTAACAAGGTTGATCAAGTCTTGTTACCAAACTAACTTTATATGAGGCAAAACTTTGCATTTCACTAAATGCTTATGTTACCTCAACTTTGATAGGCATAGTCCCAATCATAACAATTTTATATTCTTCCTTGGGCTTCTGCTCTGAACAAATAATTTGACCAACTCTGATGGTCTCAACATTCTTGACGGAATTTAGAGCATTCTTTCTATCAATCTTCTTGGGAAAATAAACCGTGTACTCTTTGTCATTGACATTAAAAGTTACTTTTCCTTGATTGCAATTAATAACAGCACCTGCAGTGTTTAGAAAAGGTCTCCCAAGAATAATAGACATATTATCATCTTCAGGCATTTCCAACACAACAAAGTTAGTTAATATCAAACAACTGTTAGCAACTTGAACAGGAACATTTTCACATATACCAATAGGAATAGTAGTAGACTTATCAGCCATTTGCAAAGATATATCATTCGATACTAATTTTTCTAGATCAAGTCTCTTATAAAGAGAAAAAGGCATGACACTAACTCCAGCTCCCAAATCACATAAAGCAGTTCTAACATAGTTATTTTTAATGGAGCAAGGAATAGTTGGTATACCTAGATCTCCAAGCTTCTCCGGAACTTTACCATCAAAAGAATAATTAGCAAGTAAAGTGGAAATTTCCTCATTAGGAATCTTCCTTTTGTTAGTAACAATATCTTTCATATATTTTGCATAAGGAGGCATTCTAATAGCATCAGTCAAAGGAATTTGCAAAAATAAAGGTTTCATCCATTCACAAAACCTGTTGTAGTGTTCTTCTTTCTTGGACTTGTGTTTCTTACCAGGAAAAGGCATTGGTTTCTGCACCCATGGTTCTCTCTCTTTACCATGCTTGTTGGCAATGAAGTCTTCTTTACTGTACTTTGCATTCTTATCAATCTTTTCTGGTTCCTCTTCAACTTCTTCTTTATCGGAAGCCTCACCTGGTTCAGTTTCAGCATCAGAAATAGAAACACTATTAGGATCTTTACCTGTCCAGGAAGGTTCTGCAATTGTTTTATGCTTCTTCTTCTTCTTCTTGGAAGGAATATCATCACTTGAAGTGCATTGAGAATCTTGCTCGATCCTCTTAGGATGTCCTTCAGGATACAAGGGGTCTTGAGTGGTAGCACCACCTCTTGTGCGTATTTCACATGCTTGCTTCTCTCTTGCGGCATTAATTAGCAAGTATTTTTCCACCTTAGTAAGCTGATCAATTTGTGTTTGAACCATTTGAAAATGTTTAACAAGTATCTTCACATCATTGGAGGTTCTCTCCACAATATCCTGCAACTTGTTAATAGCCCTAGAATTTTCCAACAAATGATTCTGCACCTTTTTATTAAAATTTTCTTGCTTAACAATAAAATTATTAAATTCATCTAAGCATTGATCAGGAGGTTTAGAATAAGGAATATCTCTATCATCAAAGCGTTGGAGAGAGTGTACCTCAATTGTAGACGAGTGAGGGATTGGCTTACATAATTCTTCAATAGGAGGTAAATTCTTAACGTCTTCGGCTTCGGTGTAAGCTCTGGGACTGGCGCAGGTGTTGGTGCTGGTGTTGGCTAAACTAGAGTCCAATCATCATGATTCTGGCTTATTTTAGCCATTAGTTCTTCAGCTTCAGCCGGAGTTCTTTCCCTGAAAATACAACCAGCACAACTATCCAGATATGACTTAGACTCATTAGTTAGTCCATTATAAAATATATCAAGGAGTTCATGTTTAGGCAATGGCTCTTTAGGCAAAGCTCTAATTAAAGAACAAAACCTTGTCCAAGATTCAGGCAATATCTCTCCTTTTCCCTGTTCAAAGTCAAAGATTTTCTGCACAGCAGCATGTTGAGCACTAGCAGGAAAATATTTCTGAAAGAAAGCATTAACCAAAGCAATAGGACTATGAATAGACCCAGGAGACAAGCTATTAAACCAAGTTTTAGCTGCATCTTTCAACGAGAAAGGAAAAATCTTAGCAACAAAATAAGTGCGAAGCTTAATATCATCAGAAAATAAATTACTCAAAGTAGAAAGCTCATTCATGTGCTCCATAGCACTCTCATCTTTAGTACCACAAAAAGAAGTTTTCTCAACAATAGATATGTAAGATAAATCCAAAGAGAAATCATAATCCTTGTCTCTAATATCTATGGGAGAAGCAGCAAACTTAGGATCATGAGACAATTTATATCTAACAGCACGTCTCGCTAGAAGTTCCTTAACAGCTTTAGCATCACGAGTAGCACGAGCTTCAGCAATAAAATCATCGTCAAGCTCAATATAAGCATCATCAAAATCATCACTAGGAGATTCCCTAGACTCAGGTGAACTAACAGGTGTAACAGTGGTGTTTCCCAACTTAGCTCTAGCAATAGTAGCATCTAAAAAGGAACCTAGTGAACTACTCTCATCAAGCACAGTAGAAGCATCATCTAAATTATCAGTGGCATTTTCAAACTCAGAAGAAGTAGTAGCAGTAGTGTGTGCATGTGGTGGTGTAAGCAACTTACTCATAACAGATGGTGAATCAAGAGCAACAAAGGTATTCAAAGTCGTACCTCTTCTTGTAGTGGATGGCAATATAGGAACTTTTCCATCACGAGGTTTACCCATGATGAAAGGATTGCAGCGAACAATATGAATCCCAAGTGAACTTACAAATAAAGCTATGCTCCCCGGCAACGGCGCCAGAAAATAGTCTTGATGACCCACAAATATAGGGGATCGCAACAGTCTTCGAGGGAAGTAAAGCCCAAATTTATTGATTCGACACAAGGGGAGCCAAAGAATATTTATAAGCCTTAACAGATGAGTTGTCAATTCAGCTGCACCTGGAAACAGTCTTGCTCGCAGTGGTTTATCAGTAGCAACAGTTTTATAGTGGTGATAGTAGTGAAACAGTAACAACAGTAGTAAAATAACAGCGGTAATAGTAGCAATAGTAAATAGTAGGAACAAATACTGTAGGTATAGGGATGGATGTACGGGCGTTGCATGGATAAGATAATTCATGAAATCAATGAGAGATGGGCATTGCAGATAAATAATGATAAAGCAACCTAGTACTAACAATCATAGGCATGTGTTCCATATATAGTCGTGCGTGCTCACAAGGAGAAACTCCATTTAATAAAGTACCGGAGAAAAGCATTAACACTCGGTGAACACATGTGATCCTCACATCGTAGCCATCCCCTCCGGTTATCCCAATTTCTGTCACTTTGGGGCCTCGGGTTCCGGACAACAATATGTGTAAACAACTTGCAGGTATGACCAAAAACAACAATTATCATAATGAAACAATAACATGTTCAGATCTGAAATCATGGCACTCGGGCCCAAAGTGACAAGCATTAAGCATAACAAGTTGCTACAATGTCATAAGCACTAATAATAGATACTAGGCACCATGTCCTAACAATCTCATATCAAATTACATGAGCAATCTCATCCAATCCCTATCATCCCCTCACCTACAGCGGGGGAATTACTCACACATGGATGGGGGAGTCATGGATGGTCGATGGAGGGACGTCGGTGATGATGGTGATGAAAATCGCCTCCAAATCCCCGTCCCGGCAGGGTGCCAGAACGGAGTTTCTGGTTTCGAATCGTGGTTTCTGATGGTGGCGGCGCAGCGGAACTCTATCTGAGAAAAACGCCGTACCCCCGATATTTTCAGGTCAGAGGGTATATGTAGGCGGCAGGAGAGGTCGAGGAGACGGCCGAGCCGTCCTCACAACAGGTGGGCGCGGCCAGGGCTGGGCCGCGCCCCCTGTGTGTGTGGTGGCCTCGTGCCTCCGCTCCATCTCGTCTTCTGGCTCCGTGGGTCTTCTGGTGAAATAGGATTTTTGCCAATTTTTCCCAAATTTTTACTGAAAGTTGGATTTCTACACAAAAACAAGACACCAGAGCAATTCTGCTAAAAACAGCGTTAGTCCGTGTTAGTTGTATTCAAAACACACAAATTAGAGGAGAAACAATAGCAAAAGTATTCAGGAAAGTAGATACATTTTGGACGTATCAGCGTATCGAGTGGAAAATAGTAATAGTATGCGAGTAAAGTAAACAGTGCGAGTAAACTAAACAGGTGATAGTAATATAAAGGAAATAGGACCGGGGTCCACAGTTCACTAGTGGTGTCTCTCCATAAGATAAAATAATACATGCTGGGTAAACAAATTAGAGTTGGGCAATTGATAGAATAAAGACAACGTGCATATGTCGAGAGGATCACTATGAGATTTACTCTGGGCATTACAATAAGATACATAGACCGCCATCCAACTGCATCTATGACTAATAATCCACTTGTGGCAAATCAATCCGAGAACTCCACAAGTATTAAGTTGCGAACAACAGATAATTGCATTAAGCAAAGTGTGTAATGTAAACAAAGCATATGCCCTTGAGCATATGAATGTTGTTTTCCCCCTAGTAGCAACAGCACATCTACAACCTTAGAGGTTTCTGTCACTCCCCCAGATTAAATAGAGGCATGAACCCACTATCGAGCATAAATACCCCCTCTTGGAGTCACTAGCAACTACTCGGCCAAGATAGCTACTAACAACGGAGAGCATGCAAGATCATAAACAACATAGAGATAACATAAGATAATATTCCGTCGGGGGGTCTTTATAGGCGAAGGGGCAACGTCAGGAGTGGGCCGAGGCGCCCTTACACATAGGGGGCGCGGCCAGGGGCCAGGCCGTGCCGCCCTGTTGTGTGGGGCCCTCGTGGCCCCACTCCGTCTCCTCTTCGGTTCTCTGGAAGCTTCGGTGAATTTCTGGACATTCGGCTTTTGTTTTGTCCAATTCCGAGAATATTTCCCGTGTAGCTTTTCTGAAACACAAAAGCAGCAGAAAACAGGGAACTGGCACTGTGGCGACTTGTTAATAGGTTAGTTCCAGAAAATGCATAAAAGTGCCACGAAGTGTAACGAAACACTAAGCAAATGGTGTAAAAACAAGCATGGAGCATCAAAAATTATAGATACGTTTGAGACGTATCAGTAAGGAAAACCTTGCCTCATATCTCTCACATGTTTCCGTCTCTCCCCTCATGTGTTCTGTACGCCCGTGCACCGCCATTGAAACTCACGCCTCCACTCATCGGCGGAAAGGAGGCAAAACACCAATAGGAAGACAAGGTGGCAACTACTATTGAGGGTGAGACATCGATGACAAGCAGGACCGGAGAGGTGATGGTGCAGGCAAGAGAGGCTGCAGAGGTGGCTGCAGGCTAACAAGGTGGTTGCTGTTCCGATTTGGAGCTCCATTGACAAGAAGCAACAAGGTTTGGCCATCGATTTGAGCACTTGACCATAATAGCCATTCTGATTCCGTTTCCTAGCTAGGAGATGAGATCCTCTTTCTGCCGCTCTAGTTATGTAATTGAAACTAGTACTACTCCCCATGTCCCAGTTATATGGTGCCAATTAATTTGGGCTGGAAGGATCAAGTAGCATATTTTGGAAGACCCTGGATGGACATTAGCAGGTCAGTAGATGTGATGGAACTTACACGATTTGATTACTCTATAATTGGTTCATCTTGTCATTTAGGAATTTGATGAGGGACTTGATCATAATTTAGTGGTCTGTAATGAATTTTAACTACTACTTTTTTATGACTACTGTGCCATGAGCTAGACATAACTGAATCTGGAATATTTTGATAACTTATATGGTTGTGTGGTACAAAATGTGTTATGTTTGATGTCATAAATTGTGTATGTTATAGCTGTGAGTATATATTTGTTCTTTTGAGAGTCATAAATTGACGAAAATGTGGCCAATGCTCTCATTTCCCTTTCTCCTCCTCTCTCTCCTTGTTCTTTGGAGAGTTTCCAATGCCACCCTGTCTCCACTCCCTCTTCCCTCTGGCATCCTCACTGGCCAAAGTGGATGTGGGAGGGGAGGCTGGCCCCTCTTAGTATATAGCAATAGTTGTAAGTGTTTTTTTCCTACATGGTGCATGGTAGCTGGCGGGGATTGCTCTCATCTTCGTGTTGCTCTGGTGGTCAGTGATGATGATGGGGGGAGAGGGTCTTGCTACCTACCCATTAAATAATATCAAAGTGAATCCTCCAGATCTAGAGGTTTCAGTCCGTCAAGCCAGGGTTCAACTAGATTGAGGGGCTATACATTCTTCTCCCTGTCGTAATGTAGTCGGGAGGGACGGGGATGAATTTGTCTCACTGTGCTTCTGAAGCCATATTCTGTGGAGGAGTGCATCAGCAGAGGCTCTTATATGCCAATTCTATCCATGGCCAAGGGAGGCCCTCCATGCTCGGCTACTTGTCTAGGCCAGGCTGCTTCTCCCTTCACTATAAGATCTTGGACCTCAGTGTGGGGTTCAACGCTGGTTTCACTGGTGTCGTCCCCGGAGGTGTTGTTGACGCCCAGACCTTGAGGTCATTGGCACGGAGCGATGAGATTGCTTTTCTATTTACCTCTCTGAGGGCTTGTTTGCAATGTCCAAGGATCAGTTTGTAATTTATTTAATCATTAGGATGACAGGATCCCTCCTGGAATTGTAATATCATAGCTGAAGTAATGCAGGCTTCGAGGCCCTTTAGGGCCTTTCGCATCAAAAAAAATTTGGCCAAAAATAGTAACAAAATGTTGTTGAAATTTTGATTAATATCGTGTGTTACATATGGGAGGTATGCTCACCATAGCTATGAAAGAAGTGAGCCAAACCCAATTCTAGTCATTCCATTCCACCTTTTTAGTCCCAACTAGCCATTCCATTCCATCGTTTTAGTCCCAACCAAACACAAAATGAAACATTTGATTCTACTTTTTTTCGCAATCAAACATGATGAGAATGGAACCGTTCTATTACAGTGGAGAACAATGACATTCCATTCCACCTCATCTCATTAACAAACACGGCAAATGAACGTGTAGTGCGTGGTATAATGTGTGTTATAATTTCTAAAATGTGGAGGGTAAAATACATAACTGACATCATTTTTTTGAAACGGGACACCCCCAGCCTCTGTATCAATTGATGCATACGGCTTTATATTAAAATACATAATTGACGCAATATGGTGGAAGCGACGAATGGAACTCTAGGGGAACACCCATGTTTGCGAAACACGGAACCTTGCATACTTTATAGGTACTAGAGATTTGTAACCTCGGTTTCTTTATATGGTACATTCTATTTATTTTTTGTTCTGTATTTATTGTGTGACGTTGTATAATGTTGTAATGCACTCATAATTCTGTTGGCTTTCTTCATACAACTGTATTGCCAGAAAATAAATCTAAATGAGTGAGTGTATATATCATTGTTCTGAGCAAACTTGAATAAAGGTTGCTAGACACCCTGACGAGGGGTTAACTCGACAAATGTCCTAGATGAAGGACTTAGGATCGGGGGAAGAGCAACGACTAGAGATTTCGGGATCGAGATTGGCGCACGATGTACCTAGGTTCACGTCCCCGCGGTGGAGGATCGCTACATCCTGCTAGCAATCTAGTAGATAATCACAATGGTGTTTACATGGAGCCGCCGTAGGCGGAGATTTGTATCTAGTCTATGTCTAATCTATCTTGTCTCTCTAATATTGCTTGTCTATGATATTCGATGTCTATGAGATATCTTATCTGATGTCGATGTAACTTGTCCCTCTAGGGGCGCCCTTGCCTGGCTTTATATATGCAACCAGACCAAGGTTTCACAAGAGTTCTAGTCGAATACGGATTAGACCCTTCCTTCTTCTACTCCAAGTCAACTTGTCGAGTCCTTGTAGTTCTCCACCTCCTTAATAGGCCGGGCCCGGTATACTAACCCGTGAGTACCCGAAGGGCATATCCATGTCAGTAGCCCCCGAGACTCAATTCGAGTTGCAGACTCGGGTTGAGTCTCCAAAACTTCAAATCTTTGACTTCTTCAATCTTCGACTTTGTCTTTCTTTGACTTCTTCAAACTTCAACTTCTTCAAACTTCAAATGCTTCAATCTTCGACTTCTTGAATTTTTGACTTCAATTCTTCGACTTCCTGAAATCTTCGGGTTCTTGAATCCGCGCTCCCGATGGGAGTGAAATATCGAGTTTATTTTCTGGTGCTTGCCACCGACAATGGACTTGAAATTTTCTTCCTCGCTCTTCATTGATGATCTTCTCAAAGTAAATCTTCATCGGGTGCGCGACCAGCGCTCCCGATGGGAGTAGCCCCCGAGGCTATGGTCGGGTACTTGTAGTCGATCATAGGCTCCAATAGTCTTCTTCTTCTCTTCTTGTCGAATTCTTCTCGAAATTATTTTTCTATCGGGTGCGCGGCAGCGCTCCCGATGGGAGTAGCCCCCGAGTCTATGTTCGGGTACTTGTAGCCGAGCATAGACTCAAGTTGTACTACTCGATGAAGTTCGGCTCCTGTTGAAGGACTTGATGATTTTGTCGACTCCTGCAGAAAATATGAATAATTATGAAAAAATTGTCTCTCGAAGAAATATTTGTGCTTGTAGATTGCAATCATGATGATGTAGTATGTAAAATAAAAACTCGATGTTTTTTCGCAATTTTGTTGCTCGTACGTAAGACCCTTTTGTTAGCCTGATGCACTTCACGGCTCGATCAGCTACTCGGGTCAGACGTAAATCAATGCGTGTGCCGCATTTGAATTTCAAGATACTTGCTAAGCCTTTTCGTTAACCTGACGCCCAAGATTTTGGCCTTGCCAACCGTTAGTCGAGCTTCATGCGACTGTAAACTAAATTGACAAGTATTCGACAAAGAACGCCAGCTAGCTACTAGGGCTTTCACAATTTTTTCGAAGTCAATGATATGCAAGATGATTGTTAATGGCGGAACCCCCGAGTGTTGGGTGCGGCAAAAGTAAATGACAATTGACTCTTGGAAGAGGAAAACTTAGCTTTTATCGGGTGCGACGTGGTCGGCGCGGCCATAGTCGACGATGTCGTAGTCGAGTTGTTGTCGTAGAATCACAATCACGACCGGAGGCGAAGTTGCTGTCGAGCCCCCGAGCACTGTTGGGATCGTCGCGTTGCTGATGTCGACGAAATCGCAGGTCTTGAGTGTGAGTTTCCGCACTCAGGGGCGAGTTGATGTCGAGCCCCCGAGCGTTACCGATAGTTTACGCGAGTGCGCGGCGGCGAGCCCCCGAGCGTTACAAGCCGCAGTTGACGATGTTGAAGTAGTCAAAGTAGTCGTAGTATTTTCTCCGGGTTGTCCGAGCAGTTTTTGCAACTTCCCGATTCATATTCTGAGTAGTGATCGGAGCGCTCCTGCCTCCCACGTCGCTTCCGATTGATCTTCAAATTCTGAAGTAGGAAATCATGAGCTAGTGTTTTGCACGTATTCATCATGGTCACCCGAGATCTTTCCCAATAAAGCTTCAATCTGATGTCATCTGGTTGCCACAAGCCGAAGAAGATAATCCGGCGGGAGCAATTTGTATCGATTCCTTTTTCTCTTCTTCTTTTTTGCTTGCCTTCACGTGAAGTAATACAACACGTAACATGGTGGCTGGTCTTTGTTCTTCCTTGGAACTTGAACTGCTTCTACTATCTCACTTGATTAATTCTTTGCAGGATCTTGCTTGATCTCTTTGACTTCACCACGTGAGCTTAATATGTATGGTGCACGCGTACGGTGGACCTGGTATGTGCCGCTGTTTTGGCTTCCAGGAGGTCGGGCGTCGGTTTTCTCGTGATGCAGGATATCAGCATGATTTTTCTTCAAGTCGAAAGATCTGCTTCCTTATTTGCGTATAGCTTTGGTAACGATACAGCTCCCGATGGACTTTGGACTTGAACTTTCGGTGGCCGCCTGAGCAGACTTCTGGATTAATAGCGCCATCGCGACGCTTTTCAGATCAACCGATGATTTTTTTTTCCTTGTCGCTGATCTAGACCCGCTCTTGTTTGTAGACGAAATCTTCCAGTAACGAAGTCGATAATTAGCCGGATGCGATCTGGCTGCTGCTGTCGGCAGCCGCAAAATTTCTTGATCTTGATTTCTTCATACTGTTCCGTACCCTTGCTCCATGAATCTTCGGCTGTATGCGCGTTGTTGATCTTGATGATGTAGAAAAAATTTGCTGATATCGCCGATGGAAAAGTTGAAGGATCCCGCCCGGATAACAAAATCCAGTCGCCGCGATCCCCATGGTCGGCGCCAATTGACGAGGGGTTAACTCGACAAATGTCCTAGATGAAGGATTTAGGATCAGGGGAAGAGCAACGACTAGAGATTCCGGGATCGAGATTGGCGCATGATGTACCCAGGTTCACGTCCCCGCGGTGGAGGATCGCTACATCCTGCTAGCAATCTAGTAGATAATCACAATGGTGTTTACATGGAGCCGCCGTAGGCGGAGATTTGTATCTAGTCTATGTCTAATCTATCTTGTCTCTCTAATATTGCTTGTCTATGATATTCGATGTCTATGAGATATCTTATCTGATGTCGATGTAACTTGTCCCTCTAGGGGCGCCCTTGCCTGGCTTTATATATGCAACCAGACCAAGGTTTCACAAGAGTTCTAGTCGAATACGGATTAGAGCCTTCCTTCTTCTACTCCAAGTCAACTTGTCGAGTCCTTGTAGTTCTCCACCTCCTTAATGGGCCGGGCCCGGTATACTAACCCGTGAGTACCCGAAGGGCATATCCATGTCACACCCTTTGCATGTTTTTTTATACCACTGAACTATGCGGAAAGTTTTTTTGGCATATGGGCACCAGTGATCCCTTAACTTTCAGTTTTTTGAAAATTTTAAAATCTCACACTTCTATGTCTCCAAAAATTATGGCGTTAAATATATAGAAAGATATATACAGGAGGAGCGCATGCAAAAAAGTCCCGTTAAAAAATACTTTATATTTTTGGAAATACAAAAAAGACAAATTTCTGACAAAAAGATATACTATTGTACTATTATTTTACTACTATTTGCTCTCAGAAATTTGTCTTTTTTATATTTTCCAAAATACAATGTATTTTTTAACGGAACTTTTTTGCATACACTTCTCCTATATATATTTATCTATATATTTAACCTCATAATTTTTAGAGACTTAAAAATGGGAGATTTTAAAAAATTTAAAATTCTAAAAATGGAGGGAGCACTGGTGTCCATGTGTACCAAATCCCTTCTCTGAACTATGTATCTTCTCCGATATAGTTTGCCAAAGGGAGACCTCGTAAAGACTGAAGACGCAAGAGAGAGAGAGAGAGCAAGCTCAACTCATCTCGCACAATAAAATTGGATACTTTGATAAAACACACTTGTCCTCATTTGCAGTTAGATAAATTCAGCGTCTTATCATATCTCCCTTCTCCCCATATGGTCCGCTGGATGCATATACCAAACCAGGAGGTAGCTGCTAGCGCTCCAGGCCAATAAATTCTCAAGCAACACGCATTGATATGCAGCTACAGTAGTCAAGCAAGCAGCACTTGTCGCCTTTCTCCTGTTCTTCTCCTTCCTTTGAGATCTCTGGCACACATCCACCGGCCGGCTAGCGTTTGTCCCTTGCAAGCGTGTTTCTTTGTTCTGAACCAGAAACCAAACAAACTACAGTCTACTACAGTTATGGATGCAATTGGACAAAGCACTAGAAAACAGATCTGCAGATGTATGTTTGAGAGAGATAATAACCATACATATATGCAAGCTCTTAGGACACCAGCTGACACGGCAGAACCGGTCTTCACATGCGATAACTCTTGCGTCCAAAAGGTAGGTATACATATGTTCTTCAACTCATATATGGTCGATACATGTTGGGGGCAGATAGCTACGTGCGGCACTGGGACCAATAATAGCAGTTCTTGTGTCAAATACTTGCAGCAAGCTTCTGGGAGCTGCTTGACATAACTGGTTTAGCTTTAGTCTGCAGCATGCATCCATGAAATTGATGGTTTTTTTATTAGTTGAGGTTCAGTTATTGGAACTATACGCATGCAGTAGTTTCTACACAATTACTATGTAAATACTACTATTTGAATAAATGACGACTTGTTTTAGAAATCGTCATTGCTAATTCTCAGTTGCCTTTTTTCTAATTAAATCCAAGTCACCCAAAATTAGCATATTAAAACAATGTAATTTCTTAAAATATTACTTCGATTTTTGTTATGAGGTTTTAGTTTTAGAATGAGGTGGATGATCAAGGACAGCCTGGTATTGATCCAACGACTTAGAAAAATGATCAAGAATTATGAAAATTCAAACAATTTGCTTTACGAGTAGTAATGTATAATCTACCATAAACATGCGAGAGGTGGTTAAGTCGGAGTTTATGAAATGATGTAACTGGCTAACTGACGGCTGAACACTGTAAAGGTCATGATGGCATTTGCACAACTATTGATGCATGGTCCATATTATGGCCGATCTATTTCAAAAGCCCAATATGTAGCCAAATCCATTGGCTTAGAGTGATTTGAGAGAATTAATCAAAAGGTACCACATGTAAAAAATAGAGTTAGGTACGCCGGTGGTCTACTTCAGCGAACAAACCATCCCCTAAAACTAGATGATTTTTTTAAAGAAACGGTCTTCCCTCCGGTATTACCGATCCGGGATGGGTCAGTCAAATAAGGATGTGTTTGTTTGAGCGACAAGAAGGATGGGATCTGGATTTCGTAGATAGGATTGTCAAGATTTTTTGTATGATTGGCATGGGTGGGTGATCCTATGTTTTTTTGGTTTTGAGGGATTTGAGGTGGTTGGGATGAATTGTGTTTAGATTAGTAGATAACATCAATTGGTTAATATGTAATGAACAGTAATATCATCATATGTGGCACATTGGCGAAAGCAGTAGCAACAACCCGTAGAAGCCCCGCGGTGGCGGAGGTGACGTGTTGTGTACTTTCCCATGCGAGCACAGGAGTTTAAGACTTAGTTGAGGCAAATGAGGAGAAGGGCCTCGCTGCAAGAGTTGCAGCTCCCTCGGCGGCTAGTCTCCATCAGGGTCGATGAGGAAGACGCTGCATGGGTAGAGGATTTGGACAAGGGGGTGGGGGGGAGGGGGGAGAGTGAGATTAGACGACGGGAACAAAACAGTCTAGCCGATTTTGGTTCGCAGTTTGGTCCAGCGCATTTGAAGTTATTCTTCTTTAGTGGTGAATTCTATTTGGGTTTTCTACAACCAAACACATGCATAACATGGACAGTTCTATTCCATACACAATTTGGTCTGTAACCAACACATTCTAAGTTGAAGTTTTCTTGTTTTGTTCACGTTTTTTTTTCTTCCTGTTTTCTTACATTTCTGTGTAATGCATAGATTTTTTTTTCCTTTCTAATATTCTTACTTTTTTTAAAGCAAATAGACGATAGTGATTTTTTGTTATTCTCCATAAGTACATAAAAATATTTATTTTTTGTTATTTCATTTTCTTTTCTTGAAGCTAAATAAATTTATAAAAATATGAACATATTATTTCCTGAGCATGAGCATACTTTTCTATCAATATGATCATACTTTTATGTAGATGAACATCTATTCAGAAATAGATGAAACTATCTTATATGTATGTGACACTAGTGGAAAAAGAGGCTTCTATCCGCCACCTTTAGTCCCCAAACTATTTGGGCCGCGACTAAAGGGGGCATTAGTCCCGGTTCGTGCCGCTGGGGTATGGCCAGCACCCAGTCCCGGTTCGTAATGGACCTTTAGTCCCAATCGTTAACACGGTCCGGGACTAAAAGGGTGGCGGGCGGGAACCCTGATGCGGCACGGTGTGTTAATGTAAATCACCATCCAGTTGGGAACCCCAAGAGAAAGGTATGATGAGTATAGCAACAAGATTTTCCCACAGTAAGAAACCAAGGTTTAATCGTATCCAGGAAAAAGCCAAACTCCAGAAGGTGATGCTGGCTAGCTTTGCGACAGCTCCGGACAATTTATAAGGCGCCTCGTCTAGTACTTTGCTTTGCCAGCTGCAACGCGGAACCTGCACACAACACAACCAAATACTTTGCTCCCAACTTACGATGAGGTTGTCAATCTCACCGGTTTGCTGTAAACAAAGGAATGAGCATATCAAGTGGAAAGCTATAGTAGTATGCGAGTAAAGTAAACAGTGCGAGTAAAGTAAACAGGTGATAGCAATATAAAGGAAATAGGACCAGGGTCCACAGTTCACTAGTGGTGTCTCTCCATAAGATAAAATAACACATGCTGGGTAAATAAATTACAGTTGGGCAATTGATAGAATAAAGATAACGTGCATATGTCGAGAGGATCACTATGAGATTTACTCTGGGCATTACAACAAGATATATAGACCGTCATCCAACTGCATCTATCACTAATAATATACCCGCGGGGAATCAATCCGAGAACCCCACAAGTATTAAGTTACGAACAACAGATAACTGCATTAAGCAAAGTGTGTAATATAAACAAAGCATATGTCCTTGGACATAAGAATGTTGTTTTCTCCCTAGTGGCAACATCACATCTACAACCTTAGAGGTTTCTGTCACTCCCCCAGATTAAATAGAGGCATGAACCCAACTATCGAGCATAAATACCCCCTCTTGGAGTCACTAGTATCTGCTCGGCCAAGATAGCAACTAACAATGGAGAGCATGCAAGATCATAAACAACATAGAGATAACATAAGATAATATTCAGCACATCAACTCAATCATAACACCAATATTCATCGGATCCCAACAAACACAACATGTAGAATTACATAACGGTGATCTCGATCATGTAAGGTAGCTCACGAGATCTAAACATGAAGCACATGGTGGAGAAGACAACCATCTAGCTACTGCTATGGACCCATAGTACAAGGTAGACTACTCACTCATCGCGCCGGAGGCAAGCATGGCGATGAAGAAGACCTCCGGTGGCGATTCCCCTCTCCGGTAGGGTGCCGGCAAGAGCTTCTGGACCCTCCCGATCTCGGGTCGACGACGGCGGCGAATCGCGATATGTTTGTGGAAAAGTAATCGGGTCTTTAGGTTTTTCCCGTCGGGGGGTCTTTATAGGCGAAGGGGCATCTCCAGAAGTGGACCGATGCGGCTACACACATAGGGGGCGCGGCCTAGCCCTGGGCCACGCTGCCCTGTTGTGTGGGCCCCTCATGGCCCCACTCCGTCTCCTCTTCGGTTCTCTGGAAGCTTCGGTGAATTTCTGGATGTTTGGCTTTTGTTTCGTCCAATTCCGAGACTATTTCCTGTGTAACTTTTCTGAAACACAAAAACAGCAGAAAACAGGGAACTGGCACTGTGGCATCTCGTTAATAGGTTAGTTTCGGAAAATGCATAAAAATGCCACGAAGTGTAACGAAACACTAAGCAAATGGTGTAAAAAACAAGAATAGAGCATCAAAAATTATAGATATGTTAGAGATCTATCAGCATCCCCAAGCTTAACTCCTGCTCGTCCTCGAGTAGGTAAGTGATAACAAAAGAAATAATTTTTGAGGTGACATGCACCTACATAATCTTGATCATCTATGTAAGCATTGTGCGCTGGGATCAAAAGAACTTAAAACATGGGCATGAAAGATATAATCTTGATAGAAGAAACTTAGCAACCATGTTATAACATGAAAAAGAACACAAATGAAAGATCATGAAAATGAAACAATGAAAGTCAAACGTGTGTTCAAATCATATGGAAAACATACAAATGGTTTTCAGCTTGTCCTTCATGAGAGAGCAAAGCATAAATGCATAGGACACCTTCAAGTTTAAGAGGGCGACTAGATACAAATAATTTAAGAACAAGTGAAACCAACATCATGAATCAATCAATGAAAACTTTGGGACAATGCACATTATACTCAGAATGACAACTATGCTCTCTTAGACGGTGCATAAAGATAGAAGGTGGTGACTCAACATAAAAAGGAAAAGAAAGGCCCTTCACAGAGGGAAGCAGTGATTAAACATGTGCTAGAGCTTTTCATTTGTAAAACAGAGATAAAAATTGGATTTTGAGAGGTGGTTGTTTCATGTCAACGACTGGCAATGGGGTCTTACTATCTTCCGTAATAAACAAGTGAGAGCGGTTCCGAGTTCTTTGAAAATTTGGCACATTGGTGCTCTTTTATAAAGCTTTGGCACTCCTCCCCACCTTTTTTTCCTTTCTCAAACCATGGCTAACCGATTCCATCGGGTGCCCACCAACATTCACATACCATGGAGGAGTGCCTATTTTTCCTTTTTTAGAATTAGATTGCAATGGTCTGACCAGCTCTCATGCAAAATTAATGATGAGCAGATGAAGCTGCCTAGTCGAGGGGTACTTAATTTAATATGGAAGATAGCAATTCCTACCACTACGTCCTCATGAGCTAAAAACAGTGGCACAAAACGAGAAGTAGTTGAAAGTTTTGAAAGGTAGCACATAAAAATTTACTTGGAATGGCCTACAAATACCATGCATAGGAATTTATAGTGGACACAATGGCTAACTTGGTTTTTAGGAGTTGGATGCACGAGTAGAGCTCATACTCAGTACAAAATAAGGGCTAGCAAAAGACTAGGAGCGACCAACTAAGAGAGCAATAACGGCCATAATCATGCATAGCGACAAAACGACATTAAAAAAAGCATAAGATGGCATCAAAAGTCAAAAACTAAATGATCATAGAGGCTTATGGCGACTTTGTATGAGTCAAACATGTGTGAGCATGCGCCAAGTCAACCCAAATAAAGCATCAAAGGAGAAAACCAAAATAATGCTTCCAAATAATTAAAACAACGCATGATTTTTCATAGGCTCATTAAGCAATCTCAGTCATTTGAAACAAGTCATGCTACAGCTAAAAACCACTAAGCATACTATCAAAAAGACATCAAGCACGACATGCAAAAGCCTAGGCCGCAGTCTACACAAGCTCCTTTTTGTACCACTTTTTTGCATGAAACTTTTTCTCTTTTCCAACACCATTCGAACTTTTTTAAACAACTCTTTTGATGAAAACCAACATGGACCAGAGGTCAAAATACACCTTGATGCAAAGATATAACAAGATCTGAACACAAATCAAGGCGAAAATTGAAAGCTAAACGCAGTTCTAGAAAAAGAGAACACTCGTTGAAACGATAAGAGTGAAAAACTGAGTGTTCTTGGCAAATGAAAAGCAAGGCAACTTCTCCAAAAGGAATTTGTTGGGTTCCAACCATTTATTGCAGCAAACAAAACTAAACAAAACTGAAAACTAAAACAACTGACGCTCTAAGAAAAACGCATAGTGCATGAAGCAATAAAAATATAGTATGTTGAAAGGTGACCTGATTTTTGCCGATGAAAAAGGGGTGCCTCGGGGGCATCCCCAAGCTTTGATGCTTGTACCTCTTGGATATTTCTTGGGGTGATATGGGCATCCCCAAGCTTGAGCTTTTGTCCATTCTTCAACTCATCTCATCATTCTCCAATCCCTACACTTGAAAACTTCATTCATACAAAACTAAACACAATTCTATTAGCAACATTAGTGTAAGCATAGAAATAAAGCATATACTACTGTAGCAACTTCCCCAAAAGTTCCGTGATCAAAAGAACTCAAAAAGAAAGTGATCAAGCGGCAAACACAAATAATGGCAGAAATCTGTCAAAACAGAACAGCTGAAAAGGTCGAATTTTTAGAGGGTTTTCTGTTGCTCAAATCAAAAAGTGTATAACTAATAAAAGTTTGGATATAACCTGGGTCATATGCACAAGAAATCGCAGGTCCAAAAGATATTCTGAGAATTTTCACGAATTTTTACGGTGCAGCACCGAAAACTGTTTCAGGACAGCAACATCCCCAAATCTTACCTCACTCAAATTAGAGGCTTCTTTTGGCACAAAAACGAAATAAAAAGGATAAGGAGAGGTTATTACAGTAGTAATAACTTCCAAGACTCGAATAAAATAAAAATAACTGAAAGTAAAAACATTGGGTTATCTCCCAAGAGTGCTTTTCTTTAACGCCTTTGAGCTAGGCGCAGAAAGTGCGAATCAAGTAATATCAAGTGATGAAGCATCAAGTTCATAATTTACTCTAAGAATATAGTCAAAAAGTAATTTATTTCTATTTCTAGGGAAGTGTTCCATACCTTTCTTGAGTGGGAATTGATATTTTATGGTGTCTTCCCTCATATCAATGATGGCACCTACAGTTCGAAGAAAAGGTCTTTCCAAAATAATAGGACATGAAGCATTGCATTCAACATCCATGACAAGAAAATCAACGGGAACAAGGTTATTGTTAACCATAATAAGAAAATCATTAATCCTTCCCAAAGGTTTCTTCTTAGCAATATCAGCAATAGGAACATCATAATAGCACTTTTCAAGCGGTGGTAAATCAAGCATGTCATAAATCATTCTAGGCATGATAGAAATACTAGCACCTAGATCACATAAAGCATGGCAATCAAAACCATTAACATGCATATCAATGATGGGTTCCCAACCATCTTCTAACTTCTTGGGAATAGAAGTTTTTGCTTCCACTTTTCATCCCTAATTTTCATGAGAGCATTGGTAATATGCTTAGTAAAACCAACATTTAAAGAACTAGCATTAGGAGTCAAAGCAAGCTTTTGCAAGAACAAAATAACTTTAGATATATTGCAGCCATCAACATCAAAATCATTAAAGGAAATAGAGCTATCATCTCCCACACTCCGAAAAATTTCAGCACTCTTTTGAGAAAAAGTTTTAGCAGTTTTAGGCTTTTTAACACTAGGAGTAGGAGTTTTCTCTACACCAATCAAAGTAAGGGAATTGCTAGCATTAGGAATAACATCATTAGAGGTAGTAATGGTACATACCTTCATCTTTCTAGCCATCTCATCTTCTCTTTCCCACCTGGCATGCAATTCTGCTAGCATCCTAACATTTTCATCAATTCTAACTTGGATAGCATTAGCAGTGGCAAAAGGATTGTTCTCCTTCACATCATTAGGCAACACTTTTAATTTTAGAAGTTCAACATCATGATCAAGGCTATCAACTTTAGAAGCAAGAATATCAATTTTGCCTAACTTTTCCTCAACAGACTTGTTAAAAGCATTTTGCTTACCGATGAAGTCCTTGAGCATTACCTCAAGCTCGGAGGGCACGGACCTAGTGTTGTTGGAGGAATTACCATAAGAATTACCATAACCATTACCATTGGTAGAAGGATACAACCTATAATTGTTACTAGCAAAATTGTTCCTATAAGCATTATTGTTAAAATTATTATTTCTAATGAAGTTTACATCAACATGCTCTTCTTGAGCAACCAAAGAGGCCAAAGGAACATTATTAGGATCAACATGAGTCCTATCATTAGAAAGCATAAGCATAATAGCATCAATCTTATCACTCAAGGAAGAGGTTTCCTCAACAGAATTTACCTTCTTACCTTGTGGAGCTCTCTGGGTGTGCCATTCAGAGTAATTTACCATCATATTGTCGAGAAGCTTCATTGCGGCGCCCAAGGTAAGGGACATAAAAGTGCCTCTAGCAGCTAAATCCAATAGGTTCCTTGAAGAAAAATTCAGTCCTGCATAAAAAGTTTGGACAATCATCCAAGTAGTTAGTCCATGAGTGGGGCAATTCTTTATCATAGATTTCATTCTTTCCCAAGCTTGAGCAACATGTTCATTATCAAACTGGCTAAACTTCATAATATTGTTATGCAAAGCTATAATCTTAGCAGGAGGATAGTATCTACCAATAAAAGCATCCTTACACTTAGCCCATGAATCAATACTATTTTTAGGCAAAGACAGTAACCAATCCTTAGCTTTTCCTCTCAAAGAAAAAGGAAACAACTTAAGCTTAATAATATCACTTTCTACATCCTTATATTTCTGCATCTCACATAGCTCAACAAAATTGTTGAGATGAGCTGCAGCATCATCAGTACTAGCACTAGAAAATTGCTCTTTCATAACAAGGTTCAACAAAGCAGGCTTAATCTCATAAAAATCAGTAGCAGGAGCAGGTGGCGCAATAGGAGTGCAGATAAAATCACTATTATTAGTGCTAGTAAAATCACACAACTTGGTGTTCTCAGGAGTAGCCATTCTAGCAAAACTAAAAGCAGACAAGTAAAAACAACTATAAAGAATACTAATTTTTTGTGTATTTTTGATAAAACGAAGCAAGTAAAAATAAAGTAAAGAAAAACTTAAAACAAAGAAAAGGATGTGCGTGCGAAACTCCCCTTGCAGAAGGCTTCTTTTTTCCGGCAACGGCGCCAGAAAAGAGTCTTGATGCGGCACGGTGTGTTAATGTAAATCACCGTCCAGTTGGGAACCCCAAGAGAAAGGTATGATGAGTACAACAACAAGCTTTTCCCTTAGTAAGAAACCAAGGTTTACTCGTATCCAGGAAAAAGCCAAACTCCAGAAGGTGATGCTGGCTAGCTTTGCGATAGCTCCGGACAATTCATAAGGCGCCTCGTCTAGTGCTTTGCTTTGCCAGCTGCAACGTGGAACCTGCACACAACACAACCAAATACTTTGCTCCCAACTTACGATGAGGTTGTCAATCTCACCGGTTTGCTGTAAACAAAGGAAAGAGCATATCGAGTGGAAAGCTATAGTAGTATGCGAGTAAAGTAAACAGTGCGAGTAAAGTAAATAGGTGATAGCAATATAAAGGAAATAGGATCGGGGTCCACAGTTCACTAGTGGTGTCTCTCCATAAGATAAAATAACACATGCTGGGTAAACAAATTACAGTTGGGCAATTGATAGAATAAAGATAACGTGCATATGTCGAGAGGATCACTATGAGATTTACTCTGGGCATTACAACAAGATACATAGACCGCCATCCAACTGCATCTATGACTAATAATCCACCCGCGGGGAATCAATCTGAGAACCCCACAAGTATTAAGTTGCGAACAATAGATAAATGCATTAAGCAAATTGTGTAATGTAAACAAAGCATATGTCCTTGGACATAAGAATGTTGTTTTCTCCCTAGTGGCAACAGGACATCTACAACTTTAGAGGTTTCTGTCACTCCCCCAGATTAAATAGAGGCATGAACCCAACTATCGAGCATAAATACCCCCTCTTGGAGTCACTAGTATCTACTTGACCAAGATAGCTACTAACAACGGAGAGCATGCAAGATCATAAACAACATAGAGATAACATAAGATAATATTCAGCACATCACCTCAATCATAACACCAATATTCATCGGATCCTAACAAACACAACATGTAGAATTACATAACGGTGATCTCGATCATGTAAGGCAGCTCACGAGATCTAAACATGAAGCACATGGTGGAGAAGACAACCATCTAGCTACTGCTATGGACCCATAGTCCAAGGTAGACTACTCACTCATCGCGCCGGAGGCAAGCATGGCGATGAAGAAGACCTCCGGTGGTGATTCCTCTCTCCGGCAGGGTGCCGGGAAGAGCTTCTGGACCCTCCCGATCTCGGGTCAACGAGAGCGGCAGATCGCGATATGTTTCTGGAAAAGTAATAGGGTCTTTAGGTTTTTCCCATCGGGGGGTCTTTATAGGCGAAGGGGCATCGTCAGAAGTGGACCGAGGCGGCCACAAACATAGGGGGCGCGGCCTAGCCCTGGGCCGTGCCGCCCTGTTGTGTGGGCCCCTCGTGGCCCCACTCCGTCTCCTCTTCGGTTCTCTAGAAGCTTCGGTGAATTTCTGGATGTTTGGCTTTTGTTTCGTCCAATTCCGAGAATATTTCCTGTGTAACTTTTCTGAAACACAAAAACAGCAGAAAACAGGGAACTGGCACCGTGGCATCTCGTTAATAGGTTAGTTTCGGAAAATGCATAAAAATGCCACGAAGTGTAACAAAACACTAAGCAAATAGTGTAAAAAACAAGCATGGAGCATCAAAAATTATAGATACGTTAGAGACGTATCTGTAACACCCGCGAATTTATCACAAATCTGAAGTGCCCGTTATGCATTGCACCACAATCCCAGAATCATTGTTGTGATACACATAACGTAGTTGGTAACCAGTTCCATAGACATTACAATACGATGGTTCAAATACAATAGTCATAGTGACCAAGTTCATATTACAACACAATATAGCAGCGGAAATAACGTCTTCGGGTCCATGCCTTCACCCTACAGGCAATGGCGACTCAGTAGAAGATCTTAGTTCTGGTACTCTTCTTCATAACCTTCCTCCGGATACTCTTCCCCATAGTCTGGCCAAGTTGATAGCCAGGGACACAGCCATGAGTACATTGGATGCACTCGCAAACCATCTTATATACAAAATGATGAAGTAGATATGCAAGGTGGGTAGGGTGGACTAAGCACTAAGTTTATTTGCAAAAGCTAGTTTTATTTCCCAAGAATATTCATTATTAGAAGAGAAGATTTAATTCTCTAAGTAAATCTAAAGAGGAACTTCAAGTGTGTCAATATCAATGTCAAGTCAAGTCATTCACCAAGTTCACCATAAGTTATTATCATTCTTGACAAAAGTCAAGTACAACTTGCCAACTGTCCATGACCGCGGACGAGGCTATTCGAATAGTTTTGAAACCTCTGCAGAGGGGTACACTTTCCCCACAAGATTCGATACATCTGCCAGGAGAAATCCACGGATCTTCATACACAAAGTATGCGAGGTTCAGATAATCAAACAAACTCTTTCACTTGTCTACTCTAGTATCGGATCCTTCCCTAGGAGTCCATTCTGGCACTCATAGTTTTGCCCGCTGCAGAGTGCTGCATGAATGGAATTTCCACTCGGTTCGAAAGTACCCGCGCACGGTGTACTTCTATAAAGGATGATACAAGGCCTCCCATAGTAGGGTAAACAAGCTACGGACTAAGCCCCTTCCCATTTAGGGGTAATGTGGTCGTACGGGATGGTTGGCTCACATAGTACATCACTTAGTATCATTTGGCAAATACATTCCATAGTCCTTAGTCAAGATTATTTTCCTTCATAAAACCATCATGGATGAGAGGTCTCCAATTCAAGTGTTCAAGTTTAAGTCACCAAGTTCAAATGGGGGTCCTCCTAGAGATGGCCTCAATTTTATTAGCGACTAAGCAACTACATTGAGTAATGATACCACTAAATAGGGTTTGATAAACTCAGCTTGATGCTCTTGCTAAACAAGATATCACTACACCTCTATCATTCTACTCTAGCAATTCAATCATGCAATTTACTTAAAACAAGTAGAATGCAATAGTAAAACTAGGTATTTAGAGTATGATTCAAAAGATGGCTTGCCTTGGTTGGCAAAGTGTCCGGGGTAGTCTTCTTCTTCCTGATAATATTCCCCCTCAATATCCTCCTCAGCAACACAAAGCACACAATCACTACACAATGCTAACAACACACCAAGCACACATACTTGTTTTCAACAATAGCATTCATGTTGGAATTTATTTGAAGTGGGTTGCAAGTTTTCTTCCAAGCTTTCATTAAGTGTGCAAGTTAGATTTTTCTACCATGTGCCATATGTTGTTTACTTTCTAAGCCTTGGTATTAAACTAAGGGTATTAGGACTGGTCCAAGTGGGGATTGACTAATTAAATAAATTGGTATTGAGGGGAAAACTAATCTAAGTGTCTAATAGAGATCTATCATTTTATGCTACCAACTAGGATTGGATTAGGGTCTAATTGATACCACTATCAAAGTTTGAGTTGATTAAGATTGAACTAAACAGTAGGGGAGTTAATTAGTGAGTTCACAAACCAAGTTTCATAATTTTAGGAGGCTTAAACAATTTTCTAGAATTTTTCTATGATTAATAAAGCTATGGTCAAGGTATTATTATTTATTTAAATCCCTAACTCAATTTGAATTTTAACCAGTTTCACAGGTTAGAGAATTTCCTAAGCTTTCCAATGCATATTCATTTGCTAAAAATGGATTTCTAAATCTCTTGGAATTAAATTTTAAAAATCATATCTAAAACTTATTTGAAATAATTCAAACGGGCGGGAAAACAAATAAAATCGAATCGGACCGAAACTAAACGAACTGGGCCTATTTCCTACAGAACCCGAACGGGCCGTCCCGATACCGTTTCGCGCCGGGCGGGATTCTTTTCGAATTTGATCTGACATGTGGGCCCAACTCGTCAGGTCACTTAGCCGCACCGAACCGGTACGCTACCGACGGATCAAGATCCAACGGCGCACAGGCGTCGTCTACCTCGGCTAGGGCGGGAAGCTCACCGGCGTGCAGAGACGAGTGTTCGACGGCGAGGGCTCGACGGAGAGGAAGCAGGGCTTGACGGCGACGATGCAGAATGGTGGCGGCTGCTCGACTCCTCCGCCTGGCACTGGCGGCGTGTCCAACGGCGGCCGGACACGATGGCGCCTCCCGCGTCCAGTACCTCGCCGGCGGAGCTAGCGACGTCGAACGGGGAAGAACTGGGAGAAGAGGAGGTGTCTGGGAGATAGCTGGGAGTGGGGTGAGTTCGATTGTGTGCTCGGAGGGGCTTTATATAGGCCAGGGAGTCGGGGACAAGGGCGGCCAGAAGGTGGCCAGTGCGGGGGCCCTAGCGGTGTGCAAAGGCCACGCCGGGCACGGCGGCCTCGGGGGCGTGCTGGAGGGGTGTTGTCTCGGCGGCGGAGTGCCGTGGGTCGGCTCTGGCGAGGTCACGGCGGTCGGCAACGTGCAGGAAGCAGAGGGAGAAGAGAGGGGGGTCCTGGGCGCGTTCTTCTTCTTCCCTCCCTTTCTCACGGCTCGGGTCGGGGCAGAGGGGGCTGGGGTCGACCGCGGAGACGTCCACGAGCATGGCGACAGGGTTTGAGCGAAGAAGAACAGTGATGCTCACAGTGATTTGATTTCCTCCGATTTTTGCTGCCCAGGTGTTCGACACAATGCCCGCAAGAAATTTGAATTCAAATTTTTGAAATTTCTCACTTTGGGTGGTCATCATATTAGCCAAGGTTTCCAGTGATATTTTTGTTCTGAAGAAATAGGATGTTTGTAGAAATCTTTATTTCAAATTTGAAGTTTGGTCACTGATTCAGATTCTCACTTTGGCTGATGTTTGAGTTTAGTTACACTTTGAATTTTGGTTTGAAACTTCTTGGTTCAGTTAGTAGGCAACTTGGTCAAGCTCAACTAACTGACCACACACTGAGTTGAGTTACAGATTTCTTATTCTAAGTTTCCAAAGTAGGGTAGTCAATAACAATTTCTAGATCAACTTTTTCTTCTCTTTTTCTTTCTTTCTTTTATTCCTGGTTTCTTTGGCTCTTATAATTCTTCTCTAATGTTTCTGTGGGTTAAGTTAGAACTAACTGACTATTGCACAACAATTCAATACACACATAAAATCATAAAATACATATCATAGAAAATACATGCATACATGCAATAATAGATAAAAAGTTTTATCTTGGCCCAAAATTTGGCACTTTAATTAATAGGAAGTGGGTTACAAATTTCTGAGTTGTTACAGTATCAAACCCTACGGGCGATGGCCTTTAGTCCCGGCCCGTGTAAATGACCAGGACTAAAGGGTGACCTTTAATCCTGGCCTTTAACACAGCCCGGAACTAAAGGCCTTCGCCTACAAAATGGAGCTTCTCTTCCCCCGAGCCTGTAGTACAGTAATGGTGGTCGGGATCTTGGCTTGAGTGGGGAGGTCATGCCCAATTTTTTATCAAAATTATCCAAGATTTTGAGTTATTTCATCTATCCAATTGGTTCAAAAGGTTAGCAACTTCACTCTCTCATCTTTAATTGCTAGTTTAGCTCATATAATGCTCTAGATGTGGTGAGATTTGTGGCTTTAATTTGGGAGTAATTATGGGAGTTTATTTGATTTATATAGAATTTGAGCTTAAATTAATTCCTTAGTTTGCACATGTGTAGAGGTGGTGTACTTATATGTTGACCAAAATGAGTATGGAGTAGAAATTTTTCATGCACATATATAGCTCTTTTTATGCTCAAAAAAATAGAGGGATTTCTGGAGTAATGTTAGAAAGTAATGTGGGAGTAATTGTGAGCTTATGTGATTTACAATAATAACTTTTGAGTAGGATTTGTTTGTAATAATAACTTGTAAGTATGAGGCATTTTCTTGATTCATTTCCATGCACATAGCTCTTTTTATGCTCAAGAAAATAGAGGGATTCGTGGAGTAATGTTAGAGAGTAATGTGGGAGTATATATGATTTATATGCAATGTGAGTTCATTCCTTGTATTAATTTGGTTTATTATATACTTACATAATAATGCAGATAAACCGGCAATGGATGTACGGTAGCCAAGTCTCAAGAGAGTTCATTAGGGGCTTGCAGGGTTTCCTCCGTGTGGCTGATGCGAACAAGCAGAATGGATTTGTTGTCTGTCCATGTAGTGTGTATATGAATCAGAAGAATTATTGTTCCTCAAGAACCCTTCACGTGCACCTGCTTCAGCATGGTTTCATGCCCAGCTACAATTGTTGGACCAAGCACAGAGAAAGAGGTGTTACAATGGAAGACACTGAAGAAGAGGATGATGACAACTATCCTGAGTTCCCTGAATACGGTGATACTTTCATGGGAGAAGCTGAAGAGGGAGCTGAAGGGGAAGCTGAAGGAGAGGCACATGATGAGCCCCTTGATGATCTCGGTCGGACCATTGCTGATGCACGGAGAGAATGCGAAACTAATAAGGAGAGGGAGAAGTTGGATCGCATGTTAGAAGATCACAAAAAGTCCTTATACCCAAACTGCCAAAATGGTCTAAAAAAGCTAGGTAGCACACTTGAATTGTTGAAATGGAAGGCAGAGGAAGGTCAATCTGACTCCGAATTTGAAAAGTTGCTGAAAATGATGAGGAATATGCTTCCAAAGGATAACGAATTGCCCACTAGTACGTATGAAGCCAAGAAGATTGTCTGCCCTCTAGGTTTAGAGGTTCAGAAGATACATGCATGTCCTAATGACTGCATCCTCTATCGTGGTGACTACGAGAATTTGACTGAATGCCCGATATGCACTGCATTGCGGTATAAGATCAGAGGAGATGACCCTGGTGATGTTGAGGACGAGCCCCCCAGGAAGAGGGTTTCTGCCAAGGTGATGTGGTATGCTCATATAATACCACGGTTGAAACGTTTTTTTCGGTGCAAAGAGCATGCCAAGTTATTGCGATGGCACAAAGAGGACCGTTTGTCAAACGGGATGTTGAGACACCCCGCTGATGGGTCTCAATGGAGAAAGATCGGCAATAAGTTTAAAGATTTTGCAGGTGACGCAAGGAACATACGGTTTGGTCTAAGTACAGATGGCTTCAATCATTTTGGGGAGCAGAGCTCCAGTCATAGCACTTGGCCCGTGACTCTATGCATCTATAACCTTCCTCCTTGGTTGTGCATGAAGCGGAAGTTCATTATGATGCCAGTGCTCATCCAAGGTCCAAAGCAACCCGGCAACGACATTGATGTGTACCTAAGGCCATTAGTTGATGAACTTTTACAACTGTGGGCCAAACCAGGTGTACGTGTGTGGGATGAGCACAAACAAGAGGAATTTGACTTACGAGCGTTGTTGTTCGTTACCATCAATGATTGGCCTGCTCTTAGTAACATTTTAGGACAGACAAACAAGGGATACAAGGCATGCACGCACTGTTTACAAGAGACTGAAAGTATATATTTAGCTAATTGTAAGAAGAATGTGTACCTATTGCACCGTCAATTTCTTAGCAAAACTCATACCGTAAGAAAAAAAGGCAAGAATTTCAACGGTAAGGCGGATCACCGGGACAAGCCTAAGGAACATACTAGTGATGATGTATTCGATATGGGCAAAGATATAGAAGTAATCTTTGGAAAGGGTCCTAGCGGACAATCTGTTCTGCATGACGCAGACGGACACGCACCCATGTGGAAGATGAAATCTATATTTTGGGAGCTTGAGTATTGGAAATTCCTAGAAGTCCGCTCTGCAATCGACACGATGCATGTGACAAAGAATCTTTGCGTGAACCTGCTAGGCTTCTTGGGTCTGTATGGGAAGACAAAAGATACAAAGGAAGCTCAACAGGACCAGCAACGTGTGAAAGACCCAGAAGACCGGCATCCAGAACTGTTTCAAGGTCGCGCCAGCTACGCTCTTACCAAAGAAGAGAAGATCACCTTTTATGAATGCCTGAACAATATCAAGGTCCCGGCTGGATTCTCATCAAATATAAAGGGAATAATAAATATGGCAGAGAAAAAGTTCCAAAACCTAAAGTCTCATGACTGCCACGTGATTATGACGCAATTGCTTCCAGTTGCATTGAGGGGGCTTCTACCAGAAAATGTTCGACTAGCAATTGTGAAGCTATGTGCATTCCTCAATGCTATATCTCAGAAGGTAATCAATCCAGAAGATCTACCACTGTTACAGACTGATGTGGCCCAATGTCTTGTCAGCTTCGAGCTGGTGTTCCCACCATCCTTCTTCAATATTATGACGCACCTCCTGGTTCACCTAGTCAAAGAGATTTCCATTCTCGGCCCTATATTTCTACACAATATGTTCCCCTTTGAGAGGTTCATGGGAGTCTTAAAGAAATATGTTCGTAACCGTGCTAGGCCAGAAGGAAGCATCGTCAAGGGATATGAAACAGAGGAGGTCATTGAGTTTTGTGCTGACTTTGTTCCCGACCTTAAGCCGATTGGTCTTCCTCAATCACGTCATGAGGGGAGACTGAGTGGAAAAGGCACGATCAGAAAGAAACCAATGATATGTAGGGATGGTCATTTTTTTGACTCAAGCACACTACACAGTTCTACAAAATTCCCTCTTGGTGGCTCCGTACAGTGAGGAATACAAGAATATTGTACGCCAAGCAAACCCAAGGCAGTCTGAGTCCTTTGTTTTACAGCTCCACATGGCAACTTTCGGCGATTGGTTGCGAAGACGTCTCACGGATGACAATGTTGTTGAAGAGCAGCTATACTTGCTGGTCAAATTACCATCTTCGACTATATTGACTTTCCAAGGGTACGAGATAAATGCTAATACATTTTACACGGTCGCCCAAGATAAAAAGAGCACCAACCAAAACAGTGGTGTCTGCTTTGATGCAGTAACCGGCAAAGGGAAAACGGACACATATTATGGTTACATAGAGAAGATATGGGAGCTTGATTATGGACCTAACTTTAAGGTTCATTTGTTTCGGAGAAAATGGGTGAAGATGACATGAGACGGGGTAAAGTTGGATGAGCAGTACGGAATGACAACGGTGGATCTCAACAATCTAGGGTACCTCTATGAACCATTCGTCCTAGCCAAAGATGTGGCTCAGGTTTTCTATGTGAAGGACATGACTAGCAAACCAAGAAAAAGAACCAAAGTGAATACATCATGTGATGAACCAAAGCGCCACATAGTTCTTTCAGGGAAAAGAACCATCGTGGGAGTGGAGGATAAGACAGACATGTCACAAGATTATAATCAGTTTGGTGAAATTCTGCCCTTCAGAGTGAACACTGACACAAGCCTCAAGTTAAATGATGAAGATGCTCCATGGTTACGCCACAATCGTAAGCAAGGGACACTAGCGAAGAAATGATGTGTAATCATGTATTAAACATTTTATGTAATGTATTGTTCCAATATTTTGGGTGCACCATGGCATCACAATGAATCTTATTTAATGAATTACTAAAGCATTTTAGTATTAATGAGCAAGTTAATAATGTTTATAAATCTAAATGAGCAAGTTAATAATGTTTAATAATTATATAATTAATTACTAAACCATTTTACTAACAAATATAGCCTTATTTGAGTATATTTCAAATTATAGCAAAGTGTATGAATAAATAAAATGAGAAATTTATGAATATGCAAATTAGAGGTTTATAAATCTAAATAAGAAAGTTAATAATGTTTAATACTTATATAATGAATTACTAAGTAACAAATACATCCTTATTTAAGCATATTTCAAATTTTAGCAAAGTGTATGAACAAATAAAATGAGCAATTCATGAATATTTTTTCTAATTGTTTTCAGGAAACAAGACCAGCATTATTTTTTAGATAAATTCAAAACAAGACTAATACAATTGGTTTCACTAAATTTAGATTTGTAAATCTTTAGATATGAATTTTCAAAGTTTCTATAAGCATATTTTGAGTATTGTAATTATGTAAAATTATTGGATTATCATACAAATATGGGAACATTGGCATTTGATAGATATTTAAATTTGTGATTTCCAGGATTTTGAACCACTCGATTTGCAGTTGTAGATTTCTCAGAAATTTAATTCGAATTTTTAGTCAAGTTATGAATTGCAATTTATTAAGTTTATTCAAAACACCCTTTAGTCCCGGTCGGTGAAACGGCCCAGGACTAAAGGCCCTGCGCGCACAAACTTTGGAAACCGCCCAAAATGGGCCTTTAGTCCCGGGTCATTTTAGCAACTGGGACTAAAGGGTGACCTTTAGTCCCGGTTGGTAAAACGACCCAGGACTAAAGGGTCTTTAGTCCCGGATTGCATTACTAACCGGGACTAAAGGTCCCGGGGTAAAAAGCTCGCGTCGCCCCTGCCCTTCTCCATTCTCCATCTAGACGACGAAGACGAAGGCGTAGCGCACAGAGTAAGCTCCGGCGGAAGCGAACCGCTACCGCAGTCGCCCGCGCCTCCGCCTCCGTCGCTGCCGCCGCCGCCACGCCGCGCCGCTGTCACCGCCGTCGCCCGCGCCTCTGCCTTCCATCGCGGAGGTTCCTGTAGGAGCGCCACCGCTGGACTGCACCATCGCTGCCTGCACGTGCCCCCGCTCGAGGGCCGCCGCCGCCACACGTCGACGCCCGGCCCGCGCCGCCGCCGGACTGCACACCGTCGCCGCCCTCGCCCCCGCTCGAGCGCCGCCGCGGGACTCTGCACACCGCTGCCGGCGCCCTCCAACGCCCCTACAGGTATGCCCTCCGACGCCCCCCCCCCCCTGCAGAATGAAAATGTTAGAAGAATTAGTTAGAAAAAATGTTAGAAAAAATGTTAAATGAATTAGTTAGAAAAAATAGTTAGAAAAATAGTTAGAAGAAATAGTTAGAAGAAATAGTTAGAAAAATAGTTAGAAGAATTAGTTAGAAGAAATAGTTAGAAAAATAGGTTGACAAATAGTTAGAAAAATTAGTTAATAGAATTGTTACTAAAAAAGGGGGCGTTGGCCGGACGCCGACGCGGTGAGGGGGTCTTCCCTTACCGCGTCGGCGCCAGGCCAACGCCCCCTTTTTTGTTATTAATCAAATATATGTACCAAATGGGGGCGTTGGTCGGACGCCGACGCGGTGAGGGGGTCTTCCCTCACCGCGTCGGCGCCCGGCCAACGCCCCCTTTTTTGGTTATTAATCAAATATATGTACCAAATGGGGGCATTGGCCGGACGCCAACGCGGTGAGGGGGTCTTCCCTCACCGCGCCGGCGCCCGGCCAACGCCCCTTTTTTTTGGTTATTAATCAAATATATGTACCAAATGGGGGCGTTGGCCGAACGCCGACGCGGTGAGGGGATCTTCCCTCACCGCGTCGGCGCCCGGCCAACGCCCCCTTTTTTTTGGTTATTAATCAAATATATGTACCAAATGGGGGCGTTGGTCGGACGCCGACGCGGTGAGGGGGTCTTCCCCTACCGCGTCGATGCCCGGCCAACGCCCCCTTTTTTTGGTTATTAATCAAATATGTGTCACTAACTTGTTTTACCTGTCTTTAAAAGAGACATGGACGGTGAAACTGACCCAAGCCACCCTAAAGAATTCTTATATCGCATGATACGCGGTGAGAATGTATATGTGCATCAAGAAGGTGCCGACCGAGAAGAGCCCGGAGTAGCCAGCCGAGAAGGTGTCGGCCGAGAAGGTGCTGGAGAAGATGAACTTGAAGAAGATGTTTCGTCGTTTCTTAACCCTTTCGGTGACGGAATGGAGATAGAAACGTTTGACGATGAAGGGCAAACAAACACCGATGCCGAACGGCAATTGCAAACAAACGCCGATGGCGAGGTATATAGATTTAGCTTTTGGTGATACGAAGGAAATATGCATATATGTATTAACAACTCTTTCTTTTTTCAGCACTCCGGATCGAGCAAATCGTATTCTAAACGAGGTCCAAGCCAAAAGTTGAATGCAAATCAGAAACTGAGCATCGATGTAGTATCTCCAGATGGCAAACCATTGGAGCCAAAATAGCACGCAACAAAATTTATAAATCAATGCGGAGTGATTGTTAGGGACATGATCCCGATCATGGTTCAAGAATGGAACGAGCCAAAGAAGGCACGTCTTGGAGCTACTTTTGTGAACAAAAGATCCAAGAAAGACCTTTGGAGGAAGCTCATGGCAAATTTCATTCTACTCCGGAGTACTCTAAGAAGGATGATGATGGTAATGAAATTCCGGGTGGACGTGAAAGGAGAAGGAGAGTCAAACAGTACGCTCTCAAGAAGATGGGTGAAGCATTCCGGAGCTTCAAGAAAATGTTATACGCGAAGTATATCGCGAAAGAGAAAACTCCAGTATTCGAAGGAGCATACGAGAAGTTGAGACAACAGTGGCCTGAATTTGTGGCATTCAAGGCTTCTGAGAGAGCGAAGGAAATGTCAGAAAAAAATAAGGCAAATGCTGAGAAGAAGGCACATCACCATATTTTGGGGCTAGGCGGCTACAAGAGTGCAGTGCCTTAGTGGGAAGCTATGGAGAATGAACTGAAGAATAAAGGAATCACTCTAGGTACAGAGGGATGGCCCGAAAGGGCCAAGCACTGGTGGTACGGACATGGAGGATCGTTAGACCCGACAACAGGGGAGTGTGTTCATTGGAAACATACCTTTACTCCCACAGCAAAACTTGTTAAGGCAATGGAGGATGCTCAAGCGGGATTGATCCGTGTCGACCGAGAGAACGACGAGATGACACACGCCCTCGGGAATCCTGAACACATAGGACGAACACGAGGCAAAGGCTCCGGTGTTCCATGGAAGGAAGGGTTTTCCCAGCATGAAGATCCGTACAGTTACAAAAGCTGTAAGAGAAAGAAGGATCGGGAAGCAGATCGGATCGGCAAGGTAGAACGTGAATTAGCCAACATGAAGAGGATGATGCATCAACTTAGACAGGGAGGCGGATCTCGGCTGCAGGAAGATCCAGCATTGGATCTTAATAGTCAGCGGAGAAGCAGCGTGGCTTCCACGGAGGTCCCAGCTGATGAGCATGATGCACGGATTATCGATGATGCACCGGGGTCTCGCTACCCCGTGGATGATGTTAGGGAGATGAGAAATTGTGAGCTACATCAGCCAATGAAGAACATGACCTTCAAGGTGGCGAGCGGCGATGCTTTACCTTGTCTACCTGAAGCACTCCACCATGAGAACCCGATACCGGCTGGCTATGCTCGTGTCTCGGTGCTTGACATAGTCTCGGGGTTCGAGGACCTAGATCTTGATTTTGCTACACCTGAAGGGGATCAGAGACTTGGAGATGTCAAGCGCCAAATTGTTTTATGGCAAAAGAAATACATCAAGTTTCCAGGCTCAGCGCCAAGGCCACCGACTCTGAGGAATCCAAGTCCACCCTCCCCCGGTGAACGTCGTTCACCTACGCCGCCCCCGAGTCCACCTCGGTTGCCGCATCAGCCGACGCCACCCCCGAGTCCACCTCGGGCGCCATGTCAGCCGACGCCGCCCCCTAGTGCACCTCCCGCACGTCAGCCCATGTCGTCCTCCAGTGCACCTCCCGCGCGTCAGCCCACGTCATCCTCCAGTGCACCGCCAACGCGTCAGGCGAAGTCGCCCCCCAATACTACTCAGACGGGGAAAAAGCGGAGCAGGGCCGCTAAGATTAGTACTACTGATAAGGTAGTACATAAGACCACGAAGATACCAGAGCCATCGCTAAAGCCTCTTCCCAAGAGAGCTTATGATCGGACTCCCAAGGAAAACGACGTGATAGTACGTGTCGAAGTGAAGGCCTTTTTGGCACCGAAAGTGCCTGAGCCCAAGCCGACATACACCCCGAAAGAGAAGAAGTGGGCTATCGGTATGCTTACTGTAGAGCCCCAATATAAGAAAAGTCTGCCATCAGACTATAAACGCGAAATTGAAAGGCAAAGTGACTTGGCCAAGGCAAAAAGAAGCGGGAAACAAATTCCCTAGCTTGGAGAACAAAAGAATCAATCGATCCCCCCGCTCATATTCGCCCCCCCCCCCCCCGATATCCATACGTCCTTCAGAGCCGATTTGGATATGGACCGTGAGTTATTGGACCCGAGAGTAGTAGGAGCTGCAAAACTATTGGGTATAACTATAATGCAGGCCAAAGAGATAGCGGCCGGATTGAATATGCCTCTTCTGGCTTTGTTAGGCCTTGAAGAAGCGCCAGTGGGAGAGATAGTAGAGAAATATGTTATGGGGGGCCTCTGATCAAGCCTGAGGAGGTAGGCGGTCTATCAACAAATATGCGAAATCTGCTCGGCTGGTACGAGGCGCACATAGAAAAAAAGGACTTCAAACATTTTATCACCGCGGACGTTAGAGAGGAGCATTACTTCAAAAGATACCTGATACATATTCCATTGGACGAATTGTTTCAGTTATTCAATCAGCACGACCTCGACAAGTCTATCATGAGTTGTTATTGTCTGTAAGTGATTTATATTCAAGTATCTAGCTAAGCTTGTTCATTGCATGTAATATATTATATTAATTAACTATATGATTTTTGTACGCTATTATGCAGATTTAAGATGTTTGAATGCAAACAAAAGGGAATCTATGACATTGGGTTCATTGACCCATATATCGTTAATGAAAAGATGTTACAAGGTCACCCCAAAGACGTGGAGAATGACCTGTTCAGATTTTTTGCCAAGCAAAGTCTTAAAAGGGAAATTCTATTTCCTTACAACTTCAAGTGAGTGTTTCTATCTTGTACACATTCTTTTTTGCTTACTCGATGTTAAGTGTAATTGATGAATTATGCATGCATGTCTGCAGTTACCACTGGATTTTGCTAAAGATTCAATTTGACACATCAAGTGTTGTAATCTTGGACTCATTGGATAAGCTCGACGTCCTGTTTAGCGACATGAAAGCAATACTGCAGAAGTAATTTCAATCATTACCCGACTATATCAGCTCCTTTCATTAATTTCCTGATATCAAGTATTTAATTACTCATTTGTTCATTTTCTTTGCCCTACAGCATTTGGACACGTTTCAGAAGGTCGGTAGTAGGTGAATTCAAAGAACAGCTAACTTTTAAAAAGACAAAGGGTTTGCGGCAACCACCGAGGACCAATCTTTGTGGATTCAACGTCTGCGAGTTCATCCGGTGGTACACCAGTGAGCGGAGAGCACATTCCACGGACTTTGATGTACGTAAATAATATTCACAGTTTTCTTTTACTATAATCAATTGTGTTGAGTTTCATCCAACTTATATATATCCATATCGATCTTCTTAAAGTTGTATGTGATGCAGGAGAAGCTCCAACCAACCCAGCGCATAAAAGCAATTCAAGAGGAGCTGGCGGGATTCATGCTGAGGGAGGTCCTTCGTGAGAAAGGAGAACACTATGTGGAGGACGAGGAACGCTATCAGTAATTTAGTGATCTCCATGTAACTTAGCTTGTTTGAAACTTGTTTGAAAAATAGTTGTACATAGACTTGTTTGAAATTGTAGTATATACAGTCGCAAGACATCGTATATAATATTATATATGCATGTATGATGCGACCGAGTTGATGAAGTAAATAACCGGCCCGTTGGGAACCCCAGGAGGAAGGTGTGATGAATATAGCAGCAAGATTTTCCCTTAGTTAAGAAACCAAGGTATGTCGATCAGGAGAAGAGCAGACAATGCGACTGAAGGTGATGCTTGCTAGTTTGCGACAGCTTCGGACAATTTATATATGGCGCCTCGTCCAAGCTTTGCTTGCTAGCTGCAACGCGGAACCTGCACACAACACAACCAAATACTTTGTTCCCAACTTGCGATGAGGTTGTCAATCTCACCAGTTTGCTTGAAACAAAGGGTATGAGTGTATCGAGTGGAAAACAGTAGAAGTATGCGAGTAAAGTAAACAGGTGATAGCAATATGATGGAAATAGGACCGGGATCCACAGTTCACTAGTGGTGTCTCTCCATAAGATAAATAACACATGCTGGGTAAACAAATTACAGTTGGGCAATTGATAGAATAAAGATAAACGTGATATGTCAAGAAGATCACTATGCGATTTACTCTGGGCATTACAACAAAATACATAGACCGCCATCCAACTGCATCTATGACTAATAATCCACTTGTGGCGAATCAATCCGAGAACTCCACAAGTATTAAGTTGCGAACAACAGATAATTGCATTAAGCAAAGTGTGTAATGTAAACAAAGCATATACCCTCGAGCATATGAATGTTGTTTTCTCCCTAGTAGCAATAGCACATCTACAACCTTAGAGGTTTCTGTCACTCCCCCAGATTAAATAGAGGCATGAACCCACTATCGAGCATAAATATCCCCTCTTGGAGTCACTAGCAACTACTCGGCCAAGATAGCTACTAACAACGGAGAGCATGCAAGATCATAAACAACATAGAGATAACAAAAGATATATTTCAGTATAGCAACTCAATCATAACACCAATATTCATCGGATCCCAACAAACCAAACATGTAGAATTACATAACGGTGATCTCAATCATGTAGGGCAGCTCATGAGATCTAAACATGAAGCACATGGTGGAGGAGACAACCATCTAGCTACTGCTATGGACCCATAGTCCAAGGTAGACTACTCACTCATCGCTCCGGAGGCAAGCATGGCGATGAAGAAGACCTCCGGTGGCGACTCCCCTCTCCGGCAGGGTGCCGGGAAGAGCTTCTAGACCCTCCCGATCTTCGGGTCGACGACGGCGGCGGATCGCGATGTGTTCTGGAAAATTGATCGGACACTTAGGTTTTTTCCGTCGGGGGGTCTTTATAGGCGAAGGGGCATCGTCAGAAGTGGACCGAGGGGTCCTCACACGTAGGGGGCATGGCCAGGCCCCTGGCCGCGCCGCCCTGGTGTGTGGGGCCCTCGTGGCCCCCCTCTAACTCCTCTTCGGATCTCTGGAAGATTCCGGGAAAAATAAGACTTCAGGAACTTGTTTTGTCCAATTCCGAGAATATTTCCTGTGTATCACTTCTGAAACACAAAAACAGCAGAAAACAGGGAACTGGCACTGTGGCGACTTGTTAATAGGTTAGTTCCGGAAAATGCATAAAAGTGCCACGAAGTGTAATGAAACAGTAGGCAAATGGTGTAAAAACAAGCATGGAGCATCAAAAATTATAGATACGTTGGAGACGTATCAATGTACCAACGTGTAATGTGTATGTACTAGTCGTAGAATATGGGTACGGAAACTCGCTTGAAATTAAAGTGAACCCTAATTAACCATAAACCCTAAACCTATAATCTGAAATAGAAATGAAAACAAAAACAAAACACTTTAGTCCCGGTTCTCATTACGAACCAGGACTAAAGGTCCCCGAGCCGGCGCTCCCAGCCGTGCCCACGTGGACGGCCATTAGTCCTGGTTGCAAAGGGTGGGGGCCTTTAATCCCACTTTGCTAGTTCCGATTGGGCAACCGGGACTAATGGCAGTTACGGATTGGGATTAATGGCCCTTTTTCCACCAGAGAATATTAATTTAGAAATACATGAACAATGTATTCAGTATGTGAAAAAATTCTCTAAACTAAAATTTAAAAGTTAAACAAATAATATAAGCATTATTTGTACGTATATGAACATTAATTTAGGAATACATCACCAATTTACACAATACCTTGAACAAATTATGTATTCTAAATGAGCAAAAAATGACAATACAGATAATTTTTTGTTGAGATATATTTGAAAAACGTCTATAAACATTCGATTAGAACGATTTTTGAATTTTGCCAATTTTGAAAATTAATACTACTTCCTCCGACCGGAAATAACTGTCGGTGATTTTATACTAACTTTATAGCACAAATTTTGTTTCCGATTGGAGGGAGTACTATCATTTATGAGATTTATATACAGAAAAAAAACTATACCCGTGGCAATGGCCCTGCCAAATGCAGCCCATGTATTGGAGGCTTCATGCTTCACGGCCCTTTTTGATGCCTGTTCTTTTCAAAGGGAAGACCCACGCTGCTTACTTCCGCTGAGATATGAAAGGCCCACAGAGCCAGCAGAAGAGAGGGCTTCAACCCTTTGGTAGCATTTGACTGCTTGTGCGCGCGGTTTGTGTCCGTCGTTGTCGCAATGTTTCACCAGCTGCATACATAGCTTTTACCTTGACATGGACGCCGGCGCATGCGCGCGGCGGTCGCAAGCCTGCCTAGATCATCCGCATCCTTTACGTTGCAGCTTGCGCTGAAATTTATGGCCTCTATCCAGCAGCTCTTCGTTTGGCATCATTCCGCCGTAGGCAGGCAGCATGAGAACAAGCATGCTCGAGTTGAATTTTCGATCTAGAGTGCTTTTGGTTTCAGATCTGATCCAGGGGTTGAATTTCCTTCATGACAGTGACGTGCATGCCTAAATGTATGCTTCTTTGAGAACATTAACATATGCATGGATGTCGATCGAACAAGGAGCCAAGGAGGTAATATGCATGCATGTGCTGTTCTTCCTGGAGCAGAAGAACATTCTCATGGTTCATCCATGGAGTACAAAGCAAGCTTTTCTTTTCATTATTACCACCAGATCAACAGACATGCATGTAAAGCTAGCATTACATCCTGATGGTCGATCGAGCATTCTTTATCTCCTAAAGAAGAGAGAAATCAAGAAAAGAAGAGTGGGGCAAAAAAGAAGAAAGGGAAAGCACTATTAGCTACGTACGGACGTGAAAACGATTGGCAGCAAAGTCGTAAGAGTTGAAACACTCCTAAGCAAGAAATGGCAAAAATACACATCATGGTCGATGTTGTATCAATGGATGGCCTTGGCGGCGCCGCTGCCGTTGAAGCAGAAATGGCGATGGAACTCGCCGCCGATGCAGCATTTCAGCCTCAGGAAGCTCGGCTCCTTGGGAACGGTAAGGGGCCTCCTCGACCTGCATGCACGCACGTCAACATCAGCACATGTCTATCTTTATTCCTTAAATAGCATTGAGTTAATTAAGCATGTCGTTAATTGTGGATATAGTTAGTCCCCATCATTGTACTATACGTACAAAAGCTTTATCAACGTGTGTCTTCCACAACGAATCCTACCTAGCACCTGTTCAGTGTACTCGTGTCCTTTAATGCGTTCGTGTATATATAACTGTATATCCATTATTTCTCGATGGATTAATGTTCTCCATAGTGAAAGTGAGTTCGTGACCCACTTCCTGATGGATTAATGATAAGTTTGTTCAACGATATAATCAGCTGTGCTAATGATTTATATGATCATGTATATGTTGAATAATTGCCTCTGTGGGTGGAATGGCTTGTCAAACGCTGGCATAAGTTGAGCCTTCGGAACCATCTCCTTCCTCATCATCTTGATTTCACGCTCCTCCATAACCTGCGTGTAGTAGTAATATAACTTTCTTGTTAAGCATGATATAAATATTAAATTAAAATAAACATAAATGTATCCTGCATCATATAATCACCTGTGATAACTTGTCCTCAAATCTCCGAATAATTTCCATGGTATTTATCTTGCTAGCAACCTGTGATGAGTTAACATTACATGTTCCGAACAACTTTAGTTTGTCAAAGTTGAGGTAAATATATAGGTGTCAAGTTATAACAAGGAATAAATGTGAATCTCCATATCACCTGGTAATTATAACCAGCTCGCCTTATGGCTCGTTCCTCAGTGTGAAGCCTGCAGTAGCTCAGTGGTTGCTCGTGCTTTGTCGATTTCTGATGGAACATATCCAGGATATTATTTATTTAAGGGTAATTATCTGCATGGTGTCAGAACTATGTACTTACTTTAGGCTTAATTATATCTATAAATTAATGAAATGAACCTTGGGTGAGGTTTGTAAAGTCGGAGAACCGCGTTTGCTCTCGTCGTGAGTTGCCAAGTCTAGGCCTCCTTTACGGGAGTTTTGCTGTTCATTTTTCCGTCGTGGCTAAAAAATAATTGTAAGAAAATTAACATAATATTCAAAATGCCGATTTATTTGGAATGCCTCGAATACATGAAAGAAAATGTAGTCCTCGAAAAGGACTTTAGCTAAATGAGATGAGATGTTGCATCCCTGAAAGTTTGGCCTCCCATGTCCCGTGGTGCACATTATTAAGAGATGTTCTAGAAGCAGAATAAATTTACATGCTATTTATTTTGAAATTACCTCGGTGATGTTCTTCTTATGTGGTGGAGACCCTCCGCTCCTTGGCGGGCTCTTCGGGCCTGAACTAGTTGAAGTGCTCTGCAGGAAACAAACAAGAACTAAGTCAATCATCCAAATTAACTCTAATAAATAGTTCAAACTAAACCAGCTTTAGAAGATAAGCTTTTTAAAACCATGTTTCCCACACTATATGTGCTTAGCGATAGCAAGCTGATTAGCAAAGCGTAGCTTGCCTTGACCACTTGGACAGTTATAGAAAAGGTCAGGAAAATGATACCCAAGCTAACACAGAATCGCCTAGTGCTTGTGTAGAAAGACCTTAGCTAACTTGAAAGTAACTGACATATATACAAAAAAATGTACGTGCAACCAAGAAAAATAAAGTAAATTATGCAAGAATCTGCATGTGCAATGGGCCCCTATACTAGAAAATGTAGTCATGAAAAGGACTTCAGCGAAATGATATTAGATGTTGCACCCTTGAATGTTTGGCCTCCCATGTCCCGTGGTGCACATTATTAAGATGTGTTCTAGAAGCATGAATATATGTGCATGCCATTTATTTAAAATTACCTCGGTGATGTTCTTCTTATGTGGTGGAGACCCTCCGCTCCTTGGCGGGCTCTTCTGGCCTGAACTAGTTGAAGTGCTCTGCAGAAAACAAACAAGAACTAAGTCAGTCATAACCAAATTAACTTCAATAAATAGTTCAAATTAAACCAGCTTTATAAGATAAGCTTTTAAAACGATGTTTCCCACAATATATGTGCTTAGCGATAGCAAGCTGATTAGCAAAGCGTAGCTTGCCTTGACCACTTTGACAGTTATAGAAAAGGTAAGGAATATGATACTCAAGCTAACACCAAATCGCCTAGTGCTTCTCTAGAAAGACCTTAACTAACTTGAAAGTAACTGTCATATATACAAAATGACAACAAAATATACGTTGCTACCAAGAAAGATAAAGTAACTTATCCAAGAATCTGCATGTTCAAGGGGCCACTATAGTACGTAGAACTAAAAATGCTCTACAAATAATAACCAAAGTCGTCAAAACTTGAACCATCTTGGCAGCTAGAAACTAGACCGAACATGTTATAAACTCACAACTTCCTACACCACAAGTTCCCATGCATGCATGTGTATGACCGGGAAATCAAGCCCCAACAGATGAACCCTGGCTAAAACGGCAGGCAAAGAAGATGCATTTATGTATGTATCTCATTTCCCAACACGGCAGGCAAAGAAGATGCATTTATGTATGTATCTCATTTCCCAACCTTAGGGGATGTGACCTTCCTCGTCTTCTCCATCTCTCTAGCCATTGCGGATGAACTCTCTAAAACGATGAAATGCAAGCTGGAATGATCGATGGATTGAGCACCCAATAGTTGCACCAATTTATAGGGCTATCTAGCACCAAGGATGCCTGCCTGCACAGCACACCTCTTTCTACTAGCTAAGAGACAAGTGGGATGTGGTAGTAGGTTTCAAGCTTAGCTTGCTAGCTAGTGTGCCACTTCACCAACCATCTATTCCATTCCATTCCATTTCATTTCATTTCACGGGGTTCCTTCAAGATGCCTCTAAACCCTAGTCAAGATCAAGGACAACTTTGAGCATATATCATATCATCAACAGTGTGCATGTATGACTGTGTGTGTGTCTCTTGTCACTAGCTAGCTACCAACCATATGTTGAGCCATAGCCATCAACCAAGGGAACCAGGCTAACAAACTCTTCCTCCTTCCTTCCCTCGCTACTTTATTTGAGGTGGAACTGAAACTTCCATCTCTCACTCTCTGAAGTTGGTTATGCATGGGACTAAAACTTCTCGTTGCATTCGCACGTCCCGGATTCGCCGGTGTAGTGAAGAAGAGAGCTTGAAGCTTCGTGGCAATGGACGCAGGCATGCAGTAACCTAGCTTGGCCTTGAGCTTGAGGCTGACACTTGCAACAACCTTAACGTTGCCTAGGCAACAGACTCGTCATGTTTGCACGCGTAGCCATGATTGTTATGCCTCAGCTTTTTGGCATATTCACTACATTCCACATATGTGCTATTTTCTTGCAGCAAGTATGGCAGATGTGCTGCACAGCATTATGAGCTATCGCTTAATTACTTCTAGGTAGTGTTTTTCTGCCGGTAGTAGCCTAGCTCGGTGTATGGGTCCAGCTAAGTGCCAAGTTTTTTTTTGTTTTTGAAATCAATACCATATATATTTATAGTAAATAGTACGTGATAGAGCTGACTCCAACTATTACAAAATAAAGTCTAAAAGAAAACGAGCTAATTTTTGAGGTCTTCAAACTCTTCTTCTTCCATGACATAATCTTGTATTTTTCTGAAGGCAGCCAAAAGATAATGGCACAAATATCATACCATATACCTGCAAATACCAATAGAGGTGCTCCCATATTTTTGATTTGAGCCGCAATGCTAAGGCTACGTGCACGCACGCAACCATTAAAATAATCAATCCACATCGGCGAGAGTACCAACACCAATATTCCATGGAAAAGAGACCGAACAGCCTGGTCGACGTCGTTGGAGAGCCGAGTATACGAATCACCATTGCCGAGGACGTAGCAGCCGGGATAAATATTACGAGGATAATCCTCCTCGCGGCAACCAAGAGAAAAACTCCAAAATTGATTTGGCGAAGTAAGATCTGGAAGACCATACCTATAGAACTGTAATCTAACAACACCACCATTAACGCCGAGAAGAACTCGTCGTCGAACAAAGGGCCAAAGATCACTTATTGTAGACGATGCCATCTCCATTGATATTAAGGCCAAAAGAAATTGGCTACCAAATCCCTAATCTAATCTTGTGAAGACACTATTAAGTGCCAAGTTTTAATTGGTCCTACTAGTTCGATGATTTAGTTTTAGCTAAGGCCCAAGCTAAATCTTTTCGGAAAAAATCCAATCCAGATGGATATATAATTATAGTTTTGCTAATTCTTGGTTGATAACTTAGAGCTCGGTCGACGCTTTGATTGTTGGACTTGCATAAAAATTGAACATGTGTTGCAATTTTGCAATTATAACGGAGCTTTTTCAGTTGCACATGAGTTGCAACTGAAATTGGATGGTGTCATACGACCGAGAATTACGGTCGACTGAGAATTATTAGCATCCATATAATCTTTTATATCTAAATACCAACCCCCCACTATCTGATTTTCTTGGCTTCTCGTGCAGCCACGTCACCTCCTTTTCCCATCCATCCCGTGTATACTATGTTCGCAGTGTCGCGCAAGCTTCGGTCGTGTCGTCCTGTGTGGGCTGGAATATCAAATATGGGCCTAAAGTGCGATCATGGGACCTCGGACCTTTTTCTCATCCCGTGTGTTCGCGTGCTCGCGCTGGCTTCTTTCCAAGTGGGCTGCGCCTCGCGACATCATCGTGTTTCTGAAGAAGAAACGCCGCTCCTATTCCTCCTAGTGGCTATTCACCGGCAATAACTCCGCCTCCGTGACCGTTCGGCCTCTTTGCTGTTCCTGACGCGATCTCATGCCTTCTCCTCATAAATTCTCATGAAATTGTCTTTTTAATCCCACCATTCAATCTGTGGAAACTGCCCCCATTGAACTCATCCGCCGCGAACATCTCCAGGTTAAAAGCCAAGCCATGCTGCCATCCGCATCAACTACACCAACCTGCTCGCGCTCGCCACCTCTGCCAGCGGCCTCAACGCTGGTACATGGCCCATAGCTGCTCTTCCTTTTAATTTTTCTCTTTTGTTTTTGATTTGGCCGCTCACCCCTTTAATTTCCCTTCTGTTTTTGATTCCTCAGCGTATCTTCCCAATCCGGCAGGTTGAGTTTTGGCTTCGAATCCGCACGCTTTTGTTTGCCTGCAGCCGATTTGATTTGATCCGATCTGATTGGATAATGCATCCCCCTTTTAATTTCTCTTTTGTTTTTGATTCCTCAACGTATCTTCCCAATCCGGCAGGTCGAGTTTTGGCATAAAATCTCCACGCTTTTTTGCCCTCCAGCCAATTTGATTGGATCCGATTTGATTGGATAATGCCTGCGGCTCAAGCCCGTCAATTTCTTTGGATTTATTGGATACTTGGTCTACTCGGTGAAGCTAAGAGAAACGAGAAACCACCCATCGTCGCCTGTAGTGCGTATGGACACTGCACAACTTTGGTACTACCTATCTCTAATCTTCTGTTGTTAGATTTTATTACATTCGATGAGCACCTGTGTATTGGTTACCCTGAAATCTTCCCTCAATTAATTAGTTACACTGTAATTTGTTATCATGCAATCTTCCGACAAATGTATGAGTTCAAACATATTGGCTGCGGGCCATTTCTTTTTTTCAGTTGGCCTGTGTGCGGTTGCAAAGATGGATAGCTCTGAAAATCCTGAAAATCATGCGAGCCATGTTGGTAGGCATTCCGTCTCACGCCGTCGTGGACCACAACCTTCAGTCACCCCTCTGCTAAACCATTCGCTTCTTCAGATAACCGACGTCGGCATAAGCAGCTTTGGCTTACAGGTTAGCCCTTTTCAATATGTCTCTTCACATACTGACCAATTTACATATCAATTTATTTAACTGCTATATGTTCTTTGCAGCGATAACAATACAACATATATAGAAGAACGTTCAGTTCGGCCACAATTAAATGAGGAGTCATACATCAGTTCTGTATACACCAACTTTGACCTTTACCCACAACTGTAAGCCCTTTTTATGTTCCAATTAGTGTATCTCGCATTTTAGCCTCATTTTTGTCAAAATAAAATAAAACAAAAACACCCAAACTTTCAGGAAGTACCTTTGAATCCTTAAACCTTGGGGGACCAAGTCCTTAATGCAAACATTGTGGTGCTTTTTTCCATCTGTCCATTTCAAAATACATGGAGCAACAACGGGAGGCAAAACAGGTTATACTGTCAACCATACATCCCTTAATATTTCGATTTGGTACTTTCATGTAGAATTCTTTCTATACAGCACACCAATGATGCCCGCCGAGTGCGTACTTCCATCTTCAGCTAATCACCATATAGAAGCTAGCATGATGTATAAAGAAGCAATACAGAAACTCATGGACATGGAACGACTACTGCATCCATCTATACAAGAGCAACCAAGGGGGGCCTTCACGTACTGACATCACAAGCATACTTGGATCAGATCCTACGTTCTTCATAATTGAATATATCAAACTTGGAAAGAGAATTCTCATGGCTATCCTTTCCGATGACCAAAAAAATTACAAACACGCTGAATATTTACTATGTTGTGCACTCATCAAGTACTCAGATCATGTAATGAACTTTTTATTGAATTCAAATAATAAGTTTCGCAAGCTTGCATCAATGTTTTCATCATACTACATAAATGTAAATGTACATTCTTATTCTATACATCGCTAAAGAAATCCAGCCACAACATCGCTAACGGAATCCCGCCGCAACATCACTACAGAAATCCCGCCGCAACGCGCGGGGTATCATCTAGTTTATATTTACTTCACTGACAAGCGGGATATGGAGCATGGCCCACCTGTTAGCTTCCGAAATTTCCTCTTACATATATTTTTTCAGTCCAGCTAACGTACAAATACATGGAAGGCTAAATCAATCGAGTGGCAGAATTGAAAGGCTAACGGAATGACGATCTTTGTCGCACATCGAGCTAAGAGCATACATCAATCGACGACGTCGCACTCGTTTCGTTATTTTGAGAAGATCGATTCCTTATGTTCCAAGGTATGATGACGAATATTACTTTTTCTGAAGAAAAATGTGACAGAGATCGATAGACGTCGATCAGGCAGCCGACGCGCGCACAAGTGCCCCAAGCACTAAGCTAGCGCCGCGTAGATTATGTTACACACAGAGCGTGACGTACTTACGTACTCCATCCGTTTAGAAATATAAGATGTTTTAACTTTGTGAAGCAAGTGTATCTAGACATCTTTTAGTGTATAAATTCAAGCGAACCTACACACTAAAAGATGTCTAGATACATTCACTTCACAAAGCTAAAACATCTTATATTTCTAAACGGAGGGAGTACGTACTGAGAACTTGTGCTGCAACACTCATTTTCACCCGTGTGTCTTCAGTGCGAATCATCTGCCGCTTTTAGGTGCTGGTTCAATTTGTTCGTTAATCGATCTTACTTTGCCATGCACCAATGCATGACAAGCTTAATTCCGTAGATAAACAAATGCCAGCACAGGCGTGCGTCACTCGCCACTTCCAGAAAAGCCAATGGGATCTCCAGCTTTTTAATTTCTTCCATATTAAATTTCCAAGCTTTGAGAATGCTGTGGCCGGCAAACACTAGCCACAAACTTCTTCAGTTCCCTTTACTTTTGTTTGGTGTTTTGCTAGTCTTGGACAAAGTTTGCTCGTCTTCTAACAAGATAACATGGTAGGATAATAATACTCGCTCTATTGATAAAATAAATTTGAGCGCAAGAGGGTCCAAAAAGGACCAAGAGCTATCGACGCCGTTAAACATATGGTATTTTAACTTTTTTTTTTGTCGAGCGTTGTTGTTTGCCAAAGACCATGTAAAGTCATCGGCATGTGCGTATATGCCGACAATTTTTGTATCCATCGTTGAGGCTGCCGACCGGACCATTGCCAAGGGCTATATGCCGACGGCCAGCACCCGTATACCCCTATGCCGAGGGCGTTTCTCCGTATGCCAATGGCTACGGGAGCTCGGCATACAGCCTGTTTCTGTAGTGATTAGGATTGAAGCAAGTTTTGCAATACAACTTAAACTGAAGACTAGTGCTCTGAAGATCCGAGTCTACAATCTTGAAGCGCACCTAGACGAGGAGCTCATGAAAATCCACACTAGCTAAGAGAGGGGATGCAATTGGATCATGTTGGGGGGTCTGACGAGAACCCGAGGTCGGGGAACCTGCAGTCGGGCATCATTCTGGGGCCTTATGCATAGTCAACGGCTCTATACCCCTAGAGTCATCGGCTCATCCAGCAATGTTGTGGGTCAAATCGGCTGAGAAATAGGGTTGATATGCAGATCAAATAGAATCATCACAGATCTTCGGAGCGATATATCTTCACCAACAAATCCAATTATCGACACTCGAAACGCTCTCACCAGCGGAAGAGCACGAGGACATCACTAAGTTTGGGGGAGCACCAACATCGACGACAGACCAACTCCAAATCCAGCACCGCGATCATCGGAAGCATTGAGGCATAACCATGTTTAAATAATGTAATAACTGGAGGATAAAATATGACAAATGATTTTAGATGTATTAAAACTAACACAATGTACCAATAAGGCTAAAAGTCGAATTTAGTCTTATTTTTAGGACAAAAAATATATGTTGTTTAACCATGCATTTTTTTTTTTGAAGTTTTAGTACGGGAGAGGAAATTAAAAAGTAAGCTTCTCCAATAAAATTGTCTGAGCATCCCCAGTCTTACGTGCCAAGTATAGCTAGGCCAAATCACAGCAAGAAAATGTAAGGCCTAGAAGAGAAGATGCGAGAGTGCTGCGGGGATAAAGATGCTAATCAGGGGTGGGCCCAGAACAAATTATGACTTGGAGTATATTATTTGGGTGGGGGCATTTCTTCTCTAAATTTGTACAATTTAAATAATTTCCATTCAAAATATGTATAAAAACTACGGGATTTCAAAAATTTGAGTGGGGCCTAGGCCCCCACTCGGCTCTACCTGCTGGGTTCAACCCTGATGCTAATTAAGCCCTTTTCTCGCTCAGAATGTGTAAATTTCTTTTTGATAAAATTATCTAATTATAAAGAGATCTTAATTAGCTTCTACAGACGATAGTGCTAAAGGCTGTAACTTTGCATCAGCACTAACATTTGATATGTATTTGTTTTCTGAAAAGACCATTTGGCATGCATGCATGCATGCATACACATTACTGAGTACATGCATGCATTGTCTATCCAGTTGATGTTTACGTGAGAACAAAAATGGTCACTAAATTCTACTCGTGCGTCACACCCATTTTCGTTATTTCAGCACCTTATGTTTCAAGGCTTTCAGTCGAAAAAGAAGAAGAGATCGAGCAGCTGGGGAGTCAGTGTCACAAGTGTGCTCGCGTTTTTCTATCGTTCCGGCGGCATCAAGCATGCATGCAGATATATTTCACGTCACCGCGGCTCGTTTTCAGTGGTATCTTCAGTACGAATCGATCGTCCGGCCGGAATCGTTTACGAATAAAGTGCATCGTGCTGTTTAGGTGTCAGTTCGTTATGACGAGATAACGACCATGATGAAGTGTTCTCAGTGTCGGTACATGTACAAACACGCTCACCACACTTAAATTCTCAAAATTCTCAGCTCATAGTTTTGCTCTCGAAAATCTGAAAAGGGTTAATTTTTTTGTACAAACGCGTGTCCAATTCAATGAATAAGCATCCCCTTTTTTCGGGTTTTTTCCTTGACCAAGAATTAATCCAAATATATAAAGATTTTTTTGTATAAAATTAGCATCATTAGAAAGTGTATTTCAATACGAATAATCCAGCAATACTATTTACGTACAATATAATTAATATTTTGTTACTCTATTTTTTGGTCAAAATTTATCTTAAAATACGTGTGTGCCGTATCATCGAAACGGAGGTAGTAAATATTCTTTAGGTGTGTAAGAATTCACCAAAGAAGATAACACATATTATCCAAATCTAAAGGGAAATAAAGTTGTCCTCTCTTAGGATAATGATTTTCTTTTATTCCAACGATTTCTTGTTTTCCACACGGGCTACACTTTTCCATTTACTACGAACGGAAATAACAAACTCTTTTTACAACACCACACTCACGCCGAGAAGGGGAAGGCAAGGGTCGCCCTTAAACTAGTAGAAAACACGCTGATATTTGTTTTTTTCGATAAAGGGAATATATTAATATCACAAAGATACCAATTATACCTAGCCTCTGCACCAACAAGATGTCGAACGACAACAAGGATGTGCACAATCAAGAAGAAAATAAAAAGGAGAGAAATAGAAAATAAAGACCCCGTCGTGGTGATGAAACACTCGCAGCAACAACGCTATAACCACCACCGAAGACAACACCTAGACTGCAAAAGAGGTTCTCTAAACGTGACGCCTCCAAGAAGGAAACAAAGCACAAGCGTTGTCGTCGCCCGATCAAAGATCTTGAGATTTCACCCTCGAGAAAGTCCGAGTTCACAAAACAATGCCTTCAGTAAGGCCATTGTCAGGTACAACCAATGAAGGCCAGACCTTGGGCTTTCACCCTAGAACTCGCGACTCGAGTAGCACCTTCAATGTGGTCCACCTGTGCTGCCACCCCCTCTTTCCAAGGTTGTTGCTACTACCAGTCTTCAACACCTGACACACAGGAGAAACCTGTGCCACAAGTCTTCATCGCATTAAATACACCTCTCCGCCATTGCAAATCTCTCATTGCAGCCACCATAACTTTCTTCACATCAGTCAATACCATGGAAATCTATATGTAGACATGTCCCATGGCACCGAAAAGAACGCGAAGCTTCATGGCACACTCTAATAAGGCCTCACTGGCCGAAGATAAGAGCGCTCACGACCTGGTCGATTCCAATCTAGATATCCAGTGGTGCCATGCGCCAAACAACAGATATCTCTGAGAGGAAGACCGGAACTCATCAGAATCCAGCTTGAGGAGACCGGCATGAAGCAGATCGACGACTTGGCACACGAAGAATGGCAGGGCCAGCCACCTTTATTCAGGTCGATCCAGTAGCCCCCACGCCACCAGTTTGCTGCAGAGGAGTAGACGATCCAGCCGCCGTCGACCTTGCTGCCATGCAGTCGTGGCTGCTAGCACCTGCACTAACGAGAACACGTAGCCATCTTCCACCTCCCACCCACCGAGAGACAGCAACCTTAGTCCACTTCCAACTCTGGCACCCGGCACCCCCAAGGTATGCCTGCACTGCCGCGACTGCCGCCCGCCAGGAAGACAACCGCAAGATGAAGCAGCAGTGAGGCCCCGTCTGCCCAGATCGGGCCCAGTTGGGCCAAAACTGGACCACGACGCTGCCGCCCCGATCTCCCTCTCCGGCGAACAAGGACCACCGGTGCGCCTCTCGGACAAGCTCCACCGCTCTGTCGCGCGTCCCCGTCGTGTGCTACCGCTCCTTTCCGCCGCCACGCGACGCCCGCTTGACGATGCTCCTCCGTGCGTAGAAGATCCGTATGGGGCGCACCCTCCAGTCCCGCCGTCTTAGACGGACGGGCACCGCCACTGCCGGCCGCAGCCGACGGCGGCGGCCAGGCGAGCATGGGAGGTGGGGGGGGGGTTGAGGCTGTCTAGGGTTTGTCGCCCTCGGAGTCGCTCGCGCGAGCGACCTGGGAGGCAGTAGCATCGAGCAACTATTATGGGACGAAAATCTGCTACCACTCAAACCAAGTTCAGAAACATATTACAGTCCAAGTTCAAGGAAATACACAGAACAAAAACAGGAACTAGGATGCAATGGTATCAACATAAATTTATGATGTACGAGAGACAAGGAGAGGCGATCGGGAGGCGGCTACCCACACCCATCTAGGGTTCTGTTCCCTTCCTCAACAACACCGGCGGTCCATCCTGCCTCCGGTGGCATTAGGGCCTTGGAGGCATGACGGACCACGGCCTCTCGCCTGCGAGAGGGTTTTTGATTTTTAGTTTGGATTTTTCAGTGTATTCTTCGAGATGGTGAAGTAGCAGCTACATCTTGAAGTTAGAATAATGTACTCTCCGCCCTATCCTCGCTCCGGTGGTGCTTCTTGCATTGGCGAAGGGCGCGTGGAGTTGTGTGCCCAACGGATTCCTTGGGATCTAGTTAGTTTTTATGTGAGTTGGTGTGGTTTCAGGTGTGTCTCTTTTGATCTATGGTTGTCATCTTTGGCGATGGTTGCTGCTCTGGTGCGCTTGTCCTTTAGGGCCTTAGCACGACGACTCCGCCACCATGCGATGCCGGCTTGATGATGCTCCTCTGCACGAAGAAGATCCGTCATGGGCGCACCCTCCAGTCCCACCGTCTTAGATGGACGGGCACCGCCACCACCGCTGCGGCCGGCGGCGGCGGCCAGGCGAGCATGGGATGTGGGGGGTTGAGGTTGGCTAGGGTTTGTTGCCCCCGAAGTAGCTCGCGTGAGCGACCCAGGAGGCAGTGGCATTGAGCAACTTATATGGGACAAAAATTTGCTGCCACTCAAACCAAGTTCAGAAAAATATTACAGACCAGGTTCCAGGAAATACACAGAACAAAAAGAGGAACTAGGGTGCAATAGTATCAACATAAATTTATGATGTACAAGGGACAAGGAGAGGCGATCGGGAGGCGGCTACGCAAACCCATCTAGGGTTATGTTCCCTTCCTCGGTGAAGCCGGCGGTCCGTCCTGCATCCGGTGGCATTAGGGCCTTGGAGGCATGGCGGACCATGGCCTCTCGCCAGCGGGAGGGTTTCGTTCTTTGGTTTGGCTTTTTTTCAGTGTCTTCTTTGAGATGTGAAGCAGCGGCTACATCTTGAAGTCAAAATAATGTACTCTCCGCCCTATCCTCGCTCCGGTGGTGCTTCCAGCATCGGCGAAGGGCGCGTGGAGTTGTGTGCCCAATGAATTCATTGGGATCTAGTTAGTTTTTATATGAGTTGGTGTGGTTTTAGGTGTGTCTCTTTCGATCTACGGTTGTCATCTTTGGCGATGGTTGCTGCCCTGGTGCGCTGGTCCTTTAGGGCCTTAGCACAATGACTTCCTGTTTGTCTACTACAACAAGCTCTACCACAACAAACTTTGCCCGGCTCCAGTGATGGAGGGGCAAGAACAGCAGCGCGTCTTTGGCTCGCACTAGTGTTTGTAGTCGTTGCAAAAAAACAGGAACTAGAAAAGTTTAAGGGCCTTCAATCATCAGAGTTGCAGATTGAACCATCACTGTAAGAATGGACCAAGGTGTCGACGGCCGAACCTCGGCGTATACATGTTTGGCCGGCGGCGTAGTCTATGTCGAGGGCTGCCCTAGGCGTAGCTCCTCGGTGTTGCCATATTTGATCATCGGTATAACTTCTGCCCTCGGCATAGGCTATGCCGACGGCTTTGCTCTCGGCGTAGGCCCGTAGGCATAATCTAACGCAGGTCATAATTTTTTCAAAAAATTCATTTTTTTGAATTATTTGACTCGTTAATCTCTCAATTGGAATATTTTTAACACTAATTACACTTAATCGTTTGTCAAATTTAAGTCTTGGTCAAACCTCCCAGTCGGTCACCCATCCTCAAACTACTCCATCCCTAGCATGCTTAACTTATTTATTCCATCCGGATGAGTTTCCACGAAGTAAATTATACCTTGTTGATAATATTACCAAATCAATCCTATTAACCCTTATACCACTATGTCACATGTCACTGGTTTTTGAATTTCGAAACTATATATTAAGTAAATAACAATGAATAAAAATAAATATATTGAATTCCAAACTATATAATAAGTAAAGGACTTCATCATTAGCAGAAGATCTTTAATAAACAAAATCTTATTTATTTACTTTCCAAAAAATATGCTTTGTTGGGATGTTGATAAGGTAAACAAATAATGTTATGAGTTTCAGTCGCCCTTTTTTGACATTTTGATCCGGGTATATTTTGATTAATGTTGCCTCAATATCTCTATATGTTATCCTATTGAGATTCGGAAGTCAAGCGACATGAAAATGACTAGGTGATCTGTCAGAGCTCGAAAAAACACCGTGACACAATGGTGACAGACATGTTGCCGATGTAGGAGGACTAGGGAATAAATTGGTGGTATTATTGGAATAGGACGAGTATGAAGTATAATGATACGAAGGAAAAATTGAGAACCCGTAGCAAGGCACCGGCATTAAACTAGTATACATAAAATGTGTCCTAATATTGTTTAAAATTATTGTGGTCTAGTTTTGTAATGTATTTTCGGTATTTCCTTCACAAAAAATCCAATTTTTACACTTACAAAATGGAAATTGATTTTTTTATGCATAGAAAATAAAATCCCAATATGAACTTTGTTTGCCATCCCAATATGCACACATATGCACAATGTGGGATCATTTAAACAAACTATTCCATGATTCGGGTTATGACCTAGCTCATCTGGCTTGAAAGCCATAAAACTTCGTACATGATAGGTCATTTCTAAGAAGGGGTTTCTACAATATTTGCAATAGTCCAAGTTTATTATTTTTTCTCACAACTAGGTCACATAACATGACACAATGCGAAGGCTTTAACTTTTTTATTTTTGTTTGAATTTCTTATGCTCGATTCAAAATGCGGTCGAAACGGCATGCATGAATCTTCTTAGCTTGGGGTTGAATTTTGCAGAACTATTTATGGATCTCTGATAAAATATCTACTTGTGTACCTCAAAATGTTTTTTTCAAAAAGTCACGAGGAAGCCATGATGGAGCTATAGTTCAAATTTACCCCGCTTCCTTCTGAATTGGCAAAAGTTTGTCTTTTTTGTGGAAGGTTAATAAAAAGCTTCACACACACAAACAGTTGGTGATATATACATAAAATGTGTCCTAATATTGTTTAAAATTAGGGTGGTCTAGTTTTGTAATGTATTTTTAGTACTTCCTTCACGGAAAAAACCCAATTTCGGCACTTAGAAAATGGAAATTGATTTTTTATGCATAGAAAATGAAAACTCCCAATATGAACTTTGTTTGCCATCCCAATATGCACACATGTGCACAATATGGGGTCATTTGAACAAACTATTACATAATTTGGGTCATGACCTAGCTCATCTGGCTTGAAAGCCATGAAACTTCGTACATGATATGTCATTTGTGAGAAGGGGTTTCTACAATATTTGCAATAGTACAAGTTATTATTTTTCTTCACAACTAGGTCACATAACATGACACAATGCAAAGGTTTTACATTTTGTTTGATTTTTTTGAATTTCTTATGCTCGATTCAAAATGCGGTCGAAACGGCGGGCATGAACCTTCTTAGCTAGGGGTTGAATTTTGCAGAACTATTTATGGATCTCTGAAGGGGGTCTTTAGTCCCAGTTGGTGAGGAAAACCGGGACTAAAGGGGGTCTTTAGTCCCGGTTGGTGAGGAAAAGCGGGACTAAAAGTCATTTTCCAGGTTTAATCGATTAAAATATCTTGAAAAGTAGAAAAACTTACAAAATTCATAACTAATTCATTTTAAATCAGAAAAATACAAATAATATATCAAAATGTTCAGAAAAATAAAATCTTATAATATAAATCTTCGAAATGTAATAACTAGTTAATTTAAATTAGTTTGGGTCATTTGTTTAGGGATTTAGGGTTTTGATTCTAGTGGAAGTTGGGAAAATTTGAACTACAGCTGCATCATAGTTTGCCCATGATTTTCTCAAAAAATCATTTTCAGGTTTATTTTTGTATGGCAAAAAAAATCATGTTGGGAGTTTTCTATGCATAAAAGAACCATTTTCCATTTATTAAGTGTTAAAATATGGTTTTTTGTGAAGGAAGTACAGAAAATACATTAGAAAACAAGGGAACCCTATTTTTCAAAAATATTAGGATACATTATATGTGTGTATCATCAATTTTGTGTGTGTTTGAAGCTTAGGATCAACCTTCGACAAAAAAGACAAACTCCTGCCAATTCAGTAGGAAGCGAGATAATTTTGAACTACAGCTCCATCATGGCTTTCCCATGATTTTTTAAAAAAAATCATTTTTAGGTACAAAACATGCTGTTTTATCAGAGATACACAACGAGTTTTGCAAAATTTGACCCCTAGCTGAGAATTGTCATGCCCGCCGTTTTGACCGTATTTTGCATCAACCAAAAGAAATTCAAAAAAATCAAAAAAATGTAAAACCTTCGCATTGTGTCATGTCAAGTGACCTAGTTGTGAGGAAAAATAATAAACTTGGACTATCGCAAATACTTTAGAAAACCCTTCTCAGAAATGACCTATCTTGTATGAAGTTTCTTGGCTTTCAAGCCACATGAGCTAGGTCATGACTCAAATCATGGTATAGTGTGTTCAAATGACCCCATATTGTGCACATGTGTGCATATTGGGATGGCAAACAAATTTCATGTTGGGAGCATAGTTTAAAAAACTGGACCGGTTTACCGGTTGAACCAGAAAAAACCGGAACCATTGACCTCGGTGGTTTGTTAAGCGCATAGGACCGCCCATGCTAACAAACCAGTGAGGTTTTGTGGAAAACCGGCGAACCAATGGTTTCTGACCAACCGTCCGGAAATACTCTTCAGTCGACTTTTTTTCCGCAAAAAAATGGGCAGTTTAGGAAATTGTTGAAATTGTGCTCCTCTAGGGTTTTCTCTGTATCGGTTGACTCGACTCCCAGTTCATCTGTGCCTCCACCGACAGAAAGGAGAGAGCTAGAGAGGCAGAGAACCCGACGTGACGGCGCCATGGCCGCCGCTTGAGGGGGAGCTTTGCTTGCCTCTGCTAGTCTGCCTCCATGTTCTCGACTCCTCGCCGTCCTTGGCCGCCGGTCTCTGCTGCGAGCCTGCGACGGATCCAACCGCCAGCGCCGGCCGCTCCTGCCTCAACAAGTTGCTGCTCTGCTCCCGCCTCGACCAGTCTTCTTCATCGACGGCCGCTCCCACTTAGTTGATGCTCCGCAACCGCCTTGATAAATGATGTATATAGTTTGATAATTGATAATGATATAGTTGCTACTGCAAGTGCTGTTTGCTTGTTTGGCTATTTCTAACCTGTTTTCCTGTTGACGTTTTGAACTTTTGATAAATGATTATTCCAAATTGCAAATTCTATAATATTTTTTCGCACATATTTATTTATATACTAAAACATTTGTAACTAAAAAAATATTATTTTACAACTAAAAACCAACATCAAACTGGTTTGAACCAGCGGTCCAACCAGTGAACCGTGAACCGAAGGCCTTGCCGATTCGATCACCGGTCTGGTTTTTAAAACTATGGTTGGGAGTTTTCAATTTCTATGCATAAAAGAACCATTTTTCATTTATTAAGTGTTAAAATAAGGTTTTTTGTGAAGGAAGTACATAAAATACATTAGAAAACAAGAGAACCCTAATTTTCAAAAATATTAGGACACATTATATGTATGTATCACCAATTTTGTGTGTGTTTGAAGCTTGGGATCAACCTTCGACAAAAAAGACAAACTCCTGCCATTTCAGTAGGAAGCGGGGTAATTTTGAACTACAGATCCATCATGGCTTCCCCATGATTTTTTGAAAAAAATCATTTTTAGGTACAAAACATGCTGTTTTATCAGAGATACACAAAGAGTTTTGCAAAATTTGACCCCTAGCTAAGAATTGTCATGCCCGCTGTTTTGACCTCGTTTCCAGCAAGGGTTAACGGGGTAAAGCGGGGGTATGGCATAAGAAAGTACAAACACATTTTTTTATTAATTGGACTAGTTAGTATGTGAGATAAGAAGACTATGTGCAAAGGTTTTTCATTTTTTTGATTTTTTGGAATTATCTGAGATTTGTTTGGTGTCAATTTTTTCCCGCCTTATTTCTTCCCCCCAATTCTTCCCACCGCTTCCCGCCTCTGTCTTCCCGCCTCCTGTTTTCCCGCCTCTGTCTTCCCGCCTCCTGTTTTCCCGCCTCTGTCTTCCCGCCTCCTGTCTTCCTGCCATTTCTTCCCACCGCTTCCCGCTATTTCTTCCCGCCATTTCTCACTATATATATGTAGGCCGGCTTGGCCACCATTATCATATCTACAATCTCTCATCACTCTCCTATGGCTTCCACCGTTCCCACTCTAACCTACCAGCAGGCGGAGGAGCTTTGCGCCTCGAACTACCTTTGCCCACCGGGCTACTGCGTCCCAGCCGGCTGGAGCCTAAGCGCCGGAGGCGTCCCGGTCCCTCCCGTCCCTCAGGGTACTCCGCGCCGGGCGGCCATCACGAACCACTACTACCTCGACCTCACGCCGGAGCAGCGGATGAATCCCCGCTGGCATCCCGACAACCAGCAGACTTGGGACGCCTTCTTCATCAATCGACATGAGAGGGTGCTCGCCAGGTACGAGGAGGACGGTCTGCCTCCTAGGAACTTCCACGAGGCCGGCCGTCGGCTATGGTGGGGTGGCCGGACTCTACAGAGCATCATGGACTACATCACGGCCGGTGATATCCCCAGCCTGCGCTACCCTCACTACTAGTCCAGGCGTCCGACGACAGCGACGATGACGACAGCGACTATGACGACTACGACGACGAGTATTATAGACCCAGGAAGGAGTATGACTAAACATGAGCCACGTCATTGGCTAGGACGAATGGTTCGTCTTTGTACCCAAGTTAGGTGCCATCCACTGTTAGTCTTTGTACCCAAGTTAGGTGTCATCCACATCATTGGTTGTAGTTCAAATTTCATGTATCGTCAGTGGTATCTCGAATCAATCAAATCATTCAAAAATGGACACCAAACACATCAGAGATAATTCACATGATTGGTGATCCATACAAAGTTTGGAACAAATTTTCCTCAACAAAGTTTGGTACAATAAATTATTACACATCATTTCTTTTCTTGTGTCCCTTGCTTACGATTGTGCCGTAACCATGGAGTGTCCTCATCATTTAACTTCATGCTTGGGTCAGTGTTCACTTTGAAGGGCGGAATTTCACCAAACTTATTATAATCTTCTGACATGTCTGTCTTGTCCTCCACTCCCACGTGTTTCTTTTCCCTGAAAGAACTATGTGGCACTTTGGATCATCGCATGATGTACTCGTTTTCTTATCTTTCCGTTTTCTCGGTTTGCTACTCATGTCCTTCACATAGAAAACCTGAGCAACATCTTTGGCTAGGACAAATGGTTCGTCAAGGTAACCAAGATTGTTGAAATCCACCATTGTCATTCCGTACTGCTCGTCCACCTTTACCCCGCCTCCTGTCAGCTTGAACCATTTGCACCGAAACAAAGGGACCTTAAAGGAAGGTCCATAGTCAAGTTCCCATATCTCCTCTATGTAACCATAATATGTGTCCGTTCCATTGTCGGTTGCTGCATCAAAGCGGACACCACTGTTTTGGTTGGTGCTCTTTTTATCTTGGACGATTGTGTAAAATGTATTCCCATTTATCTCGTACCCTTGGAAAGTCGATATAGTCGAAGATGGTGACTTGGCCAACATGTACAGCTGATCTCCAACATCATTGTCACTCATGAGATGTGTTCACAACCAACTGCCAAAAGTCGCCATGTGGAACTGTGTAATCCAAGATTCAGGCTGCCCCGGGTTGTTTGAGCGTAAAATATTCTTGTGTTCCTCGAAGTACGGAGCCACCAAGCTAGAATTTTGTAGAACTGTGTGGTGTGCTTGAGTCATAGAATGGCCGTCCATACATATCATTTATTTCCTTCCGATCGTGCCTTTTCCACTTAGTCTCCCCTCGTGCCGCGATTGAGGAAGACCAATCAGCTTAAGGTCAGGAACAAAGTCAACACAAAACTCAATTACCTCCTCTGTTCCATAGCCCTTCGTGATGCTTCCTTCTAGCCTAGCATGGTTACGAATGTATTTCTTTAATACTCCCATGAACCTCTCAAAGGGGAATATATTGTGTAGAAATACAGGACCGAGAATGGAAATCTCTTTGACTAGGTGAACCAGGAGGTGCGTCATAATATTGAAGAATGATGGTGGGAACACCAACTCAAAACAGACAAGACATTGGACCACATTGTTCTGTAACCATGGTAGATCTTCTGGGTTGATTACCTTCTGAGAGATTGCATTGATGAATGTACATAGCTTCACAATGGTTACTCGAACATTTTCCGGTAGGAGCCCCCTCAAAGCAATTGGAAGCAACTGCATCATAATCACGTGGCAGTCGTGAGACTTTAGGTTTTGGAACTTTTTCTCTGCCATATTTATTATTCCCTTTATATTCGACGACAAGTCAGATGGGACCTTGATACTGCTCAGGCATTTAAAAAAGATGACCTTCTCTTCTTTGGTAAGAGCGTAGCTGGCACGACCTTGAAACCGTTCTGGATGTCGGTCTTCTGGGTCTTTCAAACATTGTTAGTCCTGTCGTGCTTCCTTTGTATCATTTGTCTTCCCATACACGCCCAAGAAGCTTAGCAGGTTCACGCAAACATTCTTTGTAACATGCATCACGTCGATTGCAGAGCGGACATCTAGGACTTTCCAATAGTCTAGCTCCCAAAATATAGATTTCTTCTTCCACATGCGTGCGTGCCCGTCAGCTCCCTGCGGAACTGATTGTCTGCTGGGACCCTTTCCAAACATGACTTTCAAATCCTTGACCATATCAAATACATCAGCACCAGTATGTTCCGTAGGCTTTGGCCGGTGATCTGCCTTGCCGTTGAAATGCTTGCCTTTCTTTCTTAAGTTATGTTGTCGAGCAAGAAATCGACGATGCCCCAGGTACACATTCTTCTTACAATTATCCAAATATATACTTTCAGTCTCATGTAAGCAGTGCGTGCATGCCTTGTATCCCTTGTTTGTCTGTCCCGAAAGATTACTAAGAGCAGGGCAATCATTGATGGTTACGAAAAGCAACGCTCGTAGGTCAAATTCCTCTTCTTTGTGCTCATCCCATACACATACACCAGGTCTGCCCCACAACTATAAAAGTTCATCAACTAATGGCCTTAGGTACACATCGATGTCGTTGCCAGGTTGCCTCGGGCCTTGGATGAGCACTGGCATCATAATAAACTTCCGCTTCATGCACAACCAAGGAAGAAGGTTGTAGATGCATAGAGTCATGGGCCAGGTGCTATGACCGGAGCTCTGCTCTCCAAAAGGATTCATGCCATCTGTACTTAGACCAAATCTTAAGTTCCTTGCGTCACCTGCAGAATCTTTGAACTCTCTGTCGATCTTTCTCCATTGCGTTCCATCAGCGGGGTGTCTCAACTTCCCGTCCGACTTACGGTCCTGTTTGTGCCATCACAACAACTTGGCATGCTCTTTGTTCCTGAACAGACGTTTCAACCATGGTATTATAGGAGCATACCGCACCACCTTGGTGGGAACCCTCTTCCTGGGGTTCTCTCCCTCAACATCATCACCAGGGTCGTCATCTCCTCTGATCTTATAACCCAATGCAGTGCATACTGGGCATTCATTCAAATTCTCGTAGTCACTGCGGTAGAGGATACAGTCATTAATGCATGCATGTATCTTCTGAACCTCTAAACCTAGAGGGCAGACAACCTTCTTTGCTTCGTACGTACTGGTGGGCAACTTGTTATTCTTTGGAAGCATATTCTTCATCATTTTTAGCAACTTTTCAAATCCTGAGTCAGATAGACCTTCTTGTGCCTTCCATTTCAGCAAATCAGTGTGCTGCCTAGCTTTTTCAGACCATTATCGCATCCTGGGTACAGCGACTTTTTGTGATCCTCTAACATGCGATCCAAATTCTCCCTCTCTTTTTCAGTTTCGCAGTCTCTCCGTGCATCAGCAATGGTCTGACCCAGATCATCAGCGGGCTCATCATGTGCCTCTTCTTCACCTTCCCCTTCACCTTCCCCTTCACCTTCCCCTTCTGCTTCCCCTTCAGCATCCTCCATGAAAGTATCACCGAAATCAGGATAGTTGTCATCATCCCCTTCTTCATTATCTTCCATTGTAACTCCTATTTCTCCATGCTTGGTCCAACAATTATAGCTTGGCATGAAACCGTGCTGAAGCAGGTGGACATGAACGGTTCTTGAGGAAGAGTAATCCTTCTGATTCTTACAGACAGCACATGGACAGAGAATAAAACCACCCCGCTGCTTGTTCGCATTAGCCGCAACGAGGAAATCATTCAAGCCCGTAATGAACTCGTCACAGAGTCGGTTACCGTACATCCATTGTCGGTTCATCTGCATTATTATTATATAAAGTATATAATTAACCATCATGCATTTGTTAAACTAACTAGAAATAATAGAAATTAAACTATGAACTACACAAGCATATTTATCAATGACACATGAAAGGTTCAAGTTGCTAATCGCGATCGAGGAGGAAAAATAAATGAGAAAGCTTAAGTGTGGCTCGGACACTTCATATCATGTTTGTTTTATGTAAACACAAGTGGCATCATGCTCTCGGGCATTTCATCGAACACCTCTTGTGCATAAGAAGATAAAAGCCAAACCCACCACCCCTAGTGAATAGAAGGGAAACACCAAGTGGCTCACACACAAGTGTGCTGCACGCAGCAGTATATATAGAGGTGGGCCTTTAGTCAGGCCAACCGGGACTAAAGGTTCTCGGGCCAGGCCTGAGAATCCTTAATCCCGGTTGTCCAGAACAACCGGGACTAAAGACCCACCCACACGTGGGCCGTACACCCGCTGGCGATGGAGGCCGTTGGGCCCGGAGCATTAGTCCCGGTTCTCCATCAGAACCTGGACTAAAGACTCCATTAGTCCTGGGCTGAAAAATTTGAAGACTAATGGGTTGGGATGGAAGGTCTCTTTTCTACTAGTGGACGCTGGCGTCGGCCTCTTCCGCCTTTCCCGTCGTAGCCTACGACGATCTTGCTAGATAAGTTGCCTTGTCGATCACCTCTTGCGCCCTAGTCTTGATCCTCTAAGCATCCCCCCTTATGGAAACCTGCCTAATATTTAAGTAAAGCACCCATTGTAAAGATAATCACCACTGGATTCTTATCCAACAATTTGTTGTTACACATATTTTTTCAATCTATTTAAATATCCACCAACTGGAAATAAAATAATCTACTGTAAACGGGTAAATTGATATATACGATACATATGTATCAAAGGCTAAATCAATCGAATGGCAAAATTGAAAGGCTAACGGAATGCATGGCACGATCATCTCACACATCCAAACTATATATATCAAATCTTCAATGTCGCACTCTTTTTCGTTATTTTTTTAAAAAGATCGATTCCTTATGTTCCAAGGTATGATGACGAATATTACTTTTCTGATAGAAAAATTGTGACAGTGATCGATAGATGTCGATCAGGCAGCCGACGCGCGCACCTGTGTCTCTAGCACCGCGTAAATGTGCTTACTCAAACACAAACGTGACGTAAATTACGCACTGCATGCACTACTGCTGCAACGTGTCTTCAGTGCGAATCATCTCTGAAGCTTTTAGGTGCTGGTTCAATTTGTTCGTTAATCGATCTTACTTCCCCATGCATCAATGCATGACAAGCTTAATTCCGTAGATAAACAAATGCCAGCACAGGCGTGCGTCACTCGCCACTTAGAAAAGCCAATGCGATCTCCAGCTTTTTAATTTCTTCCATAAAAAAATTCGATGCTTTGAAAACGCTGTCGCAAACACTACACACTTCTTCAATCCCCTTTACATTATTTTTCTGTGTTTTGCTGGTCTCGGGCCAAAGTTTGCTCGCCTTCTAACTTTCATAACATATTAACATGGTTGAATAATAATACTCGCTCCAACGGTAAAAGAAAATTTGAACACAAGAGGGTCCCAAAGGATCTCGTACTTCCTCATTTTAAAATATAAGATATTTTAGTTTTGTGAAGCAAATCTATGTATCTTTTAATATATAGGTTCACTTAAATATACATTAAAAAATGTCTAAATGTATTTAGTTTACAAACCTAAAATATCTGATATTTTAAAATGAAGGGAGTAGAACTTAAGTTAAGATTGAAACAAGTTCACAGTACAACTTAAAGTGAAGACTCATGTTCCGAAGATTAGAGTCTACTCATCTAGTGCCCAGCTAGAAGCGCACGTCCGTAGACGAGAAGCTTCTGTAAATCCACAATGGCTAAATAGAAGAAAACAATTGGAGCCTGCTAGGAGTTCCGGCGAGAAGCCAGAGGCTCAAGGAACCCGCAGTCGTAATTTTCAGGGGCCTCATGTGAAGTCACCAACCTTTAGACTTGTAGATCTAATATGTAGCAGCTAGAACAATGTCACTCACCAGCCGAAGAGCACGAGGACGCCATTGCGTTTGGATGAGCACCGACATCGACATCGTGACAACAAAGCAAAACTAAGTCCAGCACCGCGATCATCACACCGAGTGTAACCATGTTTGAAGAACGTAGTAACTGCAAGGTAAACATGAGAAAATAATTTAGACGTATTAAAACGTGGCACAATATATACCGATATGGCCAAAGAGTCGCGCTAATTGGCTCCCTGGCTGTAGAATAGCTTATTCTATATCCACCCCCTATCTTTGCAATCATATATGATTTTTACGTCCTTTTGACTTACTTCAGAGGTCAAAAAGAACATAAGAAAAATATAAATAATGTAAAAAAATTACGTGACATACAAAAATATGACATAAAATGCGTATTTTTGTGTTATTTTACACTATAATGACTAATACACTATATTTTTATGTCAATATTATTGTTCTGAGTTAATACGAATGTAATTATTAGTATACAAACATAAAATTATTAATTATAACAACGTAAATTCATGTTGGATGCAAAATAACCATTCTGCACTCTGGGAGTCAAATAGTGTTTCTATATGGCCAAAAAGTCGAATTCCACCTACTTTTATGACAATATTTTTTTTACCTTGTGAAAATTTAAATTTTGTCAAATAGGGAGGGGAAATAATAAATAAGTTTCTCCAAAGAAAAATGATGAGCATCGATGCCCAGCCTTAGCGCCAAGTATAGCTAGGCCAAATCAAAGCAGATGCCTAGAAGAGAAAAACAAATAGCGCCTGGATGCGAGAGAGTGCTGCTAAGGTAAGATGCTAATTAAGCCATTGTCTTCTCGGAGTGAATAATTTATTTTATATAAACTTAACTAATCATCAACACATCTTAGTTTCTATAGACGATACTCGATAGTGCTAAAGGCTCTATCTTTGCATCAGCACTAACATTTGTTTTCTGAAAAGACCATTTGGCATGCATGCATGCATACACACTACTGCGCATATGCATGCCCGACGCATTGTCTATCCAGTTGATGTGTACGTGAGAACCAATGGTCACTAAATTCTTCTCCATGCCACACCATTTTCGTTATTTCAGGACCTTATGTATCCAAGTTTTCAATCGAAAAGAAGAACGAACGAGCGGCTGAGGCGTCAGTGTCCCAAGTTCATATATATTACGAGAATATTTCTTGGATAAAAATATATATTTCTTGAGTGCATTCCCTATTACACCATCCAGGTTTATAAATTTGCGTTAGGTTTTACCACATTATAAGTTTTATGCGATATTCTACACTCTAGTTTTACATCGCTTTATATGTTGACTAGAGCCTCGAAACTATTCTTTTTATGAAACTTCATCCTAAATAAACTATTTTTAATTTTCTAGCCGTCTAACCCTTTTTTTTATACAGCCACACGCACTAGTGGTAGGTACATGTGGTGGTATCAAATTTTTTGTGGTAACGGAAAGAGTTAGACCTGATTAAATTTTCAAAAAGAGTTCATTTCGTGTTGAAGTTTCCAAGAAAGATCGAATTTGTTAAAATGGCCTAGCATTTTACCAAATATAATGTTTGTCTCCATTCTGGACGGTTGAGCCCCCACATGTAAGGTTGATGCGGCTGGTGAGTAAATGCTAAACTGAAAGGCATGTATGCGCTCAGATGATCAAACTTGGGGGAAATATTAAATTGGAAAAATCTACCACAGTGTATAAATTACAAGGTAACTTGCAATAGTAATTTTAAATTCAGTAAATTTTGTCGTAGATGTACAAACACTAGCTAAAAAGTGAATTCATTCTATTTACTAAAGACAAGTTAGTATGATATTTTTTCCTTGCAAGAGTTCACTCTATATACTAAAAACAAGTTTAAGAAAAATCAATTATGTTATTAGCACCTTACACAATTTTAAGGCAGTCGTGAATCACAAATAGGGACAGTAGTGATATATAAGTTTCTCCGGCCTTAGGAATCATGCAGAGGCCAAATATCATGGCAGAAGAAATATCTTTTGCAACTGGTTGCGTGGCATCAATCACAAGTATAGATCCCTCATTAGGGGGGAACCGGTTGCCATAATATGACTTTGTAGTAGGGGTGGGAACTGGTAACGGATAGTCCATATTATCCGATATTCGTATTCGAGAAATTGAAAATGGTTATGGTAATATCCGAATTGGGGCAACTTGATAATGGAAGTGGTAACTATCTGAATCCATTTTTACAAATACAAATACAAATGTGGAATTGGTTTTTAAAGAAAATATGGATATGGAAATATCCATATCCGAATAAAATTATATTAGCAAATATTAATAATTCTATCTCCATAACCCATTTATCTTTTTTTTTGAAAGGAATAACCATTTATCTAACTAAAAAAGCTAGCAAAGTGATCAAAAGTATTTTTTATGATTGGAGTTCAAAGTATTGTGATTTATATCATTATACACTTGATTCACTATATATAAGACATGAGTCTATTATTTTATTATTCATATCCGTTCTGTATTGATAAACATCCGATTCGTACTTATATTCAAATATTCATCCGATCAGCCCTACACCAACTTAGGCGTTATATGAGATGTACTTGTGTGTGTGTGTGTGTGTGTGTGTGCCTGTGCTTTGCATTTCACTTTTTTTATACAGTTGTGTGCATTCTAACTCTGCACAAGATGGGTGTTAACTCTTGTGTCTTTTATCGGCTTGATGCGAATGATTTGGAACTAATAAAAGAAACTCAAACGCGTCGTTTATCATAAAATAGAGGCCAACTAAATCATGGTAGAAAGAAAAATGTGCTATGCCTAGAAGCGAACAAAAATGTAGTGCCAAGATGTGAAAGCTACTGCTAAGATTAGATGCTAAGACTTTTGAACGCTCGGTCGGAATGAATAATTTTATTTTAGATAAAATTATCTAAGAATCAACACAACTTAATTAGCTTCTATAGACGATAGTGCTAAAGGCTGTAACTTTGCATCAGCACTAACATTTGATATGTATTTGTTTTTTGAAAAGACCATTTGGCATGCATGCATGCATATTGTCTGTCCAATTGATGTGTACGTGAGAACCAAATGGTCACTAAATTCCACTCGTGCGTCACACCCATTTTCGTTATTCAAGCACCTTATGTCTCAAGGTTTTCACTCGAAAAAGAAGAATGCTCGAGCAGCTGAGGCGTCAGTGTCAGCGTTTTCTATCGTTCCGGCGGCATCACGCATCCATGCAGATATACTTCATGTCACTGCGGCTCGTTTTCAGCGGTATCTTCGGTACGAATTGATCGTCCGGCCCGAATCGTTTACGAATAAAACGTACCGCTTTTAGGTCTTAGTTCGTTATGACGGGATAACGACCATGAGTTGTTTTGCCCTGTGTTGTCACTCACACTTTTGGTGTGTTCTCAAATGTCACATATACAAAACACTGTCGCGACACTTGCCACAATCAGTCGAAAATCTGGAAAGGGTTAATTTTCGGTAATCGGTATGAAGGTGTGTTATTGGCCCCGCTTGGTTCCTAGAATATTAACTGAAACTGGGGGAATTTTTCACAGAGGTATGCAGGCCACGCGAAAAATACAGCACGCTCCGTAATTCCGGACTGGTGCGTAATTTAAAGCGATCTCCCAAGCGGGCCTTAGGGTAAAGTTATCTGCAAATATACCAAAAAAGTATAACAATGATTATCCAAATTAACCTAATGGAAATAAAGTTGTCTTCTTGTAGGATAATGATTTTATTTTAATCCAAACGTTGGATAATGATGAAATCTATTGGGGCCTCGTTGGCATCATTTTTTTCAGAAAGCTAGCAATGATGCTGACAACCTTCCAAATATGTGACGAAAAGTGCATGAATTGGGTTGGTGAAGAGATTCCTTTCTGCCCACTAGCAACCCGGATACAAAAATAAATCATATACAAGCATGTACTACAAATCTGTGTTGACATATGCAGGAAGAAACCCTCGAAAACACATAAGATACTGGAGCAATTGATCGAGGGGGTAGCAAATGGAACATATGTACTCCCTCCGTCCCAAAATATATTGCATATAATTTTTTGGAGAAGTCAAATTTTATAAATTTTGACCAAGTATATAGAAAAAAATTGATATCCGCAATACTAAATATATATATAATGAAAGTATATTTCATGATGATTCTAGTAACATTGATTTGGTATTGTCAAAGTTCATAAATTTTGCTAAATACTTGATCAAACTTAATAAAGTTTGACTTTGACCAAAAATTATATGCAACATAAATTGGGACGGAGGGAGTATGAAGAATACATGATGGAATTGATGAACCGAGATGCATAGAAAGGGTAACTGTTTGGTAAGAGATAAGGGTTATTACGCAAATAAGACTAAGAGGATAGTTAGTACATGAGATTTTACAGCGTGTAAATTTCCAACTTATTGCTCATACAATTTATATGTCGGTATATATAGTTTATTATATTTGCATTTTTTTCATATATGGGTTTAGTGGTGGAACTAGTTAAACATATCCGCTTCCATTATTTTCATAGTCATCTATACATGTGTAGACCAGTAGCAAGGATTTTGTATCCGTTTGTGTAGATTTAGATGTAGATCCCAAGTCACTATATAAACAATTCAATACCACTCTAGCCTGCTAAGAAACAGGAGGCGATCTAGTCCCCCCCCCCCCTCCCCCACTGGTTTGCCCTAACTCTGATGACCCTTGGGGTCTTGGAGGTGCGGTGGACCATGAGCCCTCTTTGGTGGGAGGGTTCCTATCACTATTTTACGTGATTGTCTTCTTTGGCATAGATATCGTTAACTCATAATAAATCCTCCCCACCATATCCCGCTCCGATGGTACACCTAGTGTTGGAGTTGTGTGTCTGACGAATCTCTTGGGATCCAGTCAATTTTTGGTTGCAAGTTGGCTCTTCCGATCTACCATTCTCATCATCATAGGTGGATTTTCTTGAGGACCATACTAGCTAGGCCATGGCTCGGTCTTCCAAAAAATGAAAATTTATATTAGCGAGGTATTTTGACCCACTAAAGTCATTAATGCCTTAATTTCTCATCACAATTTGCCTCATTAGCTCAATCTGGCCCACGCAACTCCAGTCGGCCCATCCTTCACTTGTTTCATGGTCCTCCACTACTCGTCATTGGCGATAGTTGTTGCTCTGAGGTGATGATCCTTTGAGACCTTAGTACGATGAAATCACATATGTCTACTACAATAAGCTCTACTATGACATTTTTATCTGACAGCGGTGAGATAGGGGCGACGACAGTGGCGCGCCTTTGGCTATAGTGCTTTAGTTGTCATTAAGTGGTCCAAGAGCCTATTTGTATTTTTTATTACTTTTAGAGTTCTTTTGTATTGTTTATGGTAATTATTAATAGGTCGGTGAACCTTTTCACAAACAATGGTAGATTACAAGTAGTAAGGATAGAGTTTTTGTCCACGTAGTGAAGGACTTTATCACCAATTTGTATTGAGTCAAGTACCTTGGTTGTGTTTATATATGTACTACGCATGTGCTTTGTAAAAATTCATGAGAATCAAAAGTACTGAAGTTTTGCTCCACCAGCATGTAATAAGGCAGCTCAGTCTCTAGCCCAGTACGGCCTCTGATCCGATGATGCATGTGTTAGGAATAAATTGCAACCGCGCTAGGCGGTTACTAGTATGCCGAAAGCACCCTTTCCGTACAGACATGTCTCTTGTGTATAGACACATCTTCTCTCTCTCTCTCACAACAGTTGCATCTCTTGTAACAGTCATGTCTCTTGTAATAGGCACCTCTTCGGAGGCACCCCAAAATCCTTGTATAAATAGGGCTTTGCCCACAAGCAATAAACACAAGTTTTCACTCTCAATCATTTGAGTTCTAACACCTGCCAAAAAGAGCACAGGAAGAAGAACGGAAAGAGGAAAAGGTAAGAAAGATGGCAAGGATGAACTTGCCAGCCATTGCTTCCGCATTCCTTCGCTTTCTCCGACGGGAGAGTCGCCGTCCGACCCATCGTCTCCGTCGCCACGGTGCTGGCACCCGCCGCTTCGGCCGTGGCGCTGGTTTCCGCCGCCACGGCAACCGCCGTGTTTTTAACCGCCGTTCTGCACACGGTGGCCGTCGGCGTCACTTCGTCTTGAACCGTCGTCGCAACGGCGGCCGCTACCCTCACCGGACCCCAGTGCCATACACTGGACACCATGTCCAGGAGGTTGCCGGCGAACTGCGGGAGGCGGTTCTTCGTGAACACTCTGGGGGAGGAACTCCCTACGAAGTGGAGGTTTGGTACGACGGCACCGGTGAGCAGTACTTCAAGGGCGGCTGGTCGCAGTTTGCAGAAGACCATGACCTCCATCAAGGCTTCTTTATGACTTCCGACTTCCACATCGGCACGTCTAAGTTCGACATAAGGATCTATGACGGCACCCAGTGCTAGAAGGAGTATGAAGCGGAAGTGCATTTTCACTAGTTTTTCTTTATGTAATCTCTTTCCCTAGTTGTCCTTTCTCGTACTATTTGTAATAAGTAGTCGTGTTTGGATTTCATGTTGCGCCTACTTTATTAATAGACCATGGGAACGGATCATCGTTCCGAGGTATGCACTGAATATATTATCGGGTTCTTTTGAACCGTGCGTATTGCTGTCGAATATCGGGTTGCGAACAACCTAGTAGTATATCTCAGATAATCATAGATCTCAATAACTTATTAATATTATTTCGTACGACTCGAGGGTCTGAGCCCCCGAGTGGAAAGTAAAATATTTATACATATTGTCGAGTTGACCAAAGGAACCCGACCTATGGCCTCATGTTCTGGGTTCAGAGGGTCATAAACTCGAAAGACTTTTTGTCGCCTTGTGTTGCCTATGCATAGAACCGTCGTAGTTGCTCTGCATTCCACGGGTTACTCTCGTCTTTCCCCGCTTTCTTGTCTTGTAGTTGATAGGCTCCTCCTAGTATTACTTCTGTCACAATGTAGGGTCCTACCCATGGGGACTCCAATTTTCCATGACCATCTTGCTTGAGTCGTAGAACTAAATCTCCCACCATGAAAGATCGTGGATGAACTCGACTACTGTGGTAGTTTTGTAGATTTTGCTGATATTGAGTAGCTCTGGCTAGTGCTACGTCTCTTGCTTCGTCTAGTGCATCGACATCGTCCTGAAGTGCTTATGTGGAAGTTGTCTCATCATATGCTGCGATCCTTGGAGCTTCATGGGTGATCTCGACTGGAAGGACGGCTTCTGCGCCATGGACCAGGAAGAAAGGCGTTTCTTGAGTAGCTGTGTTAGGTGTAGTTCAGACTTCGGAGACTCCATAGTACGGAGGGTAGCTCATCTACCCAAGCGTGCTTGGCTTTCTCGAGGGGTGCTAACAGCCTTTTCTTTATCCCATTGCATATTAAGCCATTGGCTTTCTCGACTTGCCCATTTGTCTTTGGATGCGCCACAGATGCAAATTTCAATTTGATTCCCAAACTTTCACAGTAATTCTTGAACTCCTTCGATGTGAAGTTTGTCCCATTGTCTGTTATGATACTGTGCAGTACTCCAAAGCAAAAAACTATTGACTTGATGAAGTTGATTGCCGATGTAGAATCTTGGGTTGTCACGGGGGCTGCCTCTACCCATTTGGTGAATTTGTCGACTGCTACCAGCATATAAACATGCCCTCCTGGCCAAGATTTGTGCAGTTTTCCCACCATGTCAAGACCTCATTGTGCGAAGGGCCAGGATAATGGTATTGGTTGCAACTCCGCTGCTGGCGCATGTGGTCGAGATGTGAAACGTGGAGACAAGCCTCGCACCTTCTTACTATGTCTTTCGCGTCCTCAATGGTTGTTAGCCACTAAAATCCTGCACGAAAGGCTTTAGCTGCAATGGCTCTACTGCTAGCGTGATGTCCACATACTCCTGCGTGAATGTCCTTTAAGATTTCTTGCCCTTCTTGAGTAGTAACGCACCGCTGCAAGACGCCTGTTATACTTTTCTTGTATAATTTTTCTTGCAACACGACGAAAGCCTTGGATTGTCGTATTATCCTTTTTTGCTTGCACTGTATCTTCGGGTAGTGTTTTGTTTACCATGTAAGCCAAGTGTGGTTGCATCCAAGTTTCCTCGATCATCATGACTTCTTCGGGTTCAGCTATGCTTGTTTTTCCAGCCCCCGAGCATGTTGCTTAGTGCTGGCTTTGTTCCTCCGTAGTCGAAGTTTTACTGCTTTTTATTGATCTCTCTATGATTTCTTCCCAAAAGACTCCTTGTGGTACGGGTAAGCACTGGGCCCAATGTTTGCTAGATTGTCGGCTTCCTCGTTACTGGCTCTGATGACGTGCGAAACTTCGCATCCATCGAATATTCCCTCTAGATAATAGTATAAGTTTCTGTACGCTGTCATATTGTCATTGATGGCGTCGCACTTGTTCATCACTTGTTGGACGACGAGGTTCGAGTCTCCAAATATTTTCAGTCGCGTTGCTCCACATGCCTTGGCCATTTTCATGCCATAGAGTAACGTCTCGTATTTGGCTTCGTTATTAGAAGCTTGGGGAAAACTCATCCTTAACACATACTTCAACCTGTCGCCTTATGGTGATATCAAGACCACTCCTGCTCCTGCGCCTTGGATTCTTTTTGAACCGTCGAAGTACATTGTCCATACACTCGATAGATCCGGCGGTCCTATGTTTTGTAACTCCATCCACTCTGCTGTGAAGTCCAGTAAAACTTGTGATTTGATCGCCTTTCGCTTTTCGTACGTGATGTCCAGGGGTGATAACTCAATTCCCCATAAGGAGACACGTCCTGTTGCTGAAGGGTTATTCAATATATTAGATAGTGGTGCTTTGTTAACCACTACGATTGGGTGTACCGCGAAATATTGCCATAGTTTTCATGCTGTTGTGAATATACTGTATGCGAGCTTTTGATAGTGCGGGTACCTTTGTTTTGTCGGAGATAGTACTTCGCTGACGAAATATACTGGCCTCTGGACACCGTGAGCTTTTCCCTCCTCACTTCTTTCGACTACCAATACTGTGCTCACCACCTGATGTGTTGCTGCAATATATGGTAGTAATGGCTCCTTTTCCTTTGGTGCGACCAACACAGGTGGTGTGGAAAGCACTTTTTTCAATTGTGCAAAGGCTATGCCTGCTTCTTCCGTCCACTCAAATTTATCGTCTGACTTTTTCATCAATGCATAAAAAGGAAGCGCTTTCTCTCCTAGCCGCGCCACAAATCGACTCAGTGCTGCGACGCGTCCTGCGAGCTTTTGTATGTCGTGCAGTTTTATTGGTTTCCCATTGTTAGTATTGCTTGGATCTTCTCTGGATTTGCCTCTATTCCTCTTGCGGATACCAGGAACCCCAGGAGTTGCCCTGTAGATACCCCAAAAGAACATTTTGTCGGGTTAAGCTTGAGCTTGTACCTATTTAAGTTGTCGAAGGTTTCTGCTAGATCACTGATTAGTGACTCTTCTTTTCTTGTGGTAATAACCACGTCGTCGATGTAGACTTGAATGTTTCGTCCTATTTCACTTCCAAGGCAATTTTGCATCATCCTTTGATAGGTTGACCCTGCATTTTTTAAACCGAAAGGCATGACTTGGTAGCAGAACACGCCGTATGGTGTTATGAAAGCTGTTTTTTCCTCATCTTCTTTCTTCAATTTGATCTGGTTTTAGCTAGAATATGCGTCCAGGAAGGAAAGCCTTGCACACCCTGCTGTTGAGTCAATTATCTAATCAATGCGAGGTAGAGGGAAGGGATCCTTTGGACAGTGCTTGTTGAGAGACGTATAGTCGACACACACTCTTTGCACATCTGTATTTTTCTTGGGGACTATAACTGGATTAGATACCCAAGTCGACGCTTTGATTTCTCGGATGAACCCTGCGTTTTCTAGCCTGTGTAGCTCGGATGCTATTGCTTTCCTTTTGGGTTCATCAAATCTTCTCAATGGTTGTTTGACTGGCTTTGCTTTGGGATCGATGTTTAGTGCGTGCTCAACGAGTTCCCTAGGAACCCCTGGCATGTCTGAAGGACACCAGGCGAAGATTTCCCAGCGCTCATGGAGGAACTCGATGAGCGCGCTTTCCTATGCGGGATCTAGGTTTACTGCTATAGAGGTAGTCTTGTTCGGGTTTGTGGGGTGGACCTGGATTTTCTTCGAGTCTTGCGTTGCATCGAAAGCCTGATCTGGCAGGGATCGTCCGACATCGGGTAGCACGTTGTGGTCAGTTTCTTCTTTCAACCTTGCGTATTCTGCTGTCATGGCAAAAGTTTGTGCCAACCTGTTGAATTCCTTGTCACAAGTGTTGGATACTTCAAAGCTGCCTTGTACCATGATTGTTCCTTTGGGTCCTGGGATTTTGAGCGTGAGATATGCGTAGTGAGGTACTGCCATGAATTTTGCAAATGCTGGGCGCCCCAGGATTGCATGATACTGTGAAGGCCAATCCATGACTTCGAACTCCAGCTTCTCTCTGCGATAATTGTTGCTATTGCCGAAGCAAACATCGAGTTCTATTTTCCTGAGAGGGTAATTTGCGCTTCCTGGTACTATTCCGTGGAAAGAACAATCTGTTGGCTTTAGACTTTCTAGTGAAATGCACATTGCCCTCAGAGTTCTCGCGTATATTAGGTTTATGCCGCTTCCTGCGTCCATGAATACTCTCCCGATGTCGTATCCCCCTATTTGCGCCTTTAGTACCATTGGTGCGTGCCCTGGCCTGGGAACTTTCCTTGGGTGGTCTGCTCTGCTAAATCTAACTGGTTGATCGGACCACTTCAAGTACTCTGTAGTAGCTGGTGGTGATGATATTGCCAAGTTGACCTGTCTTGATATGCTCTTCCTCTCTTTTTTCGACTTTGGCACTGGTTAGATCATTGGTGATATATATACTTTTGATTCCAGCTGTTTTGCGAGTCGTTGCATTTGATATCCTTGACTCATGCTTTTTCCTCCCGGTCGTGCACCTTGGCTTGAATCCATGGCATTTTGCAACCTTAAGAAGGTTCTGCAATCCTTCATCTGGTGGTTGGAAACTCTTTTCCCATCTAGGTACGCATAATGGATGCGGCAAGGACCATATAGCATGTCTTCTGCCGAAGGACCCGAGTACCATGGTTTCTCTTTTCCCCTACTATCTCTCATTTTAAACTCTTTGTTTTCATAGCCTTCCTCGTTCCTTCCTTCATATCCCGCGGCTATCTGATTTCGCCTTCCGTGGTTGTCGCCATTGCGGTATCTTCGCCTTTGCCTGCTTGTTTTGTCGACTTCTGGTGAACGCCCCCTTTTGTTGTTATACGCATCTCCTCCATCGGCAAATCTGTTGGCTACTTCCATTAGCTCTGACACTGTCCTTGGCTTTATTCTCCCTACCTCCTCTACGAGGTCTGAACGACGAAGTCTAGCCAAAAAGGCGTCTATTGCTCTTTCGTCGGAGACATCTTCTGCAGAGTTTTTATGACACTCCAGCGGTGTATGTAAGAGCGCAGATTTTTTGTCTCTCCTCTGCATGCATGACTTAACTTCTTCCAATGACGCTGGTCGTTTGTATGTTGAGCAAAAATTTCTTGCGAATTGGTTCTCTAGTTCTCCCCAACTTCCGATGGAATCGTTGGGTAGAGTATTCAACCAGGACCGTGCTGCGTCGGTGAGGTATAACTGCAAACTTTGCATTGCCGTTGCTCTTGTTCCTCCGAGTATTTGTACTGCTTGCAGGTAATCTGACAACCACAGAGTGGGTTCTTGCGACCCATCATATTTTTCTTGATCGTGCGGCAACTTGAATCCTTTGGGTACTCGCGTTTTGTGAACCCTGCGGGTAAAGCATAACGCGCCCATCTCTTTTTTGTTGTCTTCGTAGTTTTCTTCCCTCCATGCATAACGTGAGTTGTTTACTCTTGCTTGTGCTATTATATTCCTTGCATCTTCCTTCCTCTTTTGGCATTTCTCGTCGTCGGAAGACTCGCTAGTTTCGTTCCGCGAGGCTTTGCGCTCGACCTCTTCTTTTTGCCTTTCCCTACGATGTGTCGCCTTTTTATCTGGAAGATTTCCCGTTCGCTTGTCTTCTACCAACCCAAGGCTTCATATCGTGGCTTGATGCATGTGCTCCCGCGGGTCCCCAGGCTTTGGTTGTGTAGTTAGTAGGTATGCATGTGCTGCTATCAATGCTGCTTCTGGTGTTTCTTGCACAAATTCTTCTTCCTCCTCTGGTGGGTTCGCGCTTTGGCTTTTCGCGTAGCTTTCTTCTATTGTCCGTGTTGTTGTCCTCCTGCTGTGCTTTGGGTCTCTGTGCCTTTCCATGCTGGACTCTGATGAATCACTGTATTCATCCCAATATCCTCCACTTGATGTGCTGTTGTAATCTGGGTTTCTCATAAACACATCTCTTTCCTCCCTTAACTTCATTCTGCGTTGATGTAGCGCGTATTGATATCCCATTATAACTTCTCTTCTCGAATCTGCGGGTACATCTGTCCCGTGGTTGATAGCTGACATGATCATTCTCCACTCTCCTGCAGAGACGTGGACTTTCTCCTTCTCCTTCTTGTCGTTGCTCCTTAATTTGTCGACTTGCATGTCGACCTCTTCGTTGTCTGTGTGATCATTTTCTTCTGCTGCTTCCGTGATAATGACACACAATTGGTGTATGCTTCTGGAGATGCCGCTGCTCCTTCTGGCGAAATCCCTTGAACTATCATGTGATTTGTCCATTGTTACTTTCACGTCGGGCTCTCCCCGAGTTTCGTCAAATTCCTCGAGTTTCTCTTGTAAATTTTATGTTGCTGCTGGGCTGACCGGCGAGTTTCCCTCGCTATAAGAGCCCACAGATGATCCAGACTTGGCGATTATCTCGGTTTTATTTGTCGACGGACCCGATTTCGCCGGATCCGAAAGACAGGTTGAACCCGAAGGTCCAACATAGAAGCTCAGACTTCCGATTGTCAACTCCATCTTTTGATTTTCGTCGACTTCTAGACTGCTGCTGGCTAAAAGCGAAAAAAGCCATCGAATTCATGATTCCAACGCCCAGAGTCCCCACAGTCGGCGCCAATTGATGAGGGTTAACTCGACAAATGTCCTAGATGAAGGACTTAGGATCGAGGAGATAGGGCGTCGGATGAACTCGAAGGTAAAATCAGTCAAACAAGGTGTCTATCGAATGTAAGCGTGGGTGTAAACCTGGCTTGCTTTCAATCTGTCCCTCACCGTCCCCTCTTGGCCCCTATATATAGGTGGCCAGGTCTCAGGGATCGGGAGGGATCCGATACAGATTACAATATAGACATACAATATGAACTCGTATTTCGACTATTATTACAATTGGGCCTAGCTTAACGGGCCTCAGGGGTACTCAACTGTCGGGCTCTATTATCTATACCCTTGTCAATATGCAAGGGGGCAATGGCTGTAGTGGGCCAGGGTGGCCTCACCACAGGCTGGCGCGGCCAGGGGTGGGCCTGCACCACCTGGTGGTGAGCCCACCCTGCTACTCCTTTCGCCTCCTCCTTCTGGCTACTTTCGTCTTCTGATATTATATGAATTTCTGGGTATTTCTCTGGAATTGTTGATCTTCAGAAATATGGTGTCTTGACGGTCCTTTTTCTAGCAGAATCTTGACTCCGGCAGCAAGTTCTCCAATGATCATCAAACATGTAAAAACAGAGGAAACAACATATCATCTCTAAATACGAAATATATCAATGAATAACAGTAAATTATGATATAAGATAGTGATGCAAAATGGACGTATCAACCCCCCCCCCCAAGCTTAGACCTCACTTGTCCCCAAGCGAAAACTAAACTCGGTAAACATGACCACAGGTTTATGGAGTGAAGTGTCGATAAACAAAATACGGACAAGAAGCATCACATTTAAAAAGGCACATTATAATAGACAGCAACTTCCCTTCATATAATATAGACTTGCAATAAGCAAAAGGGAATCACAAATAAAGATGCACAAGGTAAATCATGATTGGTGGTGGCAAACCTTTGTTCTTGGTCAGAGAACAATGAACAAACTATACTTATTTTTGAACGGAGCCTTTTATAACAGAGCTAATATAGCAAAAACCATATGCTCAATGAAACAAACTCTTTACAATCATAGCAAGCTTTCGAAGATATATTCCTTCAGATAAAAGCATCGTACTAAACAAAGGAAGATAGTAAACATGATTGAACAGATCAACATATGAATGAATGAAACATGACAACTCAAATGCTTGCTTGAGATAGAAGGGAATAGGTTGACTCAACATAAATGTAAAAGACCGGCCCTTCGTAGAGGGAAGCAGGGATTAAACATGTGCTAGAGCTTTTCATTTGTAAAACAGAGGTAAAAGTTGTTTTGAGAGGTGGTTGCTTTTGTCAATGACTAGCAACAGAGTTCTTGATATCTTCCATACTAAATAAGTGAGAGCGGTTCTGAGATGTTGATTAATTGGCACATTTGTGCTCTTTTATAGCTTGGCACTCCTCCCCACCTTTTCCATTCTCAAACCATGGCTAGCCGATTCCATCGGGTGCCCACCAACTTTCACATACCATGGAGGAGTGCCTTTTTTTAAGATTACAATGGTCTGACCTGCTCCCTTGCAAAATTAATGACGAGCAGATAAAGCATGCAAGTCGAGGGGTACTCAATTTAGTATGGAAGATAACAAACCCAATGATACGTCTCAAACGTATCTATAATTTTTGATGCTCCATTCTTGTTTTTACACCATTTGCATATTGTTTCGTTACACTTAGTGGCATTTTTATGCATTTTCTGGAACTAACCTATTAACAAGTGCCACAGTGCCAGTTTCCTGTTTTCTGTTGTTTTTGTGTTTCAGAAGTGATACACAGGAAATATTCTTGGAATTGGACGAAACAAGTTCCTGAAGTCTTATTTTTCCTGGAAGCTTCCAGACATCCGAAGGAGATACGGAGAGGGGCCACCAGGGCCCCACACACAGGGCCGGCGCGGCCAGGCCCCTGGCCGCGCCACCCCTGTGTGAGGGAGCCTGGCTCCACCTCTGACGACGCCCCTTCGCCTATAAGTACCCCCCGACGGAAAAAACCTAAGTACCCGATCAGTTTTCCAGAACACATCGCGATCCGCCGCCGCCGTCGACCCGAAGATCGGGAGGGTCCAGAAGCTCTTCCCGGCACCCTGCCGGAGAGGGGAATCGCCACCGGAGGTCTTCTTCATCGCCATGCTTGCCTCCGGAGCGATGAGTGAGTAGTCTACCTTGGACTATGGGTCCATAGCAGTAGCTAGATGGTTGTCTTCTCCACCATGTGCTTCTTGTTTAGATCTCATGAGCTGCCCTACATGATTGAGATCACCGTTATGTAATTCTATGATGTTGGTTTGTTGGGATCCGATGAATATTGGTGTTTATGATTAAGTTGCTGTATTGAATTATATCTTTTGTTATCTCTATGTTGTTTATGATCTTGCATGCTCTCCGTTGTTAGTAGCTATCTTGGCCGAGTAGTTGCTAGTGACTCCAAGAGGGGGTATTTATGCTCGATAGTGGGTTCATGTCTCTATTTCACCTGGGGGAGTGACAGAAACCTCTAAGGTGGTAGATGTGCTGTTGCTACTAGGGAGAAAACAACATTCATATGCTCAAGGGCATATGCTTTGTTTACATTACACACTTTGCTTAATGCAATTATCTGTTGTTCGCAACTTAATACTTTTGGGGTGTTCGGATTGATATCCCCGAGGGTGGATTATTAGTCATAGATGCAGTTGGATGGCGGTCTATGTATTTTGTTGTAATGCCCAGAGTAAATCTCATAGTGATCTTCTTGACATATCACGTTATCTTTATTCTATCAATTGCCCAACTATAATTTGTTTACCCAGCATGTTATTTTATCTATGGAGAGACACCACTAGTGAACTGTGGACCCCGGTCCTATTTTAATCATATTGCAATCACCTGTTTACTTTTCCCGCATTGTTTACTTTACTCGCATACTATTACTGTTTTCCACTCGATACACTCATAACCTTTGTTTCAAGCAAACCGGTGAGATTGACAACCTCATCGTAAGTTGGGAGCAAAGTATTTGTTTGTGTGTGTGCAGGTTCCACGTTGCAGCTAGCAAGCAAAGCTTGGACGAGGCGCCATATATAAATTGTCCGCTGCTGTCGCAAACTAGCAAGCATCACCTTCAGCTGTCATTTGTCTGCTTTTCTCCTGAACGATAAACCTTGGTTTCTAACTGAGGGAAAACGAGCTACTATACTCATCATACCTTCCTCTTGGGGTTCCCAACGGGCTGGTCATTTACCACGCATCACCCAACCACTACGTCCTCATGAGCTAAAAACAGTGGCACAAAACGAGAAGTATTTGAAGGTTTTTGAAAGGTAGCACATGAAAATTTACTTGGAATGGCTTGAAATACCATGCATAGGAATCTATAGTGGACTCTTAGGAAGTAACTTGGTTTTAGGGGATTGGATGCACGAGAAGTATTCCCTCTCAGTATAGGTTTTTGGCTAGCAAAGCTGGGTAGCAAGCATAAGAGTTGCATGAAACAAACAAACATACATGTGATAGGAACAATCATGCAAACTTCCTTGAAAGTACAAATAATCTTAACTTGAGAATACTATTGCTTATGAGCCAATCATGAAGGAAGCTGAAATGATGTATCTACTAACACTTCCTTCTTTTTCTACTCAAACCTCAAGGTAATGTTGCTACTGACCAAGCTAAGTTTGCCAAAACCAACTAGATTTACTCATGTTCCCAAAGTGATACCAATACTAATCAACAAGACTAATCATATAAGAAAGATTGCAAACTAAAATAAAGTGCGTGGAAAGTAAATGATAAAACTTCTCATTAATATTTCTCAACCGCAACTCACACCAAGGGATACATAGATAACCAACTAAAGGAGGATACTTCCATACTGCAAACTATTCTATAAAATAACTTCTCTATTCTTGATATGACTCTACTTGAAAAGTAAATGGGTAAAAGATAATGATGTGATCCCGCGGCACTCCCCCAAGCTTGGAATAAACCAAGGGGATGCCTATACCAATGACGTATTACTCCTTTGGCGGTGGTGGCGCGATCATAACTGGGGCAAGGAAAAGCTCCAACATCCTGTGAAGCCTGAGGTTCTTCTCTTGAAGTATCTCCACCTCCCTCTTCAAAACCCGGAGCATGGCACAAAACTCATCAGTGACTCCAAGGGCTTCTTCTGCTGCAGGAAAGAAGCATAGATCTAGAACTGGGAGTGTTGGTCTCTGCATATTATGAGAAAAAGCACGTCCAGCGTTCATTGATCCTACAAAAGTAGGATCTCTTGCACTTGATCCTCCAGTCATCTGTCCTTCCTTCAGCTTGGGGTCTTGGTGGTCCTCTTCTAAAGGCTTTTTGCCCTTGTCATCGATTGAGGAAGCCATGATGCCTCTAAAACTGAGATCAATCTCCTAGCAGAAATAGATCGAAATGAAAACACGACGAGAACACGATATACAGACCTCGGGCAATCCGGGGGGTTGTATAGGCAAAAATTAAACATCGAAACAAAGTCACAGGAGGAAACGGGGCGGAAACGAGTTCCGGGGTGGTCTCACCACAGGGTGGCGTGGCCAGGAGGGGGCCCGCGCCACCAGGTGGTGAGGAGCCACCGGACTCCGTTTCCCACCCGTTTTCGTCTCATGATTTTTCATATTTAATAAAAACAACAAAAATATAAATAGAAAAACTTATCGTGAAACTTTTCTGACTAGAACTGTTACCTATTCGGAAATGGACTCTGTAGTTTCCTGCATATGTTCTTTGATGAATTCTTCTGGAGTAATTATTTGAATAACATCGACATCTTCATTATAAGAATCTCCAGAAATATAATGTTTGAGTCTTTGCCCATTCACCACTTGCGTAGTGTTATCTTTAAGCGAAGCAATCTTTATTGCACCTGAGCGATACACCTCTTCAATAACAAAGGGTCCTTCCCATTTTGAGAGTAATTTTCCTGCAAAAAAATCTGAGACGAGACCTATACAATAGAACTTTCTCACCAACATGAAACTCTCTCTTAAGAATTCTCCTATCATGCCATTGCTTGACTTTTTCTTTGAAAAGTCTGGCATTCTCATAAGCTTCATTTCTCCACTCATCTAAAGAACTCAAATCAAGCAACCTTTTCTTACCGGCTAGTTTAAAATCCCTATTAAGCTCTCTCACTGCCCAAAAAGCTTTGTGTTCTAATTCTTAAGGCAAGTGACATGCTTTTCCGTAAACCATTTTGTAAGGAGACAAGCCCATGGGGTTCTTATAAGCAGTTCTATAAGCCCATAAAGCATCGTTCAACTTGCTAGCCCAATTTTTTCTAGATCTATTAACAATCTTCTGCAAGATAGACTTGATCTCTCTATTCGATAGCTCTACTTGTCCACTAGTTTGGGGATGATAAGCAGAAGCAATTCGATGATTAACGTCATATCTAGCAAGAGTTTTCCTAAAACCGCCATGAATAATATGAGAACCTCCGTCAGTCATAAGATATCTAGGCACACCAAACCTAGGAAAAATAACATCCTTAAGCATTTTTAACGAGGTCTCACCATCGGCACTCTTCGTAGGTATAGCTTCTACCCACTTAGTAACATAATCAACAACCACAAGTATATGAGTATAACCTTCTGAAGGAGGAAAAGGACCCATAAAGTGAAATCCCCAACAATCAAATGGTTCAATAACGAGAGAATAACTCATAGGCATTTCATTACGTCTAGAAATATTACCAACTCTTTGGCATTCATCACAAGATAAAACAAATTTTCTAGCATCTTTAAAAAGGGTTGGTCAATAAAAACCTGATTGTAGAACCTTTTGTGCAGTTCTATCTCCAGCATGATGTCCTCCATAAGCACTACCATGGCATTTTCTCAATATCTCTTGTTGTTCATATTCTGGAACACATCTTCGCATAATACCATCAACTCCTTCTTTATATAAGTGTGGGTCATCCCAAAAATAATGCCTCAAGTCATAAAAGAATTTCCTTCTTTGCTGGGCTGTAAAGGTTGGAGGCAAATACTTGGAAACAATAAAGTTAGCATAATCAGCATACCAAGGGTTCTCCCGCGTAGTTACCTTTATTGAAGCCAACTGTTCATTTGGAAAACTATCATTAACAAGAATAGGATCAAAAGAAATGTTCCAACCTTGACAAATTGTTAGCAACATGATTTTCAGCACCTTTCCTATCAACAATATGCAAATCAAACTCTTATAAAAGCAACACCCATGTGATAAGCCTAGGCTTAGCATCCTTCTTTGACATGAGATATCTAATAGCAGCGTGATCATTATGAATAGTAACTTTTGAATCTACGATATAAGGTCTAAACTTATCACATGCAAAAACAATAGCAAGAAACTCTTTCTCAGTAGTTGCATAATTCCTCTGAGCAGCATCAAGAGTCTTACTAGCATAATGAATAACATTCAACTTCTTATCTATGCGCTGTCCAAGAACAGCACCCACAGCAAAATCACTAGCATCACACATAATTTCAAAGGGTAAATTCCAATCAGGTGGTTGAACAATAGGAGCAGTAGTTAAAGCCTTCTTAAGAGTTTCAAAAGCTTCCTTACAATCATCATCAAAAACAAATGGTACATCCTTTTGAAGAAGATTAGTAAGAGGCTTCGAAATCTTAGAGAAATCTTTAATAAACCTCCTATAGAAACCAGCATGACCAAGAATACTACGAATACCTTTAACATCCCTAGGACAGGGCATTTTCTCAATTGCTTCAACCTTTGCTCTGTCAACTTCAATACCTCTTTCGGAGATTTTATGTCCAAGAACAATTCCTTCATTCACCATAAAGTGGCATTTCTCCCAATTAAGAACAAGATTAGTTTCTTCACATCTCTGCAAAACTTTATCAAGATTGTGCAAACAATTATCAAAAGAAGTTCCATAGACAGAAAAATTGTCCATGAATACCTCCACAATTTCTTCGCAAAAACCATGAAAAATAGCAGACATGCATCTTTGAAAAGTAGCAGGAGCATTGCACAAACCAAAAGGAATACGTCGATAAGCATAAGTTCCATAAAGGACAAGTAAAAGTGGGTTTCTCTTGATCTTGCTTTTTAACAACAATCTGAGAGAAACCAGAATAACCATCAAGAAAACAAAAATGAGTTTTCTTAGATAACCTCTCCAGCATTTGATCTATAAACGGTAAAGGATAATGATCTTTCTTAGTAACTTTGTTGACCTTTCTAAAATCAATGCATATCATATAACCAACTACTACGCTTTGAGGAATAAGCTCGTTATTCTCATTAGGTACAACAGTAATACCTCCTTTCTTAGGAACACAATGAACAAGACTAACCCATCTACTATCAGCAATAGGATAAATAATACCAGCATCAAGGAGCTTTAATACCTCATTTCTTACCACTTAATTCATCTTAGGAATTAAGCGGCATTGATGTTCAACAACTAGCTTTGCATCTGGCTCCATGTTAATAGCATGCTAACATATAGTAGGAGAAATCCATTTTAAATCATCAAGAGTATATCCTGTAGCTCCTCGGTGTTTCCTCAATGTTTCTAATAACCTTTCTTCTTCCTTTCCTAAAAGTTTAGAACTTATAATAACAGGATATATCTTCTTGTCATCAATATAAGCATATTTAAGATCATCAGGTAAAGGTTTTAAATCAAAAACAGGATCTTCCTTGGGTAGCAAAGTGGTACCCAAATCCTCCACAGGTAAATTATGTTTAATCAACGGTGGTTGATGAAGAAGAATATCATCAATCTCATCTCTTTCTTCCCTGAAGACATCACTTTCATGGTCCTCCATAAATTGCTGCAAAGCATTATTAGGCGCAAGAGCAATAGAGGCAAGCTATTCAACTCGAAAATCTTCATTAGGCAATTCATTTTTATAAGGAGCTTTAGTGAACTTAGAAAAATTAAACTCATAAGATTCTCCATCAAACTTAATCAAAATTGTCTCCTTCTTACAATCTATAATAGCGCCACAAGTATTCAAAAAGGGTCTACCAAAAATAATAGGACAAGTTTTGCTACGTTCTGTATCAAGTATTAGAAAATCAGTAGGATATTTAGTCTTACCGCATAGAACTTCCACATCTTGAACAATACCAATTGGAGAGATAGTTGCTCTATTAGCGAGCTGAATAACCATATCGATATCCTCCAGTTCACAAGGGGCAACTTCATGCATGATTTCTTTGTAAAGCTCGAAAGGAATAGCACTTGAACTTGCACCAATATCACATAAACCATAATAGCAATGATCACCAATCCTGATAGAAAGCACAGGAACACTTGTTTTCCTAGATCTACTAGGATGTGAAACAATGTTAGAAGCATCTTCACAAAAGACAATATGTTCATCTTCTACATTTTTAGTAACAAGATCCTTCACTATAGCTATAGGAGACTTAACAGTAATTTGCTCATTAGGTTCTACGGCTTTCTTTGCACTTTTCTTAAGCACACTAATTAAAGTAGAATGTTCATTTACCTTAGCAGGGAAAGGCGTTTTCTCAAGATAAAGCTCAGGCAAAATGCGATCAATAGTACAAACTTCAGTAGTTCTAGCAGGAGCACAACTAATAGTATCTTTATAAGGCACATGATACTTGTTCCAATCCTTCTTTGGAACATCAAGATACGAGGCAAAGGCCTTAAAACAGTTAGAAAATATTTGGGAATCAAGACCATAAATAGCAGTAACATTACGAAAGTCATTGGTTCCCATAAAAGCTTTAATGCATTCATAATCATAATCTATACCTGACTTCCTACCTTTGTCGTTTTCCCATCCTTCAGTATTTTCTTGAATACGGTCAAGAAGATCCCATTTAGCTTCTTCTTTCTTACGTGTAAATGATCCAGAGCAAGAAGCATCCAATAAATCCTTATCATGAAGAGTAAGCCTTGCATAAAAGTTATTAATAACAATATTCTTGGGAAGCTCATGAATTGGACATTTGAGCATTAGTGACTTCAATCTCCCCCACGCTTGGGCAATACTCTCTCCATCATGGGGCGAAAAGTTATATATCTGATTACGATCTTTATGAACCTCACTTGGAGGATAAAATTTGGAATAAAAGAGAGGTACAATTTCCTCCCAGCCAATAGATGGACCATCCTTGAGCAGCCTATACCATTTCGTAGCTCTGCCCTTTAGTGATAAAGAGAATAGCTTTCTCTTAACCTGGCTTGATGAAATACCTACACACTTAAACAACTCGCACAATTCATGTATAAAGAGTAAATGATCACCCGGATGGACAGTTCCATCTCCTGAATAGCGGTTATTTATAACATGTTCAACAATTTTCATAGGTATTTTAAAAGGATCTAATTGAGCAGGCGGTGGTTCATCTACCCCCGTAGCAGAGGCAGTAGCGTTCCCAAATAGGGAACCAAATGGAGAATTCTCCATAGCAAAATAAAATAAAAGACAGAAATAAAAACAATACTCACAACGAAAGTTACCTTTACCAATTTCACTCTTCGATAGCGCTTCACTCCCCGGCAACGGCGCAAGAAAATAGTCTTGATGACCCACAAGTATAGGAGGTGTATCGTAGTACTTTCGATAAATAAGAGTGTCGAACCCAACGAGGAGCAGAAGGTGTTGACAAATGATTTTGATCAAGGATTCACTGTAAATACTAGCAAACGGGTTTTCAGGGGTATTTGGTAATGCAAATAAATAAAGTACGAGTAAATAAAAGACAGTAATAATAATTGCTGCAAGTGGCCCAATCCTTTCTAGGGCAAAGGACAAGCCGGTTGTGTAACTTATGATTACCAAACGTTCCCGAGGACACACGGGAGTTTCTGTCGAGAGCTATCGCTTCATGCTGCTAAGTAATCTTCATTGGTTTGATAAGTGTTATGGGGGTGAACCTGTGCTAGTGTACTACCCTTACTAGGACTAATACAAACTTGTGATTATACCCCCTGCAAGCATCTGCAAATACAAGAAAGTAATTAAGATAAATCTAACCACAGCCTTAAACTCTCAGATCCTACGCTCCCTGGTACAATGGTTTCCTAACAGGGGTTTAGGTTTCTGTCGCTCCGGTAACCCCACAATTAGTAGCCAAGTACACAATGCATTCCACTAGGCCCATAAATGGTGAAGTATCATGTAGTCGACATTCACATGACACCACTATTAGAATAACACCACAACATAAATATCAAACCATTAAATATTACTCAACATAGTTTCACTACTAACATCTCGACTTCTCCCATGTCCTCAAGAACTAAACGAACTACTCACAAGACATCATATGGATCATGACCAGAGGTGAATTAATGGTAAATAACAATCTGAACATAAACCTTAATTCAACGGTTCCACTCAATAGCATCAACTACAAAAGTAATCAACACCGGGAAAGTTTCCCCTAAGAATTTGACAAGATTCAACCCAAGATGTTACAGCGGGATGGCGTGGTGATGGTGGAGATGAAGGTGCTGATGATGATGATGATGGTGGTGATGATGATCCCGATGAAGTCTAGCGCGATGATGATGACGATGGCGATGATCTCCCCTCTCCGGGAAGGAATTTCCCCGGCAGATTTCTGCCTGCCGGAGAGCTTTTCTCTCTCGGTGTTTTCTGGCCCGCATAGGCGGCGGTGTCTATCTCTGATCCCTCCTTTGACTTAGGTTTTCGGGGACGACAATATAAGCGAGGGGGTGATGGCTATAGTGGGCCAGGGTGGCCTCACCATAGGCTAGCGCGGCCAGGGGTGGGCCTGCGCCACCTGGTGGTGAGCCCACCCTGCTGCTATTTTCGCCTCCTCCTTCTGGCTACTTTCGTCTTCTGATATTATATGAATTTCTGGGTATTTCTCTGGAATTGTTGATCTTCAGAAATATGGTGTCTTGACGGTCCTTTTTCCAGCAGAATCCTGACTCCGGCAGCAAGTTCTCCAATGATCATCAAACATGTAAAAACAGAGGAAACAACATAAGTATAATCTCTAAATATCAAATATATCAAAGAATAACAGTAAATTATGATATAAAATAGTGATGCAAAATGGACGTATCAATGGTCTAGCCTAGCAGATCCTAGGGTTCAACAATGGTATCAGAGCACCAGTTTTATGCTTTAGATCTTTTTGTTCAGATCAAGAAAAGAAAACCTAGCTAAAAGGAAATCCCCACCACACCCGTGGAACCCAAACCTTAAATTCAAAGAAAGGAGGGGCAAAGAGGAAAAGAAATAACTCACCAGTCTTGGGCCCGTGCTCACCGGCAAAGTAGCACTGCCATCTCCGGCCGCGCCTGTTCGTCTCAATCCCGGTGTGCATCGGCAAGCCGAAGCACCGGGAGGAAGAACATCACCCTCACCGGGGAAAAGTTAGCACCACCACGCGGTCGCCGGTCACTAGGAGCCGCCGCCGAGCTGCTTGACGGTGGTGCGCGCACCTGCGGGTGCACGCACACGCCGGCAAGGGGGCCAGAGGGGCGCCACTCCTTCCTCTGCATCGTGGTCTGGTGCTTCGGCTCATCGTGCGAGAAAGGCAGAGAGAAAGGGAACAGAGAAGAGGAGGTGGGGGAAGGCTGCCGAGCTGCTGTGATGGTGCCGAGCATCGCCATCGTCGGTGGAGCGCCGACAGCAACTACTTGTTCTCCGTTCAGCCGCGGCCACACGCGCGCGCGAGAGACAGAGCAGGGCGAGTGATTGGGGAAAGTGATTAGGGTTAGGCTGGAGCGGGGTCGTCTTGATCTTGCGAGGACAACAGACGACCGCCCGATCCGATCCAATGGCCAACAGCTGGCGGCGCGGGTGCAAGCGGGCCGTGGGCCGTCACTGAACTAGGCCGTAGAGCAAGCGGCCCGCGCTAATTCTCGCACAGGGCACCGCGCAAACGCGGGCAGGCTATGGGCCGCCGCGTGGGAAAGGGCTGGGCCGCCAGGCAAAGGGCCAGAGCACAGTTTTGATGAAATTTTGTCCATTTTTTTAGTAAATTTCATACAGTTTTTCTATTCAAATTGTTCCAACTGAAATTTGTTTAGAAAATTCAAAAAGTGACAGACATAATTCTGAAAAATATAAAAGTTCATGAATTTTTTATTCATTTTCCGCTGCAAATAGTTAAAGATGCTCTTTTAAATTTAAAAAGGAACTAAAAGTGAGAATTAATTTTTTTAGAGCATGTTAATGTGTTTATAATTATGATCTCATGTTATTCTTCTGACCAACGTCGTTATTAGCATAATCATGATTAATGGTTTCATGTGCACTTATTTCTATTTTCTACCCAACGGTGATATAGATTTAATTGCATAAACACTTGTATGTCTTAATTTTGACCAACGTTGTATTAATGCATGCAATTGTTGTTATGATCTCACTTCATTGTGGTTTTCAGTACGGTACTACTTGATGAGCTGCATCAAGGATGTTCCAACCCTCAGAGGCGATAACTACACTGTATAGAGAAAGAAGGTTGACTCTGCCTTTGTTTGTGCTGATTTGGACTGGGTTGTGGACACTCCACAACCAGTCAAGCCAATGGAGCCACTCAGAGATGCAAAAGATGATGATGGTGCTTGGGACAAAAACAAGAAAGATCATGCTCTAGTGAAACTGGCATATGTCCTAGAGAACCAAAACTGGGCCAATGCAAATAAAAAGTGCATAGCCTTTATAAAGAATACAATTGAGAATGCTATTGTGGGCTGTGATGGCGCGGTGATGATGATGCTAGAAATCTTGATTGCGTTTGTTGATGAAGTAAAATAACCGGCCAGTTGGGAACCCCAAGAGAAGGTTTGATGAATATAGCAGCAAGTTTTTCCCTCAGTAAGAAACCAAGGTTTAATCGAACCAGTAGGAAAAAACCAATACTCCTGAAGGTGATGCTTGCTAGCTTCGCGACAGCTCCAGACAATTTATAGGGCGCCTCGTCCAAGCTTTACTTTGCGAGCGGCAACGTGGAACCTGCACACAACACAACCAAATACTTTGTTCCCAACTTACGATGAGGTTGTCAATCTCACCGGTTTGCTTGAAACAAAGGGTATGAGCGTATCGAGTGGAAAGTTATAGTAGTATGTGAGTAAAGTAAATAGTGCGAGTAAAGTAAACAGGTGATAGCAATGTAAAGAAAATAGGACCGGGATCCATAGTTCACTAGTGGTGTCTCTCCATAAGATAAAATAACACATGCTGGGTAAACAAATTACAGTTGGGCAATTGATAGAATAAACACAACGTGCATATGTCGAGAGGATCACTATGAGATTTACTCTGGGCATTACAACAAAATACATAGACCGTCATCCAACTGCATCTATGACTAATAATCCACTTGTGGTGAATCAATCCGAGAACTCCACAAGTATTAAGTTGCGAACAACAGATAACTGCATTAAGCAAAGTGTGTAATGTAAACAAAGCATATGCCCTTGAGCATATGAATGTTGTTTTCTCCCTAGTGGCAACAACACATCTACAACCTTAGAGGTTTATGTCACTCCCCCAGATTAAATAGAGGCATGAACCCACTATCGAGCATAAATACCCCCTCTTGGAGTTACTAGCAACTACCCGGCCAAGATAGCTACTAACAACGGAGAGCATGCAAGATCATAAACAACATAGAGATAACATAACATAATATTCATCACATTAACTCAATCATAACACTAATATTCATCGGATCCCAACAAACACAACATGTAGAATTAGATAAAGGTAGTCTCGATCATGTAAGGCAGCTCACGAGATCTAAACATGAAGCACATGGTGGAGAAGACAACCATCTAGCTACTACTATGGACCTATAGTCCAAGGTAGACTACTCACTCATCGCGCCAGAGGCAAGCATGGCGATGAAGAAGACCTCCGGTGGTGATTCCCCTCTCCGGCAGGGTGCCGGGAAGAGCTTCTGGACCCTCCCGATCTCGGGTTGAGGGCGGTGGCGGATTGCGATGTATTCTGGAAAAGTGATCGGGTCTTAGGTTTTTCCCGTCGGGGGGTCTTTATAGGCGAAGGGGCAGCGTCAGAAGTGGACTAGGGGGCCCACACCATAGGCCGGCGCGGGCCAGGAGCAGGCCGCGCCCCCTGGTGGTGTGGCCGCCCTGTGGCTCCTTTCCGTCTCCTCTTCGGTTCTCTGGAAGCTTCGGTAAATTTCTGGACGTTCGGCTTTTGTTTCCTCCAATTCCGTGAATATTTCCTGTGTAACTTTTCTGAAACACAAAAACAGCAGAAAACAGCGAACTGGCACTGTGGCATCTCGTTAATAGGTTAGTTCTAGAAAATGCATAAAAATGCCATGAAGTGTAACGAAACACTAAGCAAATGGTGTAAAAACAAGCATGGAGCATCAAAAATTATAGATACGTTAGAGACGTATCAGCATCCCCAAGCTTAACTCCTGCTCGTCCTCGAGTAGGTAAGTGATAACAAAAGAAATAATTTTTGAGGTGACATGCACCTACACAATCTTGATCATCTATGTAAGCGTTGTGCGCTGGGATCAAAAGAACTTAAAACATGGGCATGAAAGATATAATCTTGATAGAAGCAACTTAGCAACCATGTTATAACATGAAAATGAACACAAATGAAAGATCATGAAAATGAAACAATGAAAGTCAAACGTGTGTTCAAATCATAAGGAAAAACATACAAATGGTTTTCAGCTTGTCCTTCATGAGAGAGCAAAACATAAATGCATAGGACACCTTCAATTTTAAGAGGGCGACTAGAAACAAGTAATTTAAGAACAAGTGAAACCAACAATATGAATCAATCAATGAAAACTTTGGAACAATGCACATTATACTCAGAATGACAACTATGTTCTCTTAGACAGTGCATAAAGGTAGAAGGTGGTGACTCAACATAAAAGTAAAAGAAAGTCCCTTCGCGGAGGGAAGCAGTGATTAAACAATTGCTAGAGCTTTTCATTTGTAAAACAGAGATAACAATTGGGTTTTGAGAGGTGGTTGTTTCATGTCAACGACTGGCAATGGGGTCTTACTATCTTCCATAATAAACAAGTGAGAGCGGTTCCGAGTTCTTTGAAAATTTGGCACATTGGTGCTCTTTTATAAAGCTTTGGCACTCCTCCCCACATTTTTCCTTTCTAAACCATGGCTAACCGATTCCATCGGGTGCCCACCAACATTCACATACCTTGGATGAGTGCCTTTTTTCTTTTTAGAATTAGATTGCAATGGTCTGACCAGCTCTCATGCAAAATTAATGACGAGCAGATGAAGCTGCCTAGTCGAGGGGTACTTAATTTAATATGGAAGATAGCAATTCCGACCACTACGTCCCCATGAGCTAAAAACAGTGGCACAAAACGAGAAGTAGTTGAAAGTTTTGAAAGGTAGCACATGAAAATTTACTTGGATTGGCTTACAAATACCATGCATAGGAATTTATAGTGGACACAGTTGGCAAACTTGGTTTTTAGGAGTTGGATGCACGAGTAGAGCTCATACTCAGTACAAAATGAGGGCTAGCAAAAGACTGGGAGCGACCAACTAAGAGAGCAATAACGGCCATAATCATGCATAGCGACATTAAAAGAAGCATAAGATGGCATCAAAAGTCAATAACTAAATGATCATAGAGGCTTATGGCGACTTTGTATGAGTCTAACATGTGTGAGCATGCGCCAAGTCAACCCAAATAAAGCATCAAAGGAGAAAACCAAAATAATGCTTCCAAATAATTAAAACAACGCATGATTTTTTCAAAGGCTCATTAAGCAATCTCAATCATTTGAGAAAAGTCATGCTACAGCAAAACCACTAAGCATACTATCAAAAAGACATCAAGCATGACATGCAAAAGCCTAGGCCGCAGTCTACACAAGCTCCTTCTTGTACCACTTTTTTGCATAAAGTTTTTCTCTTTTCTGACACCATTCAAACTTTTTATAAACAACTCTTTTGATGAAAACCAACATGGACCAGAGGTCAAAATACACCTCGATGAAAAGATATAACAAGATCTGAACACAAATCAAGGCAAAAAACGAAAGCTAAACACAGTTCTAGAAAAAGAGAATACTCGTTGAAACGATAAGAGTGAAAAATGGAGTGTTCTTGGCAAATGAAAAGCAAGGCAACTTCTCCAAAAGAAATTTGTTGGGGTCCAACCATTTATTGCAGCAAACAAAACTAAACAAAACTGAAAACTAAAAACAACTGACGCTCCAAGAAAAACGCATAGTGCATGAAGCAATAAAAATATAGTGTGTTGAAAGGTCACCTGATTTTTGCCGATGAAGAAGGGGTGCCTCGGGGCATCCCCAAGCTTTGACGCTTGTACCTCTTGGATATTTCTTGGGGTGACATGGGCATCCCCAAGCTTCAGCTTTTGTCCTTTCTTCAACTCATCTCATCATTCTCCAATCCCTACACTTGAAAACTTCCTTCATACAAAACTAAACACAACTTTATTAGCAACATTAGTGTAAGCATAACATTGAATCAACCCTTTTTGCTTCAGGTTTCAACTCAAAACCACCACATATAAAGCATATACTACTTTAGCAACTTCCCCAAAAGTTCCGTGATCAAAAGAACTCAAAAGGAAAGCGATAAAGCGGCAAACACAAATATTGGCAGAAATCTGTCAAAATAGAACAGCTGACAAAGGTCGAATTTTTAGAGGGTTTTATGTTGCTCAAATCAAAAAGTGTTCAACTAATGAAAGTTTGTATATAACCTGGGTCATATGCAAAAGAAATTGCAGGTCCAAAAGATATACAGAGAATTTTCACGAATTTTTACGGTGCAGCACCGAAAACTGTTTCAGGACAGCAACATCCCCAAATCTTACCTCACTCAAATTAGAGGCTTCTCTTGGCACAAAAACGAAATAAAAAGGATAAGGAGCGGTTATTACAGTAGTAAAAACTTCCAAGACTCAAATAAAAGAAAAAGAACTGAAAGTAAAAACATTGGGTTATCTCTCAAGAGTGCTTTTCTTTAACGCCTTTGAGCTAGGCGCAGAAAGTGCGAATCAAGTAATATCAAGTGATGAAGCATCAAGCTCATAATTTGCTCTAAGAATAGAGTCAAAAAGCAATTTCTTTCTCTTTCTAGGGAAGTGTTCCATACCTTTCTTGAGTGAGAATTGATATTTGATGGTGCCTTCCCTCATATCAATGATGGCACCTACAGTTCGAAGAAAGGGTCTTCCCAAAATAATAGGACATGAAGCATTGCATTCAACATCCAAGACAAGAAAATCAATGGGAACAAGGTTATTGTTAACCATAATAAGAACATCATTAATCCTTCCCAAAGGTTTCTTCTTAGCAACATCAGCAATAGGAACATCATAATAACACTTTTCAAGCGGTGGTAAATCAAGCATATCATAAATTTTTCTAGGCATAATAGAAATACTAGCACCTAGATCACATAAAGCATGGCAATCAAAACCATTAACATGCATATCAATGATGGGTTCCCAACCATCTTCTAACTTCTTGGGAATAGAAGCTTTTTGCTTCAACTTTTCATCCCTAATTTTCATGAGAGCATTGGTAATATGCTTAGTAAAAGCAACATCTTATATTTACTAATTGGAGGCATCATACGAGCCTCCACGTTAATCCTCACGTCTCACAATTTAATTATCGTTGGATTAAAAATTGACAGCTGTGATTAATCCTTTCACCGTCATATTTTCGTGGAGTCACGGAGTCCTAACCCCTGTTATTAGAAAAAAAAACTCCGGCGACTCTCTTCTTTCGATCTGGCCGCCGCCGTCGTCTTCTCTACCTCGCCCGCCCAGGTGATCGGGAGTTGCGCCTAATCCAGCAGCCTTAGCCGCGGCGACAGCATCTTCCTCCGCACCTTATTTTCTAAGCTTCTTTAAATTTACCAGCGTTGCCTTCCGTTACTTTTTTCTTATCCCATGTGTATCTCTCTTACTGCCTCCCGTCCGATCTGCTCCGCTTAGATCTGCTCCTCAATTTTCTTTGCGATCAGATGACATGGCTGCACAACACCTGCTGCTGGAGGAATAGAGTCAAATTTTCGGGACGTAGCAGACAGCAGCCAGGTAAGCACAACGTACTGCTGAAGGGCAAGAATCTACCTAGCATTAATGTCATCGTTGCTGAGAAATAGTGTCAACACAGTAGCATCATTTTGTCCGACGATGCTATCGTCTAAGTCGAGTAAATTGGCACTAACTTCAGGTAATCGGTCCTCCTCAATGCATGCACTGTGTTTCTGTGTGTTTATGGATGACTGCATGAATATATGGTTCAATGTATTACATGAATGCCTCACCGCTGAGTAGAACTTTTGTCTACCAATGCTGTTGTTGGATTACTATTTTCCTGAAGATGCATGTACGGTAGATCTGCCTCTCTGTTTCCATTATTCTTGATGATGTTGTGATTGCTTGAAAAAAGGATTCAAAGGCAGCAATTGATTAAAAGTGGAACCCGTCTTGCTTTCTAATTTATGAATCATACTTCAGATCATTAGTATTTTGCAAAAAAAAAGGTTTCAAGTTTCGTTTCAACTCACCTTATATAATACAGTACCTACAATGTTAATATATCTAAGTATAGTTAGTCACTACAGATTTCTCATCAAGCCATATGATGCATTTTCGAAAAACCAGAGTAACAACGCTACATTTTTAAGTTAACCGCAGTTCTGATAATACGGTTCCTATGCTATACTGATTTGTAAGATGGTTGCCAATACACAATGTTATTCTATGTTCTGTCTCAGTTAAAAGAAATTCTGGAAGGTACAAAATGATATTTTATTGCAGTTATCATGCAAGTCCGTGTTCTGAAATATTTTTTTTAGTTATTTATATACTTTTCTTGAAAATGTAGGCAGGATCGAGTTGAGTTATGGCGATTAGATGTACTGAAGAAGGGAATAATTGTTCTACTACATCGATTTTCTATATGGAGGGAAAGAACAAACTAGCTGCAAATTTGGCGTTTCAAAGGCGTACTCCTTTTCTCAGCTCCATGACATGTACTCTATTATTGCGAAGAACTACTGACGAAAAATGATGCTACAAACATAGTTTATTACAGGTACCTACTTTGGTTAATTTAACATGAAATTTTCTGATAATTCCCAGTGTCATGATCAAATAACTACTATCACTATGATTAGTTTGGGACCAGTCTTTCTAAGATACAAGCGCTTCAAATTTCACATATTTTCACTTCCCGTCCATAATTTACTCATCATTGAACAACAAAGACATGAGTACCATTTAGACTTGCTACTAGAATAGGCATGGTGATCTACAAAATATTTAGAGATGTGGGATACCACATTGCAACTAGGTTGTCTTGATTTTGCATGTAGAATTGTAGTGTAGTCAAAGTTGCCAAAATTAGTTAGATATTGAAAATGAATCAAACAATTGATAATATTATGCTGCAAAAATGCTTATCAAATTGCCAGTGTAATTGCCATGGCATCTGTTACTTCTTTTTCCATCTATACTTGAAGTCAAAGCATGTAAAAAATACAACTTCACACTTTGAACAAGTGGATAACAAATTTCGGTAAATTTGGGTATGACTTCATTTCTCAAAAAATTCAATGCTTTGCATTCCTGTTTTTTAGGTTAAAATAAATCAATGTTATAGGTGCATTAAAATTTGTATAAACGTATGGACTTGGACTGACATATTAAAACATGTATGGACATGTCAGTATTGATTTGTACATCCTACAGGTTTCCCATTTGAAAAGTACATTTCAGTTAAAAATAAAATTGATTTATAAATATTTTAAGATGGAAAAATTCTAGCCCGTGCAGGTTCACGGGTTAATGACTAGTTTAAAGAACTAGCATTGGGAGTCAACGCAAGCTTTTGCAAGAACAAAATAACTTCAGATATATTGCAGCCATCAACATCCAAATCATTAAAGGAAAATTGAGCTATCATCTCCTACACTCCGAAAAATTTCAGCACTCTTTTGAGAAAATGTTTTAGCTATTTTAGGCTTTTTAACACTAGGAGTAGGAGTTTTCTCTACACCAATCAAAGTAAGAGGATTGCTAGTATTAGGAATAATATCATTAGAGGTAGTAATGGTACATACCTTCATCTTTCTAGCCATCTCATCTTCTCTTTCCCACCTGGCATGCTAGCATCCTAACATTTTCATCAATTCTAACTTGGATAGCATTAGCAGTAGCAAAAGGATTATTCTCTTTCACATCATTAGGCAACACTTTTAATTTCAGAAGTTCAACATCATGAGCAAGGCTATCAACTTTAGAAGCAAGAATATCAATTTTGCCTAACTTTTCCTCAACAGACTTGTTAAAAGCATTTTGCTTACCGATGAAGTCCTTGAGCATAACCTCAAGCTCGGAGGGCGCAGCCCTAGTGTTGTTGGAGGAATTACCATAAGAGTTACCATAACCATTACCATTGGTAGAAGGATATGGCCTATAATTGTTACTAGCAAAATTGTTCCTATAAGCATTATTGTTGAAATTATAATTTCTAATGAAGTTTACATCAACATGCTCTTCTTGAGCAACCAAAGAGGCCAAAGGAACATTATTAGGATCAACATGAGTCCTATCATTAGAAAGCATAAGCATAATAGCATCAAACTTATCACTCAAGGAAGAGGTTTCCTCAACAGAATTTACCTTCTTACCTTGTGGAGCTCTCTCGGTGTGCCATTCAGAGTAATTTACCATCATATTGTCGAGAAGCTTGGTTGCGGCGCCCAAGGTAAGGGACATGAAAGTGCCTCCAGCAGCTAAATCAAGTAGGTTCCTTGAAGAAAAATTTAGTCCTGCATAAAAAGTTTGAACAATCATCCAAGTAGTCAGTCCATGAGTGGGACAATTCTTTATCATAGATTTCATTCTTTCCCAAGCTTGAGCAACATGTTCATTATCAAACTGACTAAACTTCATAATATTGCTACGCAAAGCTGTAATCTTAGCAGGAGGATAGTATCTACCAATAAAAGCATCCTTACACTTAGCCCAAGAATCAATACTATTTTTAGGCAAAGACAGCAACCAATACTTAGCTTTTCCTCTCAAAGAAAAAGGAAACAACTTAAGCTTAATAATATCACTCACTACATCCTTATATTTCTGCATCTCACATAGCTCAACAAAATTGTTGAGATGAGCTACAGCATCATCAGTACTAGCACCAGAAAATTGCTCTTTCATAACAAGGTTCAACAAAGCAGGCTTAATCTCATAAAAATTTGCAGCAGGAGCAGGTGGCGCAATAGGAGTGCAGATAAAATCACTATTATTCGTGCTAGTAAAGTCACACAACTTGGTGTTTTTAGGACTAGCCATTCTAGCAAAACTAAAAGCAGACAAGTAAAAACAACTATAAAGGATACTAATTTTTTTGTGTTTTTGATAAAACGATGAAAGTAAAAATAAAGTAAAGCAAAACTTAAAACAAAGTAAAGGATGTGCGTGTGAAACTCCCCTTGCAGAAGTCTTCTTTTTCCCCGGCGACGGCGCCAGGAAAACTTGTTGATGGAGCGGTGATGATGATGCTAGAAAGCTTGATTGAGTTTGTTGATGAAGTAAAATAACCGGACAGTTGGGAACCCCAAGAGAAGGTTTGATGAATATAGCAGCAAGTTTTTCCCTCAGTAAGAAACCAAGGTTTAATCGAACCAGTAGGAAAAAGCCAATACTCCTGAAGGTGATGCTTGCTACCTTCGCGATAGCTCCAGACAATTTATAGGGCGCCTCGTCCAAGCTTTGCTTTGCGAGCGGCAACATGGAACCTGCACACAACACAACCAAATACTTTGTTCCCAACTTACGATGAGGTTGTCAATCTCACCGGTTTGCTTGAAACAAAGGGTATGAGCGTATCGAGTGGAAAGTAATAGTAGTATGCGAGTAAAGTAAACAGTGCGAGTAAAGTAAACAGGTGATAGCAATGTATAGGAAATAGCACCGGGGTCCACAGTTCACTAGTGGTGTCTCTCCATAAGATAAAATAACACATGCTGGGTAAACAAATTACAGTTGGGCAATTGATAGAATAAAGACAATGTGCATATGTCGAGAGGATCACTATGAGATTTACTCTAGGCATTACAACAAAATACATAGACCGTCATCCAACTGCATCTATGACTAATAATCCACTTGTGGCGAATCAATCCGAGAACTCCACAAGTATAAAGTTGCGAACAACAGATAACTGCATTAAGCAAAGTGTGTAATGTAAACAAAGCATATGCCCTTGAGCATATGAATGTTGTTTTCTCCCTAGTGGCAACAGTACATCTACAACCTTAGAGGTTTCTGTCACTCCCCCAGATTAAATAGAGGCATGAACCCACTATCGAGCATAAATACCCCCTCTTTGAGTTACTAGCAACTACTCGGCCAAGATAGCTACTAACAACGGAGAGCATGCAAGATCATAAACAACATAGAGATAACATAAGATAATATTCAGCACATCAACTCAATCATAATACCAATATTCATCGGATCCCAACAAACACAACATGTAGAATTACATAAAGGTAGTCTCGATCATGTAAGGCAGCTCACGAGATCTAAACATGAAGCACATGGTGGAGAAGACAACCATCTAGCTACTGCTATGGACCCATAGTCCAAGGTAGACTACTCACTCATCGCGCCGGAGGCAAGCATGGCGATGAAGAAGACCTCCGATGGCGATTCCCCTCTCCGGCAGGGTGCCGGGAAGAGCTTCTGGACCCTCCCGATCTCGGGTCGACGGCGGCGGATCGCGATGTATTCTGGAAAAGTGATCGGGTCTTTAGGTTTTTCCCGTCGGGGGCTCTTTATAGGCGAATGGGCAGCGTCAGAAGTGGACCAGTGGGCCCACACCACAGGCCGGTGTGGGCCAGGGGCAGGCCGCGCCCCCTGGTGGTGTGGCCGCCCTGTGGCTCCTTTCCGTCTCCTCTTCGGTTCTCTAGAAGCTTCGGTAAATTTCTGGACGTTCGGCTTTTGTTTCGTCCAATTCCGAGAATATTTCCTGTGTAACTTTTCTGAAACACAAAAACAACAGAAAACAGGGAACTGGCACTGTGGCATCTCCTTAATAGGTTAGTTCCGGAAAATGCATAAAAATGCCATGAAGTGTAACGAAACACTAAGCAAATGGTGTAAAAACAAGCATGGAGCATCAAAAATTATAGATACGTTAGAGACGTATCAGGCTCAATTGCAGAGTGTGCTTCCGCAGGGGAGTTTCTTGAAAAGATAAAGAGCCAGTTCACTAGTTCCTCAAAGATATATGCTACCCAGCTACTTAAACAGCTGGTGACAGAAAAGGACACTAGAGGTGGACATGGCATAAGGGAGAACATCCTCAGGATGAGCAACATGACTGCTAAACTTAAGCCCATGGATGTTTTTTTTTTCGAGAACCCGCAGGAGATCTGCGCGTCATTGTATTAAGCTCGAAAGGAGTAGAAGAAGATTACAAGCCCGAAGGCTGAGTCCACCACAAAGATCAAGCCGAAATAAACTAGCCTATGCCTCTCAAAGACCCATGTGTACTACTCAGCCACAAAGCCCATTCCTCACGAAGGGAGGAGGAAACTGTGGCAATCGAACTAGCCCGCTGATCAAAAACCCTAGCATTGCGTTCAAGCCATAGCGTACGCAGCGTGAGCATGACAAGGGAGTTCGCCTTCTTCGACCGTCGCTTGGAGAGTGCCCGGACCGCGCCTGGCCACCAAATCGATAGGGTGCTCTGATATGGAGCTCAAGCCCATGGATGTTGATCTGGAGCTCAAGCCTGCACTTCTTGTTCACCTAGATATGGCTTCACTCCAAAAGAGTTTGAGAACTTTGTTATCAACTACAACATGTCACCTGATAAATCAGACATAGAAAATACTATAGCCATGCGTGTGCAAGAAAAGGATAGCCTTAAAGCCTCAAATGGTGGTTCAATAAACTATGTGAAGGACAACAAGAAAAGGAACTTCACTCAAAGTAACCAAAGTTCCCCTTCAAAGCCACATGGAAAAGCTCCCTTTTATCATCAGCATCAGCAAAGGCAATTTTCAGTGGACAAAGATACATGTCTCCACTGTAAGAAGCCAGGGCACTACAAGAAATATTGCCCTGATTGACTAAAGTCTATAATGGCAAAGAAAGCTAACAACATTGTTTCGTTTATGAATGAATCCTTGTATACACAGTTTTCAAAATCTACTTGGTGGATTGACTCAGGTGCAACTGTTCATGTTGCAAATTCTTTGCAGGGATTCCATTCAAAGCGGACTATGCAAAGAAGCGAAGGGCACATTGAAGTTGCCAATGGAGTTCAAGCAGACGTTAAAGCTATTGGCGACATCTCCTTGGAGTTAGCTAATGGATTCACAATTCTTCTTAGAGATGTTTTATATGTTCCTTCATTGCACAGAAAATTGATTAGTGTATCACGTTTGGACAAAGATAGTTATGAATGTTATTTTGGACATGGCAAGTGTGCCATATGGTTTAATAATGCTTATATGGGTGTTGCTTTGCTTCACAAGGAGCTTTATTTGTTATCCCTACGTGAAAAAGTGTATTTTGTGTGTCAAGTGAATGAGCATGTTTCCGTGTCGGACAAAGAACAAAAGAAAAGAAAGAGTAATCATGACTCATCAAAATTATGGCACTGTCGCTTGGGCCATATTTCGAGGGGGAGAATAGAAAGACTACTTAAAATGATATTCTTCCTCCATTAGAGTTCTCAGACATAGAACAATATATAGATTGCATTAAAGGAAAATATGTGACAAGGGTATAGCTAATAAGGCCCATTATCTTAGTACCCCTCGGGCCCGTTAGGAAGGCCTAAGCATAGATGTAGTCAAAATACGATATGACATCGTATACAGACATTGTAATTTGTATTGAACCCGACCGGTTCCTCGAGACCTGGCCACCTATATAAAGGGGCCAGGAGAGGCCGGCCAAGGATAGATTGAGATTGAGCCAATCGAGTACCACACTTATTCTCGATACACATCAAACCTTGCCTTGTTTGTCTGATCTTTACCTTCGAGTTCATCCAATGCCCTCTTCTCCTGATCCTAAGTCCTTCATCTAGGACATTTGCCAAGTTAACCCTCATCAATACATAAAGCAAATCAAGAAAGGTGCAAACAGAAGCACATCGACACTAGAAATCATTCACACCGATATTTGTGGACCATTTCCTTTGAAAAGTGTGGATGGCTATGAGTCGTTCATAACATTCACGGATGATTACTCCTGATATGGTTATATTTATCCAATAAAAGAAAGGTCTGAAGTGTTGGATAAATTTAAAATATTCAAAGCTAAAGTTGAAAATCAGCATGATTAAAGAATAAAGATAGTGAGATCTGACTGTTGAGGGGAGTACTACGGTCGGCACACTCCATCTGGCTAAGTCCCTGGACCTTTTGCAAGGTTCTTACAGGAGACTGGCATAGTAGCCCAGTATTAAATGTCGGGCGAGCCTCAGCAGAATGGTGTAGCTAAAAGGCGTAACTGTACACTTATGGACATGGTGTGTAGTATGATGAGTTACTCCACCTTTCCATTGGGGTTATGGATGGAGGCGTTAAAAACCACCATTCACATCCTCAACAGAGTACCAAGCAAGTCGATGCCCAAAATACCGTACAAGTTGTGGACAGGCAGAGTGCCCTCTCTTGCACACCTAAGGGTGTGGGGGAGCCCAGCTGAGGGGAAAGTGTTTAATTCAAATATTGCGAAGCTAGATACTAAAACAGTCAGTTGCCACTTCATTGGCTATCCTGATAGATCAAAAGGTTATTGCTTCTACACTCCAGACATATACATAAAGTTTGTAGAAACAAGACATACAGTCTTCTTAGAGGACGAAATGATGAGGGGGAGCACGGTAGCTCAGAAAATTGATCTTGAGGAGAAGAGGGTGCATGCACCTAATCGATGATTCACGAGCCATTTTTCTCGCTACCTGTTGTACCTGCACTGACAATCCCTGAGGTTGCGATGCAAGCACCTGTTGTAACACCACCCATGACAACAAGGTGTGAAGATCTCGAACCTGTTTGTCAGGAGCCGACTGAACCCGTTGTTGAGCATGAAAAGGAGCTGCAACAGCCACCTTTAATAGATGTGTCAGAAGTTGAGGCACATAATGAGCCAGAGAATGAGGCCCTTAGAAGGTCCAAAAGAGTTAAGAAATCAGCTATTTCTACTGATTATAAAGTTTATAACACAGAAACAATTCATATGGAAGGTGATCCCACTTCATATGAAGAAGCCATGGAAAGCCCTAACTCATCAAATTGGTTGGAGGCCATGGAAGATGAAATGAAATCGATGAGTTCCAACGATGTTTGGGACTTAGAAGAAATTCCTAAAGGAGCCAAAATAGTAGGCTATAAATGGGTCTACAAAACAAAGTATGACTCTAATGGGAATGTAGAAAAGTATAAAGTGCGAATTGTGGCAAAAGGATTTACACAAAGGGAAGGGATAGATTACAATGGGACATTTTCTCCAGTCTCATGTAAGGATTCCTTTAGAATCATAATGGCATTAGTTGCACATTTTGATTTAGAGCTACATCAGATGGATGTAAAGATGACATTTCTAAACGGAGATTTAGAAGAAAGGGTCTACATGAAACAACCCAGGGGTTTTATCATGGAAGGCAAGAAAGATATGGGATGCTGCCTAAAGAAATCCATTTATGGATTAAAGCAAGACTCTAGACAGTGGTACCTAAAGTTTAATGAGACAATTAAAATATTTGAATTTAAATAAAATGTTGAAGACAACTACATTTATGCAAGGTTTAAAGTGGGAAATATATTTTCCTAATCTTGTACGTGGATGATATCCTGCTTGCTAGCAATGATGTTAGTCTGCTACGAGATACAAAGAAGTTCTTCTCCTCAAACTTTGATATGAAAGATCTTAGTGAAGCATCATATGTTTTGGGCATGAAAATTCACTAAGACATGAAAAATGGAGTTTTAGGACTATCACAGAAGGCATATTTAGAAAAAGTTCTAAAGAAATATAATATGCATAAGAGTAATGCCACGCCTGTTCCTATAGTTAAGGGCGATAGTTTTGGGCAATTTCAATGCCCCAAGAACCAATATGAGATCGATCAAATGAAAGTAGTACCATATGCTTCGGCTGTTGGAAGCTTACAGTATGCATAAGTGTGCACTCGCCCTGACTTAGCTTTTATCACCGAGGTACTTGGTAGATATCAAGCAAATCCAGACATAGAGCACTAGAAGATGGTAAAGAAAGCATTGTGTTATGTTCAAGGCACAAAAGACCGCATGCTAACATATAGAAGATCTGATTCCCTAGAGATAAGAGGGTATTCGGACGCAGATTATGCGGGAGACCAAAATGATAGAAAGTCCATGTCAGGATACGTGTACTCTTGCAGGAGGGGCTATTTCATGGAGAAGCTGCAAACAGTTGATAGTTGCATCATCCATGATGTATGCAGAATTTATAGCATGTTTTGAGGCCACGAGGCAGGAGATATGGCTAAAGAAATTTATACCCGACTTGAAAGTGGTAGATTGCACTGACAAACCACTAAAGATTTACTATGACAACCAGCCCGTAGTATTCTATGCTCACAACAACAAGTCGGGTAAAGCTACCAGACCAATAGAAGTAAAGTATTATGTTGTGAAAGATAAAATCCAGGATCACACTATAAGTCTCGAGCATATAAGGACAAAGGATATGCTTGCGGATCCACTTATGAAAGTCTTACCACCCAGTGTTTTCAAGGAACACTTAGCCGGCATGGGTTTAATGGGAAGCCTATGATTCCTAGATCATAAGAGGCCCAAAAGGAAAAGAATTTGTTTTAAAACAGAGAAGTATATGGTGGTTGTCTGATTCTATCGACAATTGAGCTGTGATGATGAAACATGCTCTATATACTAATCCATGATGAAACGAGTAAAGTACAAAGTATAAATTCAAAAGTAAAGTTGAGATTAAGGGGGAGAATGTTAGATTGATCTTGGCTCCCGATCGAATCCAACGGCTCGACGGGACCTCTGCGCCCTGATCGGGGGCGCCCAACCGAACCATGGTTGGTGGGCCCCTGTGACAGCGCTATATAAAGAGGTGGGGCCGGTGCATGCATTACGAGGTTCGCCTGTGTTGCCACTCGCCCCACCGATACCCCAAATCCGATCTAGGGTTTTAGCGCTAGTCACAGGAAGCTCCACCACTGCCGCCACTCTCGCTGACAAGGGTATAGTTAATAGAGCCCGTTAGTTGAGCACCCCTAAGGCCCGTATAGCTAGGCCCAATTGTAATGATAGTCGAATACGAGTTCCTACCGTATGTCGATATTGTAATCTGTATCGGACCCTACCCGATCCTCGAGACCTGGCAACCTATATAAAGGGGCCAGGAGGGGACGGTGTAGGCCAGATTGAAAGCAAGCCAGGTTAAACACCCAAGTTTACTTTTGACGCATACCTATTTCGACTAACTTTACCTTCGAGTTCATCCAACGCCCTATCTCCCCGATCCTAAGTCCTTCATCTAGGGCATTTGTCGAGTTAACCCTCATCAATTGGCGCCGACCGTGGGGACTTGGGCATTGGAATCATGAATTCGACGGCTTTTTCGCTTTTAGCCAACAGCAGTTCAGAACTCGACGGAAATCAAGAGATGGAGTTAACCATTGGAAGTTTGAACATCATTATTGGGCCATCGGGTTCATCTCGCCTCTCGGATTCGATGAAACCAGATCCGTTGGCAAACAAGCCCGAAACAGAGGAAACGTTAGAATCATCAGAAGACTCTTCTAGCGAGGTAAACTCGCCGGTCAGCTTCGAAAAAGCACCAATCGCAGAAGGCGACAAAATTCGGGAAAATTTCGACTTAGAAGAAAAAGCGTGCCAGGCGCACAACAAAGCAAAGGAAAACCTCGACGCAAGAGTACAACTCGACGATCTCATAATCTGCCTCGACGATATCTCAGACAAATCAACAGACACATGGAAGACAGGGTTAGAGCTTTCTGAAGATGACGACTCGACCTTCTCAAGCTTCAACAGTAACATCGGCAAACAATGCCAGGTGCTAGCCATTGTGGGAGACAACTCAGAAGAATTTGATGAAAATAACAACCCAGTTCTAAACCCAGCAAATATCGACAGAGGAGCAAATCACCTAGCAGAAGGGCAAACAGCAGAATCCCTCACAGCCAGGGAAAAAATTCGACTATCAGTCGACGAATGGAGGATAATAAGAGAAGCCGTAGAACACGGCACGCCAATACCATCAAATTCCAGCAAAGACATGCTTTTGGGGTATCATTATGCCCTAAGGCAGCAGGCAAAGCAATTAGCAAAGGAGAAAATAGAGATACAAAGAAGAAAAGATTCAGCCATTGCAGCTAGCGAAGCTGCTCGAAAAGCACGAAGCAACGCATCATATAGTAACGCAAGGAAAAATTGTCGACACGGTTCAAGGTACGACAACCTCGAGTACTCCGACAGGCAAAGTATTTCCAAAAACCTCGACTCGTCCTTCCTATCGGTCGACGAGCAGGGGAACATCCTACCGAAAACCCCTGAAGCAGCACTAGTAGCAGCACAAGCATATCTACTTACAACTCGACCAAGTCCAGGAGATCCTAGAGAGCATATGCATAGAGCAGCATTGAACGGACTCAACATGGTGGACCACAAGCTATCAGCAAAAGGAGAAGAAGCATATCACCACAAGGAAGTGCACAAAGCAAGGTAACCTCGCCGTCACAACAGTCCTCGGCGCAGAAGTAGCAAGCAACGATCTCGATCGACATCACCAAAGCAGCACGGTGGAACCCGAAGATCGTGATCCCCAGATGAAAGACGCGACTATGAAGACGACGAAAAAGAGATGGGGGCATCGTGCTTTACCCGGAGGGTTCGCACCACTCCAGTTCCCAGGGGATTCAAGTTACCTCATGATCAGCAAAAATACGACGGATCACAGGAACCACAATCATGGCTATCAGATTATCTACAAGCAGTGCAAATATTAGGAGGAACCAAAGAAACAGCAATGCAAAGTTTGCAACTACACCTCACCGGAGCAGCAAGGTCATGGTTGAGCAAACTAGAGAAAGAAACTATTGGAAGCTGGGAAGACCTCACAAAGCAATTTACAGGCAACTTCAGGTCGACATACAAGCGGCCAGCATCAATAGAAGAAGTCAAAGCGTGCGTGCAACAATGCGACGAAACACTGTGGGCATACATCCAAAGATGGAGCCTTATCAAAAATTCGGCAGTCAAATTTTCAGACGAAAGAGCAATAGATGCATTCATCATTGGATTAAGGCGAAGAGACCTAGTCGAAGAGATGGGTAGAATCAATCCAAAAACGGTGTCAGACCTCATGGACGTAGCAAACAGATTCGCAGATGGAGAAGACGCATGCAACAACAAGCGAACGCGATCCCCAGAGGACGATAGAAGAAATAGATATGGAAGTCAAAGGAGACGGTCCCGAAATTACGACAACTACGGCTCCCATAGCCAAGTCGCCGCAGGATACAAAGACAACAGCTATCAAGGAAGTGATCGCAGAAGCTCGGGATATCGAAGCTACAGAAAAGAGGACTACAAAAAGTTTCTCGCAAGAGAACCCAGAGAGTACAACCCGTCGGCAGAAGATATGCTCAACGGACCTTGTCATATACACTCAGCGTTCGTCGATGGGAAGCGAGTATCAAGACACACAATGAAAAATTGTACAACATTCTTAAAACTATAAGAGGCAGCGCTAAACAAGCACACCGAAGCAAGGCGACAAGGATTTGAAGGAAGCAACAATCCTCCGGCAAAACAGCAAGGAAACAACGGAGCTCCTCAAGGACAAGACCAGCAGAACCAGGGACACGACGACGACGACGAAGGGTACGTTCCATCAAAAGGACACATCACAGCAATGATACAACCTGTGCCCAAGTCGAACAAAGAAGAAAAGAGTATAACTCGACAAGTCAATCTAGCAGTCATCTCACCTCCAGCCACAACGGAGTATCTGCACTGGTCAGAACAACCAATCGAGTTCAACAGGGAAGACCACCCTATAACAGTACCTCGGCCGGGAAACGCGCCTTTGGTACTCAAAGCTCAAATCGGTGCGTATGATGTTGATAGAATATTCATGGACGCAGGGAGTGGAATTAACTTGATATACGCAAAAACACTCCGAGCAATGCATATATCACTAGAGTTCCTGAAACCAACAGATTGTTCCTTCCACGGGATCGTGCCAGGAAGTGCCAATTACCCACTGGGTCGAATAGCACTCAATGTTTGCTTCGGCAACCGACAAAACTACAGAAGGGAGAAGCTAGACTTTGAAGTCATGGACTGGCCATCTCAATATCACGCGATCCTCGGACGACCCGCGTTTTCGCGATTCATGGCAGTGCCTCATTATACATATTTGGTACTTAAAATGCCAGGACCAAGAGGAATAATTACAGTAAAAGGAAGTTTTGAAGTCTCAGATCTCTGCGACAGGGAGTTCCACAAGATGGCGCAAAACTTCGGCATGATAGCCAACTACGCAGAGAAGACAAAAAGCACGACTACAGAGGGCGTCAAGCTACTCGAAGGACACGTTGCGGAGCCCGAGATGAAGAAACCACGAGTAGGAGCATCAGGAGAAGACAAAAATACAGGAGAAGAAGAGAAAGCCATGACGGCATAAGCATCAAAGAATAATAAAATAGAGTAGAAGAATAAGGCTGTAAAAGCCACGAGTTATACCAGGGGCAATGCCCTCTAGATCCAGAACACAGGTCACAGGCCGGATCTATTGGGTCACCCCATGTATCTTACATTACAAGTATAATAAAGACAAAACGTTCCTCATATCCGAGTTTACGAGTCTTTCAAAGGGAAAATGCGGTAAACGCACGACTCATACAGTAACGCTTTGAGGACAAGTTTTTCGACATAAAAGTCGCAAAATAAGACACTCTCGCGTTCCACATATACAAAAATATTACAATAACGGGTTATCAGAATCATCTACGCCTAAAGGATCTAAATAGTGGTACTCGCGAAAAAACGCAGCATCCGCCTCCAGCAGCCTAGCTACGAGTCTTCGAGCAGGTTGCAGCGTGTTCTCCATATGTACCCGAAGGCTAGCTCCACCCGGAGCCAAACTCAGGGACATAGAGCTATAATTCAGCCTCGGATGCCATTTGCGTATCCACCCGAGAGCAAAATTGGCACCTGCCACTAAGTTCAGCTCTATCAACCTATAAATACGGTGGCTGGATCTGAACGTATCAAGAAGAAGTGGGAAAGTTGCAGGCAAAGCATTGCGAGGAAGCATGACAGAATGCATCGTTGTGAGAGCTCTTCGACAACCATCAACTGATTCGCCAACATGCTGGGCGCGATCTTGAAGTAACACGATAGCATTTCAACGTCGAGGATCAGACCACAGAGTCTCAACACTCACGGTCATTCTTTCAAGAGCCGTACTTCGTTCAGTAACTCGACGATCCTTAGCTGCGAAATCCAAGCAGGTGCCTACGATGGCAAGACATATCGCAAAAAGCGTTGAGATAAGCGAATCAAGAGAAAAAGAAGAAGTCAAAAAAGAGTCTTACATCGTAGCATCTCGCAAGCAGATTCGATAATGCCAAGGATAAAAGATTCGCACTCTTCATGATGAACAACCCGGGCTGTCAGATTAGACACCTGGTCATCAAGAGCAGAAATCTGCTTCATAAAACCGCAAGCTTTGCTAGCATTGTCAACAGCCATCTTTGCTTGGCATTTGGCCAAAGTTAAGCGAGTCTCTAGATCTGAAATTCTCGAAGAATACTCCGCGCATTGAGAGCTGCGGGAAGCAGACGACGAAACTCGGGGACCAGGCACATCAGATGGAGAAGCACGAGCATAACTCAAGGGATCATCGACGAACTGGAAGTCAAGAGTCAAGACAAAAGAAACACTTCAGAAGCTAACATAGCATATCATACCGAATAGACATATTTACATAATGAGCAAACCCTTTGGCTAAAGTTCTCGGGTTACATACAAGTTTCTACATTCGAAAAGAAGAAATTACAGCAGAAAGGCTAAAATCTACGCCACCTCAGCATCTTGCTCCGTGGCAGTGGGAGGAACGGTAGCGTCGTCGGCAGTAGCTGGAGGAGGCGCGGAAGCAGTCGTGAATGGAATTGCGGAGGTTGGCGCTAAAGAAGCCGCCGAGGCCGCTGAGGGAGAAATTATTGACACTATGGCAGGCGTCAATTTCTTCGCCTTCTCAAAGAAAGGTTTCAACTCTGATCGGGTGCGACCATGAGGAGAACCAATCTTCTCCCAGTCGAGATCTGCCCCGTGCGCGTAGGAAAGCGCGATGGCACCTTCGACACCTCGCTTCACAGATAAACCTTTCAGCTGGAGGAGAGGATCATCCTGAGTATCGAAGGCCTTGGCAAGCTGTCCTAAGTCGCTGACTGGAACCTCCGACCTTTTCTTCGGCCATAACCCGACAAACATCCGCGATAGAACGCGGCTAACCAGTGATGACCCACAAGTATAGGGGGTGTATCATAGTACTTTCGATAAATAAGAGTGTCGAACCCAATGAGGAGCAGAAGGTGTTGATGAGCAGTTTTGATCAAGGAATCACTGTAAATACTAGCAAACAGGTTTTCAGGGGTATTTGGTAATACAAGTAAATAAAGTGCGAGTAAATAAAAGACAGTAGTAACAATTGCAGCAAGTGGCCCAATCCTTTCTTCAGCAAAGGACAAGCCGGTTGTGTTCTTATAATAACCAAACGTTCTCGAGGACACACGGGAGGTTTCTGTCAAGAGCTTTCGCTTCATAGAGCCAATAGTATTTATTGGTTTGGTAAGTGTTATGGGGGTGAACCTGTGCTAGCGCACTACCCTTACTAGGATAAATACACACTTGTGATTATACCCCTTGCAAGCATCCGCAAATACAAGAAAGTAATTAAGATAAATCTAACCACAGCCTTAAACTCTATGATCCTACGCTCCCTGGTGCTATGGTTTCCCAACGGAGGTTTAGGTTTCTGTCACTCCAGCAACCCCACAATCGGTAGCCAAATACACAATGCATCTCACTAGGCCCATAAATGGTGAAGTATCATGTAGTCGACGTTCACATGACACCACTAGTGAAATAGCACCACAACAATATCAAACCATTAAATATTTCTCAACAATAATTCACTACTAGCATCTTGACTTCTCCCATGTCCTCAAGAACTAAACGAACTACTCACAAGACATCATATGGATCATGATCAGAGGTGAAATAATGGTAAATAACAATCTGAACATAAACCTTAATTCAACGGTTCCACTCAATAGCATCAACTACAAGAGTAATCAACACCGGGAAAGTTTCCCCTATGAATATAACAAGATCCAACTCAAGATGTTACAGCGGGATGGCGAGGTGATGGTGGAGATGAAGGTGCTGGTGATGGAGATGATGATGATGATCCCGATGAAGTCCAGTGCGATGGTGATGACGATGGTGACGATCTCCCCTCTCCGGGAAGGAATTTCCCCGGCAGATTTCTCTCTGCCGGAGAGCTTTTTCTCTCTGGTGTTCTCCGCCCTGCAGAGGCGGCTGTGTCTAACTCTGAGCCCTCCCCCCGACTTAGGTTTTCGGGGACGATGATGTACGTGAAGGGGCGAGACCAGAGGTGGGCCAGGATGGCCTCACGTGGGGCCCGCGCGGCCAGGGGGCTGGCCGCGCCGCCCTGGCGTGTGGGGCCCCCCTGGCTCCTATCGACTCCTCCTTCTGGCTTCGTAGGTCTTCTGGGAAAATATAATTTCTGGGTATTTTTCTGGAATTTTCCTGATCTTCAAAATATGGTCTCTTGATGGTCCCTTTTCCAGCAGAATCCTGACTCCGGCAGCAACTCCTCCGATGATCATCAAACATGTGAAAACAAAGGAAATAACATAAGTATCAACTCTAAATATGAGATATATCAATGAATAACAGTAAATTATGATATAAAATAGTGATGCAAATTGGACGTATCAACCCCCCCAAGCTTAGACCTCGCTTGTCCCCAAGCGAAAACCAAGCTCGGTAAACATGACCACAGGTTTATGGAGTGAAGTGTCGATAATCAAAATACGGACAAGAATCATCACATTCACTAAGGCACAAATTATAATAGACAACAACTTCCCTTTATAAGATGTAGACTTGCAATAGGTAAAAGGGAATCACATGTAAAGATGCACAAAGTAAATATAATTGGCAATGGCAAACCTTAGCTCTTGGTCAAGGGACGATGAACAAGCTATTCTTGCTTTTAGACGGAGCCTTTTAAAACAGAGCTAATATAGCAAAGACTATATGCTCAACAAAGTAAACTTTTGCATTCATAGAAAGCTTTCAAAGATATATTCCTTCAGACAAAAGCATTATACAAAACAAGGAAGATAATAAACATGATTAGACGGATCAACATATGGATGAGTGAAACATAACAACTCAAATGCTTGCTTGAGACAGAGGGAAATAGGTTGACTCAACATAAAAGTAAAAGATAGGCCCTTCGCAGAGGGAAGCAGGGATTAAACATGTGCTAGAGCTTTTCATTTGTAAAACAGAGGTAAAAATTGCTTTGAGAGGTGGTTGCTTTTGTCAACGACTAGCAACGGAGTTCTTGATATCTTCCATACTAAACAAGTGAGAGCGGTTCCGAGATGTTTGATTAATTGGCACCTTAGTGCTCTTTTATAGCTTTGCACTCCTCCCCACCTTTTTTCCTTTCTCAAACCATGGCTAACCGATTCCATCGGGTGCCGACCAACTTTCACATTCCATTGGAGGAGTGCCTTTTTCTTTCTTTTTATTTTAAGATTATAATGGTCTGACCAGCTCCCTTGCAAAATTAATGACGAGCAGATGAAGCTGCCTAGTCGAGGGGTACTCAATTTAGTATGGAAGATAACAAACCCATCCACTACGTCCTCATGAGCTAAAAATAGTGGCACAAAATGAGAAGTTTTTGAAAGGTAGCACATGAAAATTTACTTGGAATGGCTTAAAATACCATGCATAGGAATTTATAGTGGACTCTTTGGAAGTGACTTGGTTTTTGGGAATTGGATGCACGAGAAGTATTTCCTCTCAGTACAGGTTTTTGGCTAGCAAGGCTGGGTAGCAAGCATAAGAGTTGCATGAAACAAACAAACATACATATAATAAGAACAATCATGCAAACTCCCTTGAAGGTACAACGATTTTAACTTTAAGAATAACAATGCTTATAAGCCAAACATAAGGGAAAACTGAAGTGATGTAACTACAAGCACTTGTTTATTCTTTTCTACTCAAACCTCAAGGTAAAGTTGCTACTGACCAAGCTAGGTTTGCCAAAACCAACTAAATCTACTCATACTCCCAATGTGATACCAATACCAATCAACAAGACTAGTCATACAAGAGAAATTGCAAACTAACATAAAGTGTGCGAAAAGTAAACGATAGAACTTCTCATTAATATTTCATTACCGCAACTCACACCAAGGGATACATAGATAACCAACTAAGGAGGATACTTCCAACTGCAAACTATTCTATAAGATAACTTCTCTATTCATGATACGACACTACTCGAAAAGTAAATGAGCGAGAGGTAATGATGTGATACCGCGGCACTCCCCAAGCTTGGAACAAGCCAAGGGGATGCCTAAACCGATGATGAATTACTCCTTTGGTGGTGGTGGTGAATCTCCATCGTTGTCGTACTTCCAAGGCAGAGGTCCTCCATCAAGGAAGGATGTCTTGGTCTCCAAAATCCTGAAACTTGCAGCAGCACTCATTTGTTGAAATCTAGCTTCATACTCACAATTTTGGTTATGCAAATCGTAGAGTTGTGCTTGTAGTTGGCTAGTCGTCTCCTGGAGTGAGAGGACATCCTTCCAAAGCTCTGTAGTCTCCTTCTTTTACTTGGCAACAAGCTCTTGATTAATCCTATAGATAATGTCCACTTCGCGTTCCACCATCTTCTTGTATTTGAAGACTTCCTGTTCCAATGCTTCCATCCTTGTTTCGAGACTCCCTTCTCCCTTGGGTCCTTGAACATCTCTAATCTGCAACTCCCCATCCTTGAGTGACAATTCCTTCAGATGCATCTTTAGCTCCCTCATATACGGATTGATGGAATCCGCAGGAGGGTTCTCTTTAGGTGGACCAGACGAAGACATTATAACTCCAAAGCCGAGGGCAATCCCTGACAGAAACAACTCGAAACAAAACACGACGAGAAAACGATATACAGACCTTGGGGACTCCGGGGGGGTTAAATATACGAAAATTATACATCGAAACGGAGCTACAGGAGGAAACCGGGACGGAAACGAGTTCCGAGGTGCTCTCACACGTAGGTGGCGCGGCCAGGGGTGGGCCCGCGCCACCCGTGTGTGAGGCACACACGGACTTCTTTTCCTCCCCGTTTTCGTCTCGTAATTTTTTCATATTTAGTAAAAATAGCAAAAATATTAAAGGAAGAACTTTTCGCGAAACTTTTCTGACTAGAACTGTTACCTATTCGAAAACGAACTCTGCAGGTTCCTGCAGTTTGTCTTGGATGTAATCTTCCGGAGAAACCGTTTCAATTACATCAACAGCTTCATTATAAGAATCTCCAGAAATATAATGCTTGAGCCTTTGCCCATTCACCACTTGTGTAGAATCATCTTTCAATGAAGCAATCTTTATAGCACCTGAGCGGTACACTTCCACAATAACATACGGTCCTTCCCATTTAGAAAGTAATTTACCTGCAAAAAATCCGAGACGAGACTGATACAATAGAACTTTCTCACCAACATGAAACTCTCTCTTAAGAATTCTCTTATCATGCCATTGCTTGACTTTCTCTTTGAAAAGTCTGGCATTCTCATACGCTTCGTTTCTCCACTCATCTAGAGAACTTAAATCTAACAACCTTTTCTTACCGGCTAGTTTAAAATCCTTGTTAAGCTCTCTCACTGCCCAAAAAGCTTTGTGTTCTAATTCTAAGGGCAAGTGACAAGCTTTTCCGTAAACCATCTTATAAGGAGACATACCCATGGGGTTCTTATAAGCAGTTCTATAAGCCCATAAAGCGTCATTTAACTTACTAGCCCAGTTTTTCCTAGATCTACTAACAGTCTTCTGCAAGATAGACTTGATCTCTCTATTTGAAAGCTCTACCTGCCCACTAGTTTGGGGATGATAAGCAGAAGCAATCCTATGATTAACATCATATTTAGCAAGAGTTTTTCTAAAACTACCGTGAATAAAATGAGAACCTCCGTCAGTCATAAGATATCTAGGCACTCCGAACCTAGGAAAAATAACATCTTTAAGCATTTTTAACGAAGTCTAACCATCGGCACTCTTTGTAGGTATGGCTTCTACCCATTTAGTAACATAATCAACAGCAACAAGTATATGGGTATAGCCTTTTGAAGGAGGAAAAGGACCCATAAAGTCAAATCCCCAACAATCAAATGGTTCAATAACAAGAGTGTAATTCATAGGCATTTCATTGCGTCTAGAAATATTACCAACTCTTTGACATTCATCGCAAGATAAAACATACCTTCTGGCATCTTTAAAGAGGGTTGGCCAATAAAAACCTGATTGTAGAACCTTCTGTGCGGTTCTATCTCCAGCATGATGCCCTCCATAAGCACTGCTATGGCATTTTCTTAATATCTCTTGTTGCTCATATTCCGGTACGCATCTTCTCATAATACCATCAACTCCTTCTTTATATAAGTGTGGGTCATCCCAAAAGTAATGCCTCAAATCATAGAAGAATTTTCTTCTTTGCTGAGCTGTAAAGGTTGGAGGCAAATACTTGGAAACAATAAAGTTAGCATAATCAGCATACCAAGGAAGGTCTCGCAAAGTTACATTTATCGCAGCCAACTGTTCATTTGGAAAACTATCATTAACAGGAATAGGATCAAAAGAAATGTTTTCCAATCTAGACAAGTTGTCAGCCACAGGATTTTCAGCACCTTTCCTATCTACGATATGCAAATCAAACTCTTGTAAAAGCAACACCCATCTAATAAGCCTGGGCTTAGCATCCTTCTTAGTCATAAGATACCTAATAGCAGCGTGATCAGTATGAATAGTAACTTTAGAATCAACAATATAAGATCTAAACTTATCACACGCAAAAACAACAGCAAGAAACTCTTTCTCAGTAGTAGCATAATTCTTCTGAGCAGCATCAGGAGTCTTACTAGCATAATGAATAACATTCAACTTACTATCTACGCGCTGTCCAAGAACAGCACCAACAGCAAAATCACTAGCATCACACATAATTTCAAAAGGTAAATTCCAATCAGGTGGTTGAACAATAGGAGCAGTAGTTAAAGCCTTCTTAAGAGTTTCAAAAGCTTCCTTACAATCATCATCAAAGACAAACGGTATATCCTTTTGAAGAAGATTGGTAAGAGGCTTTGAAATCTTAGAGAAATCTTTAATAAACCTCCTATAGAAACCAGCATGACCGAGAATACTACGAATACCTTTAACATCTCTGGGACAGGGCATTTTCTCGATTGCCTCCACTTTTGCTCTGTCAACTTCAATACCTCTTTCAGAAATTTTATGTCCGAGGACAATTCCTTCATTTACCATAAAGTGGCATTTCTCCCAATTAAGAACAAGGTTAGTTTCTTCACATCTCTGCAAAACTTTATCAAGGTTGTGCAAACAATTATCAAAGGAAGTTCCATAGACGGAAAAATCGTCCATGAAGACCTCCACAATTTCTTCACAAAAGCCATGAAAAATAGCAGACATGCATCTTTGAAAAGTAGCAGGAGCATTGCATAAACCAAAAGGCATACGTCTATAAGCATAAGTTCCATAAGGACAAGTAAAAGTGGTTTTCTCTTGATCATCTTTCTTAACAGCAATTTGAGAAAAACCAGAATAACCATCAAGGAAACAAAAATGTGTCTTCTTAGACAACCTTTCTAACATCTGATCTATAAACGGTAAAGGGTAATGATCTTTCTTAGTAACTTTGTTTACCTTCCTATAATCAATGCACATTCTATATCCAACAACTACCCTTTGAGGAATAAGCTCGTTATTCTCATTAGGCACAACAGTCATACCTCCTTTCTTAGGAACACAATGAACAGGACTAACCCATCTACTATCCGCAATAGGATAAATAATACCAGCATCAAGGAGTTTTAATAACTCATTTCTTACCACATCCTTCATCTTGGGAATTAGGCGGCGTTGGTGCTCCACGACTGGCTTCGCGTCTTTCTCCATATTAATGGCATGCTGACATAAAGTAGGAGAAATCCCTTTTAAATCATCAAGAGTATATCCCATAGCTCCTCGGTGTTTCCTCAATATCTCCAATAATCTTTCTTCTTCCTTTCCTGAAAGTTTAGAGCTAATAATAACAGGATATATTTTCTTATCATCAATATAAGCATATTTAAGATTATCAGGCAAAGGCTTTAATTCAAAAACAGGATCTTCCTTAGGCGGCAAAGTGGTACCAAGATCCTCCACAGGCAAATTATGCTTGAGTAATGGTGGTTGACGAAGAAGAATGTCGTCAATCTCTTCTCTTTCCTTGCTAAAAACATCACTTTCGTGATCTTCCATAAATTGCTGCAAGGCATTGTTAGGAGCAAGAGCAATAGAAGCAAGCTGCTCAACTTGAAAATTTTCATTAGGCGTTTCATTCTCATAAGAAGTCTTAGCAAACTTGGAAAAATTAAACTCATAAGACTCTCCATTAAAATTAGTAAAAAAAAATTCCTTCTTACAATCTATCACGGCGCCACAAGTATTCAAAAATGGTCTACCAAAAATAATAGGGCAGGTTGTACTAGCCTCCTTACCAAGTACTAGAAAATCAGTAGGGTATTTAGTCTTACCGCATAGAACTTCCACATCTCGAACAATACCAAGAGGCCAAACAGTCTCTCAGTTAGCAAGCTGAACAACCACATCAATATCTTCAAGTTCGCAAGCGCCAATCTCGTGCATAATTTCTTTATAAAGCTCCAAAGGAATAGCACTTGCACTAGCACCAATATCACATAAGCCATAATAGCAATGATCTCCAATCCTGACAGAAATAACAGGAACACTTGCTTTCCTATGCTTTTTAGGATGCGAGAGAATGTTAGAAGCATCTTCACAAAAAAGAATATATTCATCTCCTACATCTTTAGTAACAAGATCTTTCAATATAGCAACAGGAGACTTAATAGTAATTTGCTCATCAGGCTCTGCAGCTTTCTTAGTACTTTTATTAGACACACTTACCAAAGTAGAGTACTTCTTTACCTTAGCAGGGAAAGGTGTCTTCTCAAAATAAGGTTCAGGAACGATGCTATCAACCGTACAAACTTCTGTAGCTGCAGCAGGTATGTGACTAATAGAGTCTTTATAAGGCGCATGATATTTGTTCCAATCTTTCTTTGGAACATCAATATAAGAGGCAAAAGCCTTAAGACAATTAGCAAGAATTTGTGAATCAAGACCATAAGCAGCGCTAACACTATGAAAGTCATCGGTCCCCATAAAAGATTTAATGCATTCATAATCATAGTTTATACCTGACTTCCTACCTTTGTCGTTTTCCCAACCTTCAGCATTCTCTTGTATACGGTCAAGAAGTTTCCACTTAGCATCTTCTTTCATATGAGTGAATGATCCAAAACAAGAAGCATCCAAATAATCTTTATCAGGAAGAGTAAGTCGCGCATAAAAATTATCAATAACAATATTATTGGGAAGCTCATGAATGGGGCATTTGAGCATTAGTAACTTCAATCTCCCCCACGCTTGGGCAATACTCTCTCCATCATGAGGCCAAAAATTATATATCTTGTTACGGTCTTTATGAATTTCACTTGGAGGATAAAACTTGGAATAAAAGAGAGGCACAATATCCTCCCATGCCATAGATGGACCATCTTGGAGTAGTCGATACCACTCTTCAGCTCTGCCTTTCAATGATATAGAGAATAATTTCTTCTTGACCTGGCTTGGTGAAATACCTGCACATCTGAACAACTCGCATAATTCATGTATAAATAATAAGTGATCACCCGGATGGACAGTTCCATCTCCTGAATAGCAGTTATCCATAATACGCCCAACAATTTTCATAGGTATTTTAAAAGGATCAATTTCAGCAGGCGGCGGCGGTGGTGGTTCCTCCGCATGTGCAGCAGTAGTATTAGAAGTGTTTCCAAATAGGAAACCAAATGGAGAGTTCTCCATAGCAGAGTAAAGCAAAAATAAAAGACAAAATAAAACGATACTCACAGTGACGGTTACCTTTTCCAATTCCACTCTTCAATAGCGCTACACTCCCCGGCAACGGCGCCAGAAAATAGTCTTGATGACCCACAAGTATAGGGGGTGTATCGTAGTACTTTCGATAAATAAGAGTGTCGAACCCAACGAGGAGCAGAAGGTGTTGATGAGCAGTTTTGATCAAGGAATCACTGTAAATACTAGCAAACAGGTTTTCAGGGGTATTTGGTAATACGAGTAAATAAAGTGCGAGTAAATAAAAGACAGTAGTAACAATTGCAGCAAGTGGCCCAATCCTTTCTTCAGCAAAGGACAAGCCGGTTGTGTTCTTATAATAACCAAACGTTCTCGAGGACACACGGGAGGTTTCTGTCAAGAGCTTTCGCTTCATAGAGCCAATAGTATTTATTGGTTTGGTAAGTGTTATGGGGGTGAACCTGTGCTAGCGCACTACCCTTACTAGGATAAATACACACTTGTGATTATACCCCTTGCAAGCATCCGCAAATACAAGAAAGTAATTAAGATAAATCTAACCACAGCCTTAAACTCTATGATCCTACGCTCCCTGGTGCTATGGTTTCCCAACGGAGGTTTAGGTTTCTGTCACTCCAGCAACCCCACAATCGGTAGCCAAATACACAATGCATCTCACTAGGCCCATAAATGGTGAAGTATCATGTAGTCGACGTTCACATGACACCACTAGTGAAATAGCACCACAACAATATCAAACCATTAAATATTTCTCAACAATAATTCACTACTAGCATCTTGACTTCTCCCATGTCCTCAAGAACTAAACGAACTACTCACAAGACATCATATGGATCATGATCAGAGGTGAAATAATGGTAAATAACAATCTGAACATAAACCTTAATTCAACGGTTCCACTCAATAGCATCAACTACAAGAGTAATCAACACCGGGAAAGTTTCCCCTATGAATATAACAAGATCCAACTCAAGATGTTACAGCGGGATGGCGAGGTGATGGTGGAGATGAAGGTGCTGGTGATGGAGATGATGATGATGATGATCCCGATGAAGTCCAGTGCGATGGTGATGACGATGGTGACGATCTCCCCTCTCCGGGAAGGAATTTCCCCGGCAGATTTCTCTCTGCCGGAGAGCTTTTTCTCTCTGGTGTTCTCTGCCCCGCAGAGGCGGCTGTGTCTAACTCTGAGCCCTCCCCCCGACTTAGGTTTTCGGGGACGATGATGTACGTGAAGGGGCGAGACCAGAGGTGGGCCAGGATGGCCTCACGTGGGGCCCGCGCGGCCAGGGGGCTGGCCGCGCCGCCCTGGCGTGTGGGGCCCCCTGGCTCCTCTCGACTCCTCCTTCTGGCTTCGTAGGTCTTCTAGGAAAATATAATTTCTGGGTATTTTTCTGGAATTTTCCTGATCTTCAAAATATGGTCTCTTGATGGTCCCTTTTCCAGCAGAATCCTGACTCCGGCAGCAACTCCTCCGATGATCATCAAACATGTGAAAACAAGGGAAATAACATAAGTATCAACTCTAAATATGAGATATATCAATGAATAACAGTAAATTATAATATAAAATAGTGATGCAAATTGGACGTATCAAGATTCTTTAAAGATAAGCTTCCGGAAAAAAGATACGAATATCCTATCAATTCTAGTAGGAACTAGGCTAGAATATCACACTACCTTGGCCACAACTAACCTTCGCAAAATGTAGCTACCATAAAATGTGTGGTGGAAAAAATGGCCACCACAAATGTGGAAAGATTTGGCAAGTAAATTGAGGCTGACATGTGGACCATATGGCTAAGAAAAGTGGCAAGACACAAGTGTGGCAATGAACGAAACTATGGTCTTTCTTCTCAATCTTTACTATTGGTTTCGAGTTGGTGGTGAAGCCATCCACTCGACATACAACATGTAAGTGACGAATATACCCCTTATATACCCCTTACATAATGATAGGATCACCAGAATTGGTAATACATGGAAAACAATCAGAGATTAATGCAAATCAGGGATTAATGCAAATCAGAGATTAATGCAAATCATCTTTACTATTGGTTTCGAGTTGGTGGTGAAGCCATCCACTCGACATACAACATGTAAGTGACGAATATACCCCTTATATACCCCTTACATAATGATAGGATCACCAGAATTGGTAATACATGGAAAACAATCAGAGATTAATGCAAATCAGGGATTAATGCAAATCAGAGATTAATGCAAATCAGGGATTTATGATAGAGAAAGAAGAAGAAAACACCTACGTGTATTTATTCTAGACTCCTAAATCTAAGGGAATGCATAGGGCGGTTAAAAAATGTGGGAGTCAGGTCCTCCTTAATTATAGCGGAAAATTTGGCATAAGTCCGGAATTTTAGGATTTTTTAAAAAAAGCTATACGACTTATATATAGAAACGGAGGAAGTACGAGAATGAAGAAGAGAATAACATTATTCTTTAAGACTTATGTATGGTGGATTAATATTCTTTGCTTCATGCATAATTACATAACACACTATTGAGAAGAAAGAGTGGAAGGAAAAAAGGAAAGAAAGAAGAGAGTCCGCTGCAACGCGCGGGCATTTAGCTAGTAAGGAAAATATTCCAGTGGTAACCGAGATAACCCGTTTTTTGAAATACCAGTCTAAAGTATAAATATCGATCAAGATTTTACAAATGAATCTATAAATTCATCCAAACTTTGTCAATAATCTTTAAATTTGAGCAAACTACATAAATACCAGTAAATTTTGTCCTGTAGAAAAACTTCTCAATGCTGACCAGAATAATTGGTTTTTGGCCAAATTTCGGAAATATTGGCCGAGAAAAAAAAACTGAATGGAACACATACTTGATATGTTGTGGCATGTCTATGGTGAGGCGTGGCATGTAAACCAAACATTCCCATAATATACATTATTGTGCATTGCCTAGCCCTTTTCATTAGTTCGAACTTTTGGTTGGTGTTGGCTAGTACATGAATCTTGTGGTATGAGAGCCATCGCGAGTTCGAGTCTTGTGTGGCATAATTTATATTAAAAAATATTGTTAGCCACACTTTGTATTCACATATATGCCTCTTGCATCATACGTGAGATTCACGCGTCGTCGCTCTTCTCAAGTTGATGCACGTGTTGACTTGTCTTTCCCGTCACACATGCGATGAGGTGTTTCAGTATATGTAGATTGTCTAGCCCTTTTCATCAGTTTAGACTTTTAGTTGTGTCAACTATAAGTGCATGAAGCTTGATATACTCTACCCATTCCTAGAATTTCTAGTTGTAATGATGGTTCTAATTCCATAACAGCCACGTTGGGTATGGAATCTCGATTAAATGTTCACAATTAAGGCATGCAATATGATACAATAGCCAAACAAGCTTTAGTTACATCACGGAAACAAACTCCATAGGTGGGAGAAATCCAAATGTGTGACAGTAGACGTGTAAAAAGGAACCCGTGGGCTTTACGAAAAGCTCTCCAGCATTTTGCTTTTTAGGGCCCCTTTGATTCATAGGATCTTCAAAGGGTTTGTGAAGATTTTAAATACAGTGGAACTTTTTCTATAGAGGTTGTTTGATTTATATCATCATATCCAATAGAGGAATCATGTACTGTAAAATTTATAGAAAAAATAGCACGAGGTTTGATCTCATGCAAAATTCCTTCACCACAACCTGAAGACAAATTCTCCTTCTATAGAATTTAAATAGACATGACATCTCAATCCTGAATTTCTATTCCTATAGTTTTTCTATCCTACAAACTAAAAGCATGTGACGAGAAGACATGCCCCGGTGCTTCGCGTGTGTAGGTGCATGTGTGTGCGCGGGTGAGCTCCTTTGAAAAAGAAAAGAGACACACACACATGTCGCAAACTTTTTCTTACATCGCCTAGAATGGAAAAGTAGATATTTCCCACTTGAAATTTTCGAATTATTTGATATAGCGAGGACCAGACTGCATAAGACCGGTAGGTAAAGTCCAACAGTGTAGTTCTCCAAAAAAAATGGTCCAACAGTGTGGCACAGAAAGTTGTCGGATTTAGTCGGCAGGATAACAGGAGATCCGCGTGCTAGTCAGCATCGAAAACTGACGTGACATCGATGACACACAGTGCGCACCAATCAGTACGAAAATAAGCTCCATGGGATCGAGCTGAGTTGCTAACATGTCACGTGATTAACGTATGTTTTCAGCGCCAGATTGCTACCGTTAACAGTCACTAACCACCAAGAAAGAAAGGACGGAGATTCGTCATGTAGTTTCCTTGGAGATTGCAGGTCGGTCGTTGCCATGTTACCTGTCCAAGCCTACGACAAGTTTAGCCACCAAACCTTTTTTTCAGACAAAAGGCTCGTGCCAGCTTCATCAATTCTTTGTTGTGTCTCTTCTCCGATGCATAAAAGAGGCGTGCATTCAGTTTTCTAAGACCTTTTCACTTTTGGACTTGCAGTTTTGGAGGGTGCCCAATTCAAATTCGTAATATCATAGCAGAACAGATGAGTGAGTGCTGACTTTAACAATGACGATTCATAATAGGGATGTGAGGTGCCTTTAGAATGTATGTTTTTCGTTAAGTTGAGCACAAGAAAGGACATGTGGGATGGTGACATTTTGTGATGTTCATGTGTGTCTCTTTTTTGCCGTGGAGATAATGCTTTTTATCTTCCAAAAATCAAGAGGTGCATTTGTTATCCTCATAGTCTAGACACTCTGGAAAAAGGGGAATGCTTGGGTCTTTGGGAATGCTGATAAGAAAATCTCACTAAATCAACTTTTGCTCTCGGATCATTGATGAATTCAGAATGTGGAGCTTAGCTAAGCCTAGTATGCAGAGGCCGGGACAGCCCCATTTCAAAAAAAAAAAACTAAGCCTAGTGTTGGCGGCGTCCAAACAAGCAAACATATAGGAGAAAGTAGACTTTTTTTCTTGTCGTGTTTGATGTCTCTTCTGCTCGTGTTGTCGGGCAACATTTGTAGAACTCGTAACCCTAACAATATCTCTGCCTTCTATATCTATATAAATTAAGTGCACCATTGGTGTACCCATGAAAAAGACAACATAGCACAAAAATGATAAGAGTTGAATTGCAAGTGTACAAGAAAATTAGTTTGAAGACAAAGATGAGAGACTAAAAAGGATACCTATCTTGGAATGGATGGAGTACATCACCCGACCCTTCTTATTGTGCAATACTTCACTAGAGCTGTATTTTCTCTAGTATTGGGGTTAAGATCGATGATCATTGTGTAAAAAAACAAACATTTGATTCTCTCTCTAAAAAATGAGGTGGGAAGAAGACTACTGAACATTTGAACATTTGAATCTCATATCTTTTTTATAAGAAAATTGCACGAGGCCATCTATGAAGACAATATCTCGGAGTTGAAAATGGTTATATTATCTCACAATTACACAAGCCCAAATATTATGTACACATCACGAAACACTTCTTTTGCTATACTATGAGCTAAATTATATAACTATGTCCATGTTGACATACATTATAAAAGTGTCACATGATACATGCAGCATGTCTAGACATTGTTAGCAAACAGTTACAAAAACAACATCTTGGTGGCAACCCATGGACTTAAGCGACGACTCTCTCTATAGCCTACTTGCGGCATATGTGACCAGATGAGGAGGACACTTTCCATTCTTTTGATGATTGTAAAAAAGTCCATGCGTTAAGGTTCGCTCTCTGAAAGGCGTGGGATTTCTATGTAGAGGTCTCTTGTTAAGTTGGGGCGCTATGGTTTCTAAATTTGTTGAGTCATGTGGGTTCCAATGGCCCGTAGGAAGGTATTGTTTCTTCTTTAGCTTGTTTGGCGCCTTCGTCATGAAGTTCTTATAATGGGCGATGGGTCATCTTCTTGAAAAAATTATGATCATCATTATGTGGGAGTTCTACAAAATCTATTGCATGCTTATGATGCAAAAGAGAAGAAGTATTTTTGTGTCTTTGTATGCATAATCTATTGGTGATCTAGCTATGTGATATAATACGGATAGTTTTGGTGGCCAGGTTAAAATCAGTGTTGTTGCTTTGATATCGAACTAGAAAGTTCTTGTGGTCGCCTCAGGAGATTTTACCTTTGCGACTTTTAGGGCATCTTCGGTTCCTAGCCACATTTTGCCAAGCTTATGTTTGGTAAGTGTGACAGCCACAAAGTTTGGCTAAGAAAATTAAAGCCACAAAGTGTGGCAAAAGTTGGCAAATATTTGACTCTATGATAGGTGGATCACATAAATGATGAAGTTTGACAATTCTAAAGCGTGTCAAGAACTAAATACATACTAAACTGCCAATGTTTGACTTAGCAAATTGTGATTGGAAACCAAACACCCCCCCCCCCCTTTTGGAGAAGACCGGGCTTTGTGCTTACCTTTTAACGTCTTCCCTTTGCCTTTTGGTTTTCATTTACCTGTCGTTTTAGAGATTGATTGTTTTTATGTTTTGTTGTCTAACTCTCTTTAGGGCAACATTGTTTTCTAACTAGTTCTTCTATCGGCAGATCCACACTTATTGATTTGTGGACGAAAGTTTTGGGCTTGATACTGTACCTCTAAGAGACCAAGTTCGCGAGGTTAGGGAGAGAGGCAAATTGCTTCGTTTATTGTCCTGCAAATGCAAATTTCTATATAAGAAAGTACCTGAGGTTGTACCGATCAGTGATGTTTCAGCATGTGTGTCAGAACTAGTTTGAAAAAATTATGCGAATATTTATCAATCAAAAGTGAGATAAAATATCACTTTTAAAATTAAAAAAAAGTATAGTAAGAGGCGTGCTCTCTATCATCACTCTATGTGAGGCCGAGGGTGATGGCCTCATGGGCCTGTTCAGGACAAGATCTTCTGCTCAAGGAATCTCCAAACCGGTTGCTTCCCACCGCATCGGACCCGCACCCGACTAGGCGACTACCCACAGACGTACCATACCGGAGTCAACTCCACACGCGCTCCCCTCGCCAAAACCCGAACCGCCCCCGCACTCCTGCCCTTTCGCCAGAACACACCGGAAGCATCTGGAAGCTCGGCCCTCTCCCCGTCTCCACCGCCCGATCCAAATCACACGGCCCGCGATCCCCTCCCGCATCTTCCAGAGTGTTCACTCCCCACCACCCGTCCCGCGGGCGCGCTATAACTACCACCGCCTCCTCGTCCTCCTCTCCCCCACAAACCGATCCCGACCGGCGACCTCGATTCCCCACGATCAAACCAGCTAGGGTTCCTTCCCCTTTCTCCTCGGCGTAAGCTCGGAATCTTCAAGGCGAGACGAGATGTTCGGGCGCGGGGCGCCGAAGAAGAGCGACAACACGCGCTACTACGAGGTCCTCGGGGTGCCCAAGGACGCGGCGCCTGAGGACCTCAAGAAGGCCTACCGCAAGGCCGCCATCAAGAACCACCCCGACAAGGGCGGCGACCCCGAGAAGGTGAGCGCCCCACCCATCTCTCTGCCGATCTGTTCTGTCCGTTGCGTCGCTTCGTTTCTAGGCTGTTCGATTCGGTACAGTGATAGTATTAGGAATCCGGATCTGTGGCTGTAGTTTGCAATTCAATCTGTTCTGTTCGGGATTGGGGGATTGATGTTGTAGGCCGGGAGAGCTGGATGCATCTGGGTGAATGAGTAGGGACTGGGGGCGGCCTTTTAGCTCACATTTAGACGACCTTTGTTTCGCATTCAGTATGAATCTGTACATGCTTGAATCTCCGAATTGTCCACATGCTTGATACTATATAATTGATGCCTGCACATGCTTACTAACTCAGCAATTTAGCAGAAGTTTGTTCACATTTTAGAAACTATAGATGATGATGTTAGATGTTTATTAATTGAGCTATTCGTTGGAAGCTTTTTTATGGTTGATTTGCTACTGATATTGAAACTGTAGCCATGTTCAGTATGGAGTTTAATCGCTCTGAGTGTCTAGTAGTGTTAACCTGCATGTACCTTCACTGTCTTTATGCCTGTGTTGTGCAATTCAGCTGGTGATGTTGACCAATGCAGTTGCTGTGCCAAGTCGTTCTAATTTGATTCCTTTATTTGGTAATATATACCCCTTGCCATGCTGAATTATACTGTCTGAGTTGCAATTTGATTAATTCTTATTGCCAATCTGTCATGTCATCGAATTAGTAATTGGTGTCTTGTTCGGTCTAGCTCTTTTGGTGCTGAGATGCTTGTGTCGTCAATGTGTTTTGGTAGGACCATTGTTTCCTGCTCATAGCTATAAAACTAATAACATTTTGGTCTATTGCAGTTCAAGGAGCTAGCTCAGGCTTATGAGGTTCTGAGCGATCCTGAGAAGCGTGAGATCTATGATCAGTATGGTGAGGATGCCCTCAAGGAGGGGATGGGAGGTGGTGGAGGAATGCACGACCCATTTGACATCTTCCAGTCGTTCTTTGGACCTGGTGGTGCTAGCCCATTCGGAAGTATGTTCAACAGTGAATAACCAAATTTGTCGTCGCGATTTGCCAATGTTGTGTACCAAACTCACTGCCGTGTTGTATTCTCCAGGTGGTAGCAGCAGGGGCAGGAGGCAGCGCAGAGGTGAGGATGTGGTTCATCCTCTCAAGGTTACCCTTGAGGAATTGTACAATGGGACATCAAAGAAGCTCTCTCTTTCACGAAACGTGCTATGCTCAAAGTGCAATGGGTGAGTTCTGTGTTTCCTTGCATGTTTGTGACCTTGCATGTGGTGCTTCCTGCCGGTTCTGAATTCTCACTGTACTGTGTTCATCCTACAGGAAGGGCTCAAAGTCTGGGGCTTCCATGAAGTGTGGTTCCTGCCAGGGAGCCGGTTATAAGGTCCAAATACGCCAGTTGGGACCAGGAATGATTCAGCAAATGCAGCAGCCTTGCAATGAATGCAGGGCAACTGGTGAGACCATCAGTGACAAGGACCGATGCGGGCAGTGCAAGGGTGAGAAGGTTGTGCAAGAGAAGAAAGTACTGGAGGTAGTGGTCGAGAAGGGTATGCAGCACAGCCAGAAGATCACCTTCCCTGGCGAGGCCGATGAAGCTGTATGTGCAGTAGGATTTTCAGTACGAGTTTTTATGTCTGGGTGTGCCTGTTTCTGCTACTAATTCTTTGCTTGTCGTGCAGCCTGATACGGTCACTGGAGACATAATCTTCGTCCTACAGCAGAAGGAGCACCCCAAGTTCAAGAGAAAGGGCGATGACCTCTTCTATGAGCATACCCTGACCCTCACTGAAGCCCTTTGTGGCTTCCAATATGTTCTTACTCATTTGGACGGCAGGCAGCTGCTCATCAAGTCCAACCCTGGTGAAGTCGTCAAGCCTGGTAAGTGACACTAAGGATCAAACGGTAGTTCAGTTTATGCTTTCATTGGCTTCAACCTCTGCTCACTGATCATGTTGATTAATGTTTCTGCAGACTCATTCAAGGCGATCAACGATGAGGGCATGCCCATGTACCAGAGGCCCTTCATGAAGGGCAAGCTCTACATCCATTTCACGGTTGATTTCCCAGACTCTCTGAACCCAGACCAGTGCAAGGCCCTTGAGACTGTCCTCCCTCCCAAGCCTGCATCGCAGTACACGGACATGGAGCTAGATGAGTGCGAGGAGACTATGGCCTACGACATTGACATTGAGGAGGAGATGCGGAGGCGGCAGCAACAGCAGGCGCAGGAGGCCTACGACGAGGACGAGGACATGCCCGGCGGCGGGGCTCAGCGTGTGCAGTGTGCCCAGCAGTAGGCAGATCGGTGAATGTGTTCGTCCGCAATTTGTTCTGCGGTGCTGTTCTAAGTTTTCCAAGTTAGGCGCCCTACGATGAAACCTTTGGTGCTAGTATATGATATAACTACTACACAAAAATTATCTGCGTTCCCCGTTGACTCTTTGACACGTTTATTACTTGTTTGTTGTTTGAGCCAACATCAGGTTTGATGTATGCGAGTGTTGTAATGATCTCGCTAAAGCTCTAGCGCTTCAGTTTCTCATGAAACAGCGACAGATGTAGCAGGGGAACACATGTGCAGCTGAATGACAGATGCACGTTGCAAGGATTTCGTAGCATGAACTACACCTGTTGGTGAAGTTTAAACAAATCGCAGGCGTGGGTTTTAGTGTGTTGCCCTGTAATTTGAGTATTTGACATGTATCGATTGTTAGTCAGAATTTTGGAAGGCACCAGGGGCGAGCAGGTTTCACTCAAGTATAACGCATATACAAATCCACATTCAATTATTCCAATTTCAACCTGATACCAAAATGTATTCCTGGAATACAGGTTGATCATCCCTCTTCTCTCGGGTTTTCCAGGTCCTCCTTGAACTTGAAATTTGATTTGAAAATTAACTAAGAAAATATGGTAATATATTTATGAACCATTGAATTATGACTTGAAATTTAACTAAGAAAAATATAAATTTTATGACATATAACATAATGTTGAATTTGTATTTGAAAGAAGTTTTCTTGAAACATCGGTAGAGGTTTTGTGCCGTTTTATTACTTAGAATTAAATCTGGAACTGGATCTGCGTCCAAATCCATTTCCGCGTTTGTCCAATTAGTATCCAGTTCGCGGTGATCCAGTCCATGTGCAGCCCATCCTCCGGTTTGAAAAGTTCAAGTTCATCCATGTCCACATTACTTTAATGCTGGATATCCAAGCCCAGTCCAATTGGGTCCACGTTTTTCGAGGTCCAAAGTCCATGAATTTCGTAAATCCAGTTCTAGATTTACTTTGAATGGAATAGCTTGACCAGACGGGAAACTCGGATTTGTAACTAGTTACACCCGTAACCTATATTGCATGTCCCACTTCTATATATCAAAAAAAAAAGTGAGATAAATTATAAACGTAGATTATGTTGTATCTTGTGTATCTGCAAATTTTCATCCAAATATATCATGATTTTTGGCATGTATAAAAAAGATAAATAATATGTGAATAGCACAAGATACTTTCATTCATGTCTTCTCTTTTTTGCACAGGTCAATTTTTTTTGGGTGCATAACATACAACATATGTTTATAAATTATTTCATATTTTTTTACACATAAAAGTGAGGCATGCAACAATGGATTGTACCTGCAACTAGTTGCGGAATATCTACCCTGACCACAAACTGCCCCACAATCTGGCTACCCACATAAAGCAAATATACATTGTGGAGCTTTATCATAAAGCATCATCGTCGTGGCTCGTCTTTGAGCCAGCAACTTTAGCTCCACCTTTGACACCCATAATGGACCTCTCACCACGAGAGACGCTAAATGCAAAACAGTCAACTACCCGCTTCATCAATTGGATATCTGTGACTTTGGGGACGAACATTGCAAGCATAGACTATGCCTGCCACTAAGGCTTCAAAAGGCAAGGTGATACACGGGAAATCCCTTGAACATGTCGGAAGGAATGACAACCAAAACTCAACCACGACCCAGTCCACTTGGTACTGCCGTCATCGTCATACTAAGGCCAATGACATCTCCATCCATTGGTCCCTCTAGCTAGATCAAGATCAATAAATGATGTTTTCAAGAGGGGAACAACACCAATATCTGTTATCGTCCAACCCCTAGGGTCTAGGGTTTTCCCTGGAAGCTATATCGTGCATAAGAGATGATAGCATTCACATTAACACCTTCAAGAAGGTGATGATGCTGGCTCTGGCCATGTTTGGAGTCTGGTTTTCACACGGCTATGTTGTATTTTCAATGACATAATGTTTGTGGCATGTAACTCATACTATTTTATTAGTTAAGGTCATGATTAAAGTTTTGTTCAAAATTTTAGGAAGACTTATAATTTATAAACCCAAATAAGGTAAGATAAAAGTGATAACGGATGCAAGCAGAGAATGTCTTCATCCGAAAAGCAAATGTTCGACTGAAAGGTGTTAAGCGGGTGTAGGGGAGGAATTTTTTTGGCTCTTGGACACCAGTGATCCCGCAGTTTTAAAAAAAAAATCAAAAATTGTCTGTTAGTTTTAATTTTTTTTTTTAAAATATATTTGGATGTAGCCAACTATTTATCTCGGAAACATGCATAAAATCATGTTCAAATACTTTGTAGTTTAGGATTTACAAAAAAACAAACATGTGAATCTGAGTATATTTTTTCAAAATTACAAATTGTACTGTCAGATTTTTAATTATTTTTGTGTAGCCCACAATTCAAAAAAACTCGTACTAAAATTTTACATGCTTGTAGGTTACACCATTGATTATGTTCAGATTTTTTTTTTGAACTTGCAAATATAATTTTCGAATTTCTTAAACTTAAAAATATAATTTTCAAATTTTTTAAAACTAGGGATCTGCCCGGGAGCCGAAGACACTTTCTGGGCGTAGGGCCGATAAAAACAGAACAAACTGTGAAGCATCTGGCAGCTCGGCCCTCGGGATTCAGGACCCCATCACCGTCCAATCCAGATCAGACGGTACTACGAGATCCTAGGGTTGGCCAAGGACTTGTCCCGGGAGTCCAGGACGATTCAGGAAGGCCTACCGCGAGCCGCCATCAACAAAGGCGGCGACCCCGAGAAGGTGATCGCCGGTTGATCCTTCCGGCTTTCACACCGATTTTGCCGGTGAGTTTGAAGGGGATTTGTTTTGTTTATTGGGTATGGTAGATTCCTGGGGTGGCTGGGGGAGAGGCGGATCTGTGGCAGGGGTGTGCAATTCGAAGGGGATGGAGCTGGTGGATGTGTGTCTGATGGCTGCAGGCCGAATTGGGTGCGTCTGGGGGGATGACTAGTTTTTTCTAACTCGCATTTAGTCCATCTTTGTTTAGCATTCAGTATGAATCTGTGAAATTGTCCTTATACATTTGTTTTTGCAATTGTTCACAAGCCTGAAAACTGTAGTCCACTTCGAAGTTGGATCTGGAGTAGTTGATGCTTGTAGATGTTCATTGCTTGGACAACTTAACAGAAGCTTTTCCACATTCTAGAAACTATATCTTACTCCAGAAGCTTTTTATGGTTGATTTATTGATATAGCAATTCGTTAGAAGCTTTATATGGTTGATTTGGTACTTATGTAGGAGCAGTAGATAGGTTCAATCTGAGTGTGTGGTAGTGTTCGTAGCTAGATCTTGGAGAAAATCAATTACACTCAATCTCTCAGTAAGGCAGTACAAAGCACACATGTTGATGGTTCGACCCTTACACAGGCCTTAGTAATCCAGCACTGGTATAATGCCCGAAGAGAAGCCCCAGACGACTAGCATCGGGGGTGGCGGCCCGCCCCCGCCACCTCTGGACTGCATAAAGTGCTTCGACGCGCTGTGGTTCTGCTACTCGCCGTGGCACCAGATGCAGACCTACTACCGCTACGGTGACTTCGACAACTGCTTCGGCAAGTGGGGGGCTCTCGTCGACTGCCTCTCGCTCAAGACGAAGCGGAAGGCGGAGGTGGAGGAGATACTCATCGCCCGGGAGAAGGCAAGGCCGCACATCTGGACCTACAGGACCGTCGACGAGGCTTCGGAGTACTGGTGGCAGCTGTACAAGAACAAGGTGACGGTGTCGCAGCCTGAGAAGTCTGCTGCGCCCCCTCCTGAGTCTGCTGGTATTTCCTGAGAGTTGTAAGGCGGGAGAATGGAAGCGTTGATTGTGCTTTCTATTTCTCTATTCTTAGAACATTGATATTTGTTCAAACTTGAATGTACCTGACAGGGTAAATAATTGGAACCTTGGATGGATTGATACCTGAATCTTGTTTGGCAACTGAACCAAACTGTTTTTATGGTTCTTTTGCTGCTATGCTGACTGCCTCTTCAAGAGGAAGGGTGACGACCTCTTCTATACTGAAGCCCAGTATGTCCTCACTTGTTTGGAGGACAGGCAGCTGCTCATCAACCAACCCTGGCAAAAGTGTGAGGCCTGGTAAGTGGGAGACCTTTGCCTGGATCAAGTGGTCGTTCAGTTTAGTTGTTCGGTCGATGCTCATTAATCGACATATTTCGATCAATGTTTCTTCAGATTCATTAAGCATGAGGCGGATGCTCATTGATCGACACATGTCGATCAATGTTTCTTCAGATTCATTAAGCATGATCAATGTTTCTTCAGATTCATTAAGGTGATACCAGAGGCCATTCATGAAGGGCAAGCTCCCAGACTGACTGAACTTGGACCAGTGCAACTGTGCAATGCCCTCTCCTCCTGTCCAAGCCATGTTGTTATTTTCCTGGGCGGATCAAATGATCAATTTGTTTCTATTGCTTCTGTGCAACATGTTCTTAAAGTTTTCGAAGTTAGGCGCCTTACGATGGAACCTTCAGTGCTAGTATATGAGTACTGGCTACTTAGGGGCTGTTTGGTTCAGGGGATATCCCCAAGTGGTTAGGGGTAGCCACTGAAAAAGTGGTTGCCAAGCGTTTGGTTTAGAGGGTGAGAGTGGCTGTGGATAACCAGATTCTGGGTATATTCCCCCAAAACGATGGTTGAGCTCATCCCACGAAATGTGGCGGATGAGGCCAACCACTTCTGGCTCCCGCTGTTCTGCACATGAAAAAAAAGAAAAAAATCTCTTTTCCTCTCTCTCTCGCGAGCAATAACCGCAGCGCCGGCAACAGCAATTCGAGGCGCGCATCGGGAGATTGCAGGCGCAGGCGACGGTGGTGGTCATGGAGGGCTCAGCGGCCGGGGAGCGGCTCGGTGCTGGCCACGGAAGGCTCGACGGCGGCCAGGGGCGGGCTCGACGGCGGCCAGGGGCGGGCTCGACGGCCAGGATGGCTCGGCGGCGGCCAGGGGCGGGCTCGGCGGTGGCCAGGATGGCTCGGCGGCGGCCAGGGGCGAGCTTGGAGGCGGCCAGGGGCGGGCTCAGCGGCGGCCATGGATGGATCGGCGGCGCCTAGGGAGGGAGCGACGGGGAAGATGATCCAACCACATCTTATCCTCTCGTGAGCCAAATAAAAAAGTGGCTCATCCAGCGCACTGAACCAAACAGAGAAAATGGCTACCTCTAACCAGGTGGTTGGTGGTGCCCTCGTCCCCTAAGGGATATCCTCTCAACCAAACAGCCCCTTAGTAAATGACATCAGGTCGTCCAGAAAGTTTATTTTTGTGTTTTTGTTTTCCTTGCTTTGGCAATCGGCACGTTTATTACTTGTTGGCTGTTGATGAGCCGACATCACATTTGACGTGCTCGATTGTTGCAAAGATTTCAGGCAACTCTAGCTCTTTCAGTCGCTCGTGTAACAGCGACACTGCCATGTTGTCATCAGATGATTGTAGCAGGTGAGCTACAATGCTAGCCCAAACCTGCCGAAAGGCAGATGCACTTTGCACGTAGTAGATTACTAAGCCTCATTGTGTTGCTGGTGACGCCCGGACCTGGCATCTAGTGGTTGCCTGAACATGTACCTTGCTTGATCCAATTGTCAGTTAGAAGGACATCATATTTCTCTTTTTCTGAAAATTGAGGGGGAACATTTGGGGAAGGCATCACTCGGGGCAAAGCAGTCTACTCAAGTAACGTATATACAAATGCATTATTATTTGTTCCACCCACTCTAGCTTCAAAGAATGCAAGCATTACTCCTGAGCTCGGCAAAAGAATACCTGTACTCTACGGTCTGCGTACTTCTGGCAGTTGACCTTATAAGGGAAGTTGACATTCGAGGCTGATCAGCCTATTACTGGATTCTGACCTTGACAAATAATGGAGAGAAATGGAGAACGTATCTGCTTCTTGAAGAGCAGACGTTCGGCTGCAATGTGTTAATCGGTGCAGGTCGAAATTAGAATCGACCGAACAAAGGGCGAAACTGGTGTATTTTTCTCTCTATGTGTTTTTCGCGTGTTTATCTTTTGCCTTCTGCCTAGAGGTGAAGCAAAACACATTATGCTGCATACCCTGTCCCTTTGTGTTGCTGTCGTTTCTGTCCATTTCAAAAGAGCCGTAGTTCCTAGTTAGGCCTTGTTTGCTACTAGAGTTTTTGTGGGGATTAATGAGGATAATCTCTACCAAACCAAAAATCTCCACTTCCTTAAAAAAATATGATTGGTATTAGAGTATTGGGCGAGTTTAATCGTCGCTTATCCCCACTTTTCTCCAAAATTTAGTATATTTTTGTCAATCTCCAATACTCTTCTTCTACCTAGTGGATTGTTGGTGGGATTTTATGAGGATTGGATGAAGGTAGAGGTTTCACTCAATACTCTAGCGGATTATCTCCACTAATCCCCACAAAACCTCTGGTACTCCCTCTATTTTAAAATGTAAGATGTTTTAGATTTGTGAAGCAAATGTATCTAGACACCTTTTAGTGTGTATATTTAAGTGAACCTACATACTAAAAGATGTCTAAATATATTTGCTTTACAAAGCTAAAACATCTTATATTTTAAAACGAAGGGAGTACCAAACAAGGCCTTATAAAATTTTGGGGGTTCTAGTCTACCCAAGTAATTAAAATATCTCACCTTGAGTGAAGCATGGGGACGTCACTTCAGTTTGACGGATCTTGTAAATCCGACGTCAGACGCCTAATTGAACTCTGTGATGGTGTGAACAATGGATTGCAGTTAAACAAAGGATCGCTTTAGATGGCGTGTAGGACAAACGCCGACTGTCAGGACGTAAACTAAGAAAAACGAACAAACAGAAGAAGTGAGAGATTCGAGACACGTGTAACCCGTCAGGAAACTTAGTGTGCTTGAGATGCTACCGTTAAGTTTGTAACTAGTTGCCACTCATATAACCTTGCTTGTAAAGCGGTAGAAAACCCATATAATAGCAACCAGAGCAAACACTATTTTTATTCAGAAAGCTTTCATTACCCATGGCCCTAGACCCTCTGATATTCGTTGCAAGCCATGATAATGAGTATCAATAAAGGTTGGGTCCAAGAAGAGGTGCAACCCTATGAACACGCACACGACACCCTATTTCTAAGAGCACATCCGAGAGATTGGGCCGGCAGGTTTTAAGATCAACGAAATCATCATATGCATCTCACTATTGACGAGAGTGTAGACTTCTACTGAATGAATATTCCGTCTTTATGAGACACCAATACGTCAAATTTGGGATTTGATCTTTAGTGGGCAAGGGGTACCACTATCCTCATCACTATCCAGCCACAAGATAGTTCTCACACGCTTGCTATTATTCAAGCAACTAGAAATTTTATCTTATTGCTATCGATTTAATGGCCGTGATCACCCCTATGCAGTTGTTTCCCTTTCTTAATAAAAAAGCAATGCTCATGACATTTGTTCTAAGAACAATGTATTCTGCAGTGTGATGTAGTTTGGGCTCATCCCCGAGGTTGTAAATAATCCTCCTTTACAAACAAACATAAATTCCTAATATAAAATTATCAGGATGGTAATTTGGTGTGAGTGTGTAACGCGCGAGCATGGCTCAGACAAAAACAGGGCATGCGAGTTTTAGACAATGGGACATGACAGCATGCCATGTGGCAAAAAAATAAAGTTGACATCCACCCTAAACTATGTGATCCAAGGGTTGTTGATGCGTTTACTCTGGGAGACTAAAAACAAACGTTTCCTCAATTTTTTTTTTTAACATTATTATGTATTGCACGGCGCTAGTGTTTTTGGATAATATTTTCCAAAAAGGCGGGTTTAGTATTTCGTTTTCTAGAAAACTTTCACTCCTCACAGAGATCTCCGAATTTTGAGAAATCAACGAAATTTTGTATAATTTTTTCAAAATTTTTGACCGAATTTGTTGCCTAGAATTCAAAATATTTTCTAAAAACAAACCTATGTGACCAGGAATCGAACTAGGTACCAACCAACCAACAACACGGACCTTCTACTACTCCATTACTACCACATTCTTGCAAAAGTAATGCTTTTTATTCTTTTAGTGTGTAGTTTTCTGGATTTATTTGAATCTGAACGAAAATTTCGCACGTTTTCTCGCCTCTGCCCGAAAACCGCTTATTTCGCGAATTTCGTACGAAATTTCGTCGAATTTTTGTTCAGATGCTACTACATGCTTCAGACGACTTGGAAAAATAAGAATCGCAAGAAGCATCCGAACTAGCTACAAGTCAAACCTCGAACTACTCTATGGAGTATATGCATATATGCATTGACCGTGACGAGCCCAACGAGCACAAATCGGCAACAAAACATGCAAAACAACACACACAATCAACTGAATTTTTGACAGAAGAGACCACCTGCACCAATGCAATGCAATGACGAAAAGGACCACCTCTCAAAATTTTTGTCAAAAAAGACCACCTGCCGCCTCCACCAAACCCGGCACCCCCCCTGCCGCCTCCACCAAACCCGGCACCCCCCTGCCGCCTCCACCAAAGCCGGCACGTGGCCGTGCTAACGACGCCGGCCGACGCCGTCACCCCGAGTGGGCCCTGCCGCCAATGGGGTTACCGGCATGTCCACGTGGCGACATGCCGACAACGGTGGTGGCGGCACCCTGGCCGCATCTCCCGCCCAGCCCTGGCAGCCGACAGCATCTCCCGCCCAGCAGCAGATTGCACTGATTTTTAGGTAGACTTTGTAAGATTTCTCGCATGCGCTGATTGAAAGATGCTTTAGAAGACTGTTTGATACAGGAAAAGACCACCATTTGCTGTGTCGTAGCAGTAACTAAACCACCGACGGCACTAATCGCAGGCTATATAAGCAAGGTATTCATCATTCATTCGATCAGTCATCTGCACTGCTATCTTTGCTGTGTAATTCGATTTAGTATCTATGAGTTTGCCTTGCTCCGACCAGGGCCTAAGGCCGAAGAAAATGAAGTATGCAAGTTTACCGGAGGGAATGGAAGCAGCACGATGCTGGTGCGGCGACATCGCGAAGGTTAGGGAGTCGACTGATTTTTCGGACAGGATGGGCATGAAATTTTTCATGTGTGCCAATCATGCGCATGATCCTCCGGAGTCTTCACAGCTATTTTACCGCGCTCCGGTAAGATATAAGTTTCATGAGATGACATATTTGCTCGTGTTATATTGGATGTATTAGTAAGATTTTTTTATTGTTGCAGTCGCCGCCACCGCTCTGCCAATGGTATCATTGGATCGACACGGAGCAGCCGGCTTGGGCGTTGCGTGAGATTGATGAAAGGCAGCGTAGGGCTTGGGAACGCTTCCAAGGGGAGGAGCGAGAAGAGGAGGAGGCTGCCCAGAGGAAAGCGGCGCAAGAAGCTTACAATGAGGAGAAGCGCCAGAGAATTGCAGAAGGTAAACGCCGTAGGGAGGCGGAGGAAGAGCGACGCAAGCAGATTCGTGAGTCAGAGAGGGAGAGAAAGAAGGAAAGGGCTGCTCAGGCAGAAGCAGCAGAAAAGCGTGGTGATACCACCGGAAAATGGCCACGGTGGACTCAGGACTAAAATGCGTTGGTGTTTATTGTACCAGTTTGTATCTAAATTTCTGTTGTATTTTTATTTCCGCATCCAGATGTATCTTACTTTAAAATGTTGTTTTTATTAATCAACTATCATGTTATGTTTTATTGCCTGCAAGACTGATGTATTTTAATTAAAGCTTATACAAAGATTCCCGCGTATTTTTCCCGCCATTGTTTCCCGCTCTTTATTCCCGCCATTTTTTCCCGCTCTTATTTCCCGCCATTTTTTCCCGCTCTTTTTTCCCGCTCTTTTTTCTCTTGATGATGATGACTTCATGCCTGCGCCTGTGAAATCTAAGGGTAAGAGTGCTGCATCATCGAAGGCCAAGAGGACGTCAACATCGAAGGCCAAGAGTACATCAGGTTGCAAGGCCAAGACTACGGTAGCCTCCGATGAGGATAGTTGTGATGACTTCACGCCTCGGTCGGCTGCTAGATTTAAAGCAATGAAAGCCAAATCTAACGCAGCATCATCGGGCAAGCGTTTATTTGATTAGTGAAACATTGTAATGTATCTTAATTTGAAGCCTCGTGACATGTGTATCTTACTTGTAGTTTATGTTGTATTTGTGTTGCAAGCAAATAAATGGCAGGCCTTATTATCACAAGAAGTGATTACAAGCAAATTTATTTGTCCCATACAAACAAACATAGAAATATGTCTATTACATAGCTGGAAATAGTAACATAGATATAGATAAGCGTACACAAATTGTGTTAGCCTTGTCGGCGAGGTCTGGGCTGCCTGTGCCGACGTCCTGAAGGCGATAGACGTTCACGGGGGGGATGAGGTTCACGGTGGCCTCGGCCATACTGACGCTCGTCCTCTTCTGGTTGTGTGTCAGGTGGTGGCGGTGGTGCCATAGTAAGAGGCCCATATTTATATTGTGTGGCACTATTATAAGGGTGGATTTTATTCTTCATAACTGGACGACCAACAGGTATGTACTCCCATGACCATAGCTGCAAAAACTCATAGGGAACAACAAGTGTATGACCACCATCACCTTTCTTCCTGGTTGCATCACATAAACCCCTATAAGTATGAGCTAGCAAAGCAGAACCAAAGCTGTATGGGGGGCTTGTAGGTAATGGAGCATCTACTATCTCCTCGGCAATCTTAATTAGACTAGGGAGGCATACATCCCCGTGCGTCGATGGGAACATCATACCAAAAAGAAACAGCAAATACGCGAACAGGTGCCTCCTCAATGTCTCCTCTGTTGCATCATCTGGTATTTTATGATAAAGTTGTGCTAACCAACTCATTGGGACACCCCTTGGTCTTCTACCACCCCGAGCACCTGTTGGCACTTCCGTGTCTAGACGCACTCGAAGATCGTCAGGCCAATCACTAGAATATGCAGGAGGGACCAAAGGCTTACCGCAGATTGGTAGACCTGTGATCAGTGACACATCCTTAAGTGTGGGCGTAAGCTCCCCACAACGTAAGTGAAAAGTGTGTGTCTCAGGTCTCCAGCGATCTACTAGTGCTGATTGCAGAGACGGGTCTAATATAAATTTAGCCTCAACATCTGTTAACCTCGAGTATGGAAGAAGTCCGTAAGCCTGAAGGTATGTGTCATAAAAAGCATTTGTATACCATCGACTTTTAATGGTTCGGAGCCTAAATGTTGGAGGCGGGTGCACATGTGTACTAGGATCCAACCAAATATGGCAGCGGTGGCCATCATCAATTGATTGATGTAATAGGGATGGTATGTAACAACTCAGAAATTGTAATCCAACTCTTATTAAATAAAGTGCCAAATTTTGGTCCAAGATAAAACTTTTCATTCATTATTTTATGCATACATGTATTTCCTCTTATATGTGTTCTATGATTTTATGTGTGTTATTTTTGTTTGAGCATTGGTTAGATAATCCTAAGTGAACCAACAGAATCATTTGAGAAAGATTATATGAACCAAAGCAACAAGAAATAAAAATAGGTAAGAAAGAGATAAAGTTAATATGATCTAGAAACTGTTAATGACTACCCCACTTTGAGCCCTTAGATTAAGCAATCTACAGCTCACCTGCAGGTTTAACCTTTTAGTTGAGCTTAACCAAGTTATGGACTAACTCAACCAACAAAGATCTACCAAAATTTCAAACCAGAACACCACTCAAACTTGAGCCAAAGTTTGAATCTGAAACAGAAACCATATCAAATTTGAAATATAAATTTTTGCAAAACTCAACCTTTCACTGTAACAAAAATATGCCTGGGTACCTTATCCAATATGATGAGCACCCAAAGTGGAAAAATTTGAAAAATCAAATTTTGAGTTCTTGCGGGCATTTCGTCGAACACCGGCAGAAGAAAATCAAATCAAATCAAGTTTCACTATGCTGCACTGTTCGAGCTCGTCCAAGCGCTGTAGCCATGCTCTCTGGCCTCCCCTCGATCGTTTCCAGCTCCCCCAGCCCCGACCCAAGCCAGGAGAAGAGGAGGAAGGAGGAGAAACGCACCCAGGGCCCCCTCCCAGTAACCCTTTGCCCTGCGCGATACCGACCAGCCTGGAGGCGCCAGAGGAGACCCACAGGACCCCGCGGCCAACCCAGCAACCTCCCAGCACGCGAGCGTGAACGCCGTGACCGGAGCGAGCTTGCAACGCCGCCAGGACCCCCGTGCAGTGAAGCTTTTGGTCGCCTGGTTCCTCGTCGCCTCGGCCTATATAAAGCCCCGTCGATCAAACGCAGAGACGCACCTCACTCCCCTCTACCTCCCAGACATCGCCGCTCACTCCCTCTTGCCATAGTTCGCCGTCGCCAGCCTCGCCGGAGCAGCACTGGACGAGCGGAGCGCCGCCGCGTCCGAGCACCTGGGAGCAAGCTGCTTCAGGGAATCGGAGGAGGAGACGAACCGCCGCCGATCCCGCACGTCGCCGACGAGCCCTGCTTCCCCTACGCCTCGCCATCGCCGTCGAACACTCGTCACTGCTCGCAGGTGAGCTCCCGCCGTGTTGAGGAAGACGATGAACCTGCGCCGTTAGATCTCGATCCGATGACAACTTACCGGTTCGGGATTTGTTAAGTGCGCTGACACCCCGACCCCACCTGTCAGCTCCCATTTGTTATTTTCCCGCCGAAGCGAAGCGTTTTCGGGCCGGCCCGTTCGGGTTTGTTCAGAAATCGGCCCAGCTCGTTTCGAATTAGGTCCGAATCGTTTTTAATTAAATTCCCGCCTTTTTCATTATTTCAAATCTGTTTCAGATGTTATTTTCAAACTTTAATTCCTAGAGTTTTACAAATCCAAATCTAGCAAATAAATATTCGTTGGAAAGCTTATGAAATACTCTATCCAATAGTCCTGGTTAGAGTTCAAAATAAGTTAGGAATTAAAATGGTTATGAATAGTGTGACCATAGCTTGTTAATTAATGCAAGATTTCTAGAAAATTATTTAAGCCATCAAAAATCATGAAAATTAAAATGTGAACTTGCTAATGACCCCTCTTACTATTAGTCAACACTAATCTACCCCAAACCATATTAGTGTGATCATTTAGATCCTAACCTAAACCTATTGGTTAGCATAAAATGATAGATCACTAGTGCACACTTAGAATTAAATGCCCTCATTGCCACTCCACTTAGTGGATCCCTCCCACTCAGACTTGTCTTAGTAACCCTAGATCAACACCCATGCTGCACAAGTGAACCACTTATGCTACTTAGTATAGAATCTAGCTTGCACACTTGAAGAAAACTTAGAAGAAAGACTTACAATCCAACACCCTAAAAATGCAACATGAATGCTTGGTTAGCAAACAAAGATGTGTGCTTGGTGTGTTGTTAGCTTGGTGAAGTGATGGTGTGCTCTGTGTTTATTCGTTATTAGACGCTAGTGTTGCCGAGGAGGATATTGGAGGGGATTATTATTATCAAGAAGAAGAAGAAAACCCCGGACACTTTGCCAACCAAGGCAAGCCATCTTTTGATTCATACTCCCACTACCTAGTTTTAATATTGCATTCTACTTGTTTTAAGTAAATTGCATGATTGAATTGCTAGAGTAGAATGATAGAAGTAGATTGATGTCTTGATTATCAAGAGCATCAAGCTGAGTTTATCCAACCCTAGCTAGTAGTACTATCACTCAATGTAGTTGCTTAGTCGCTAATAAAAGTTGATGCCATCTCTGGAGGAACCCCATTTGAAAAGTGGTGACTTGAACTTGAAATGGAGATCTCTCCTACATAATGGCTTTATGAAAGAAAATCAATCTTGACTAAGAACTATGAAATATCTTCTCAATGACAACGAGTGATGTACCATGGGAGCCAATTTTACCGTACAACCATATTACCCCTATATGGGAAGGGGCTCAATCCGTAGCTTGTTTATCTTAGTATGGGAGGTCTTGCATCAAATCTTCATGGAAGGACTCCACGGGCGGATACTTCTTGACCAGGTGGATTCCACTAACCCGGCCTCCGGGATGGGCAGAACTAGAGGCGCCGGAGCGGGAATTCCGTATCCCGGGCTCTAGGGAAGGATCCTATACTAGGATGAGCAAGTGAAAGATTTTGTTTGATTATCTGAACCTCGCATACTTTGTGTATGTCGAACCGTGGATTTCTCCCGGCAGATGTATCGAATCTTGTGGGTAAAGTGTACCCCTCTGCAGAGGCTTTGAAACTATTCGAATAGCCGCGTCCGCGGTCATGGACGGTTGGCAATCTGTACTTGACTTTTGTCAGGACTAAAAGTGACAATGGTGACTTGGTGAATGACTTGACTTGACATGTTGTTGACACTTGAAATCCTCTTTAGATGGAACTTAGAGAACTAAATCTCTTTCCTATAAACAAATATTCTTGGGAAATAAAACTAGCTTTTGCAAACCAACTTAGTGCTTAGTCCACTCTACCAAACCTTGCATATCTACTTTATCTTTTCATTTATAAGATGGTTTGCGAGTGCATCCAATGTACTCACGGTTGTGTCCCTGGCTATCAACTTGGCCAGACTATGGGGAAGAATATCCGGAGGAAGGGTATGAAGAAGAGTACCAGAACTAAGCTCGTCTCCGTGAGTCGCCATTTGCCTGTAGGGAGAAGGCATGGGCCGAAGACGTTATTTCCGCTGCTATATTGTGTTGTAATATGAACTTGGTCAATATGACCATTGTATTTGAACTACCGTATTGTAATGTCTATGGAACTGGTTACCAACTACGTTATGTATATCGCAACAATGGTTCTGGGATTGCGGTGGAATACATAACGGGCACTTCGAATTTGTATCAAATTTGAGGTCGTCACATGGTAGTTGCGCCATATTATCCTGTAGTCAGATAAAATATAGTTAGTACAAATAATTTGCTTGTACTAACAGCGACACTTGGAATTAGGTGGCACACAATTTGCTTGTACTAACAGCGACATCGTATTCATACTACAATCCACCTACCACATAAAATTATTGGTTTCGTTAGAATGCATATACAAATAATCCATGCTTCATTACCAAGTAGGAAAACATGCAACTATAATACCTTCAAAAAATCTAGTTAGAATATCTGCATATGATGATACACTAATCTGTTCTGCTATTTTACAAAAATTATGTAATAATGGCTGGCATCATATGATGATAAACTAACTAAAATTTTCTATTCATGCATAAAATGATGGCTAATTCTTGTTGTATGATGAGATTAACTATACTATATAATATTACTTTTCTCTGCTCGCTAATTTTGTACTGATGACAGAACTAATTTACATACTTGTAGCTACAAACATTACCTTGTGATGATTCCTTCGTCCCCTACATCAACATCTGCTCAACAGCTGATACTTCAGATCGATGATCGCTACACAGCTAAACTTTAGAACTGAAGTGAGGCAGAGAGTGAGGGAGTGAACTGCAGCGCACAGCTCTCTCGCGCACAACTCTTACGCTTAAAAAGAGCTCAAAGCAGCGATGCTAGTACTCCTTTCGGTGGTCTGCAACAGCGTTTTAATTGACAAAAGCCAGCAGCATACAATCACAAAGACAAAGCAGCACAAAGCAGCCTCGGAGTCAGCGCTGGCAGGGAATCGAATCGTGGTCGGGTGTGCCAGCGTGCCGGCATTGGGTGTGGCGGCATGGCTGCCACGTCAGCCTGCCGGTTGTGGTGGAGGCGGCAGGGCCCACCTGCCCTAACGGCGTCGTTAGCACGGCCACGTGCCGGCTTTGGTGGAGGCGGCAGGGGGGGTGCCGGGTTTGGTGGAGGCGGCAGGGGGGGTGCCGGGTTTGGTGGAGGCGGCAGGGGGGGTGCCGGGTTTGGTGGAGGCGGCAGGTGGTCTTTTTTGACAAAAATTTTGAGAGGTGGTCCTTTTCGTCATTGCATTGGTGCAGGTGGTCTCTTGTGTCAAAAATTCCAATCAACTGAAGTGTCCATTTAAAAAATGCCATAGCCGATCGATGCTGCAGCATTGACCTCGATCGAAACCATTGCCCATCTGACCGGCTGCATCTAATACCAATACAATCCTCCCGTACATGGTATACTCTCTCTCTCACCGTCCCGCTCGCCGCCGCAACATGCATTGCAAATGCAAAGCGTTGACGTCCCCGTCGCAACCTCCCTCGGCTGGATCCGAGGCTCCGAGCTCCCTTCAAGCCCAAACAAAAACCCCACCAAACGATCAACATACCAGACCAGCTAGCAAGGCACGAACCACTCTCCCTCCTCCTCGATCGCCAACGGCGACCCCTCACCTCACCTCTCTACTTAGCTAATCTTCAAACTTCAATTCACCACGAGTTACCTTCAGCTTTAGGGGTGTCAAGATGAGCTCCGGTGTCCCGCCGCCCGGCGGCCGCCTCAGCCCGGCGGACGGCAACTCCGTGGGCATGTTCAGCTCGGACCGCATCGGCGGCTTCGGCTACGGCGTCGGCGTCTCCGTCGGCATCCTGCTCCTCATCACCACCATCACCCTCGCCTCCTACTTCTGCACACGCGCGCCGCCCCCCGACGACGGGACGCCGCCGCCGCGGGGGCGCCGCCCTCGGCGCCCCCGTGAGGCCGACGCCGGCGGCGACAATGGCGGCGTCGACCACGACGTGGAGATCGGCATCGACGAGGCCACGCTCAAGGGGTACCCGGAGGTGGTGTACGGCGAGGTCAAAGGGAGGAAGAAGAAGCTGGGCACCACGTGCACCTGCTGCTCCGTCTGCCTCGACAACTACGGCGACGGTGACGTGCTCCGGATGCTGCCCGACTGCGGCCACCTCTTCCACCGGGAGTGCGTCGACCCCTGGCTCAGGCAGCACCCGACCTGCCCGGTATGCCGGACCTCGCCGCTGCCTAGCCCCTTGCCCACGCCGCTCGCCGAGGTCACGCCGCTGGCCATGGCGAGGCCGTCGTCGTAACACCAGGCCGATATTCTTGCTTGTTTTAGTTTTCTTGCTCTATTCTTTGTTTCTTTTCCTTTTGAAAAAAAAGGAATGTTCAGGTTACTTAGGAATTATAGAACCTTCTTTTGTTGGTCCTGGGTGTAAAATCGGTTTCAGCTTAGTTTCTCTTCTTTCTGATGAAAATGCAAGCAAGGCTAGCATTCTGTACTGACAGTCTGACAAATGGTTGAGAATTCTCCAATCAGAAGATGTGATTGGGGATTATTATCTCAGATTAGCAGCAAGTCAGATGTAGATCATTTCTTTACACGAATGCTCAACATAGTAGAAGTAAGATGAATTCTTGTTCCGGGTGTCGATTGGGTGAGTAGCTTAATTACTCTCAAGAAAAATCGAATTGAGGATTTGATGCTCGCAATTTAAACGAATGATCTGGCTCACAATTGTAACGAACAATTCAGAATTGACATTTTCAGTTGATATTATCCTTGACTTCCATTGTCAACTAGAACAGCAATTACACTAAATAGTTGAGAGTACAGTCTCCAGCAAGTTGCCAATTTAAAATTCCAGTAACACACCTAATTAATGTTTAATACTCCTAACCCCAGCAAGTTGAGAGTAGCTGTAGTCCTTGAGCAAGATACGCACAGCCCCCCTAACCCCAGGTTTGCTGGGTCAATTATGCAAATCCCATAGTTTATTTTTTATTGTGGTTTCAAGTAACACGGAAATTGATGAGGTCTCATGTTCTGCAAGTCAAAATATAGAGCAAAACGACAAGCCCCCTTCGACTTCAGGGAACAAGAATTCTGCTTTTTTTCCTGACGATAAGGACACAACGCTGCATTCTATTGACATTGAGAAAAAGAGTGACAAGTTTATTTAGAAACTACTCCCTCCATTTCAAAATATATGTGTTTTAGCTTTGCGAAACAAAGGTATGTACACATCTTTAAGTGTGTAGGTTCACTCGAATATACATACTAAAACATGTCTCGATACATTTGCTTCACAAACCTAAAACATCTTATATTTTGAAACAGAGGGAGTATATGCCTGAAAACTGTACATCAACAAAAAAACAGTAGCACGCGCCATATCCTAGACCTACCACTACCCCAATACTTCTCTGACGACTTCGCACCCCAATAGCCAAGAAGAGAAGGCGGACCAGGAGAGGACCTAGCCCTGACAAGTGGAAAGTGTGAGGCCTGAACTGAGCGGTGACACAGTGCTAGTACATTGCGCCCTCCGAAACTCGCGACGTGGATAGAGTCCGACTTCATCCCGTCACAACGCCTCATTAACCACATATCACTAAGCACTAAGGAAGCACCATCGAGAAGGGGTGTGACAACAATAGAACGTTGTTGCGTAGACCATCGAGCTGGTCCTAAGGTTTTCCCCGACACTCAAAGGAGACTGGTGGTCAAGACTCATCAGAAAGAGGAGTTGGTCGTAGGTTCCATCGTCCATTTTAACGTCACTTAGAGTGGATGGCGCACATCGGTAATGACCTTGTCGCCCAAGCGCATCATTAAAAAAATCCACTCTTGTATGCGATCTTCCACGACACTATTATGTGCCGGTATGCAACGGTGCACAAATATCCGTCACCCCTCCCCTGATACCCATCGAGAAATAACATCCGCTGGAAAAAAAACTTCTTTAGGTACTTTTTGCTTGTGCCATCCAAAAAAACCATCGGTTATGGAGGCGTTCTTGTAGTGTTCCACAAACGAAAAATGTTCTAGTTTTCGTTAGACCATTCAGATTCTCCAATCATGCGTGGCAAAAATGAATACATTCTAACTTGGCTCGGCTCGTTAATGGAACACAATGTGTGTGCGTCTTGGGCATGTCATGATGAGGCGAGCGGGGGAGGAGGAGCGCACATGTGTGTGTGTCCTACTTTCATTCTCATACAAGAGGTAGAAGATTCTCCTTTATAAGGAGTTGCAACTCTTTGTATACTAGCAATATGTGGCTAAACTTTAGTCTCACCACTTACCATGCATGAATGCGTCATATGGGTCTTTTGGGATTTACACTAGGAATTATTGGATTAATAAAAATAGGTTGGCCGAACACAATAATTTGAATAAGATCTTCTCAGTGTGATGCAAGCAGATTGATTTAGTTACTCTGAGTGTGGTCTTCCTATCAAAGTTCATCATTTTTCTGAGAAATATATATGGGGTTTGCCCTTCATTTCAAAAGATTAAGGAAATCAACTTCTAAATCTTCATCAAAAAACTTGTCAAAATTTCTTCCTATCCGTTGACCTTGCACCGAACCTAGTCATCCTCTGGCCAGTTTGGAGGTCCCCTGCTCCTGATGGACATGTGACCCTCTTTTGTGCTTCCACACCCTACACCATTGGAGATGTCACCAATATGAGTTTCTAGAAAGATACCCTAAAAACAGAGTTCATGAAGAGATAGGTGGTTTAGGAACTGCGCTTTATGCGACATGCCTTCTGAGCCTTTTCAAACCACAACAAGAAAGAACCGCATCGTGCAACATGAGCTTAGACGTCAATGATGGGTAACAGCGGTGGGAGGTTCTCTCCTCAACCTATATCTATGAACTCATTGACCTCTAGGACCAAGTTCAAAACCTAGAAACTGACCTTTGGTCGTGAGGATTCCATCTCCTTGAGTTGCGCCTTCTCATGCCTACGTTGCATAACTTAATCTGGAAGGGCACCACTATCCAAAAGTCCATACTATTCACATCATTTTCTCCATGGAAGATTCCTGCTTGCCGAGAACATTTCAATCTAGGGATGGCTGCAGAACCCTACTTTCTAGTTGTGCCTCTCCCACGACAAACCGGTGCCACAATTATGCAAGGATTGCCCATATTCCCGTGAGGTCTTGAAATTCAGTCACAAAGACTAGATCTTCCATGACCGCATTTAGCACTCCAATCTAACTCTATGAATGGGTGGTGGAAAAAAATATGTCCACTCCTTCAATCATCACAACACGGGGCCACAAATTGATACATCTTCCATGTCTAGTGGCACATGTGGAAATAAAGGAACCATAGAGTTTTTGGCAGAGAGCGGAAAACGTATCCCGATTTGGCTGAGATGGCTTTGGCAGGCATCCGGTTACACATGACTAGTTGCTTTTTACATTCATGAGTAGCCCTATGTAGCATGTCGATGGGTTTGAACCTTTGTAAATTGGCTGTAGCAAATCACTTGTTCTAATTGGAAGTCACTACATACGGTTTGCTAAATAATCAGCTTGTGGAGTTATACCCCTTCAAAAAATCCAAAGCCTTTATAATGTGACATGATTGTACATATTGCGGTATGGTGTTTTTTCTAATTCAAAAGCCTACATTAGGCGATAAATTTGAGAAAATAGTTGTTTTTATTGTCCGGGCAGGCTGAACATGCATCCCATGGCATAAGTCGAGATAAAAGTACTCCCTCTATTAAAAAATATTGTGCATATTATTTTTAGTTAGGTTAAACTTTATAAAAAACAAATTATAGACAAAAAATCAATGTCAAAGTACCAAATGAAACAAAACAAAATATATTCCATATTAATCTAATGATATCGATAGGGTATTGTGGATGTTAAAATATTTTATATTAAATTTTGTCAAATTTTATTATGATTAATACATGATCTAGCACCACAATAATATTGTATAGTAGCACAATGCTTCAAGCTGGCAATCGGGTCGGGTTCGACCGGGTCGACATATCCCAAACCCATGCCCGATTAAGAAATGGGCAAAGGTCTCTGCCCATGACCCGACCCATGGGTAGAGAATCAGACCCATGCCCGAACCCGGCTGGTCACCCGACCCGAGTAGCCACCCATCGGGTCTGTGCAGAATATAATATTTTAATTAATTTTGAGCCACATGCAGCGGAGCTGTACGCATATGGCCGAGGCAGAGGCATGCGAGCATATTTATAGAGTTTGAGTGTGGAAGATCTTCCTAGCCAGTCGAGGTGGGACTAATTCTACTTTGCATTTCGTGGAGTGGAGGCACCGGTAACCCATTCGTTTGCACCTGCATGGGCCAGACACTTTGAGTAAATTGGGCCGATGGTAGTGTGAGGCAGAAGCACATATTTCATTTTTGTTCCCTAGGGTTAACGATTTTTCCCTCACGTTAGGGTTTTTTGGCTCTCGCGGCTTCGCCGGCGTTGAGACCTTATCCCCGATCTACCAGTTTCCTGCCTTCGATCGCCGAGACTCGGGCTGACTAAGGGGTGATCCTGGATCGCTGCCCGACCTTGGTCTCGGTTCTTGTTGTGCGGGGGGTAGGCCTAGGGTTTCCATAGATCGCCAGGTTCGGTTTCCATGGCGACAGATCGGGCGAGTTCTTCGTCTAGGGGAGACAGAGGTGGAATCGTGAACATGATGAAGCAGCTGGGGATCGATGAGGATGATTTGGACGATGTCGTTTTCGAGGAGGAGGAGCAACCGCCGCCGGAGACAACGAGATGGCTGGCTATCGCTAGGGTTCTAACCAACAGCGACTACTCGAGCTTCTGGTTCTTCAAAAACATGCGCTCTGCATGGGATCTCGCTCAGGACATCAAGACCAGATCTCTCGAGAGCAATCTGCATACTTTCCAGTTTCAATGCCTCGGAGATTGGGAACACATGAAGGAAGGGGGACCGTGGAACTTTAGGGGCAACCCTGTTCTCATTGAGGAATATGATGGATTTACGAAGCCATCTGAGATCGAGCTTTATTTCATCGACATATGGATTCAAATCCATGACCTCCCAATAGGTTTTGCTCCGATGATTAAATCTTTAGCCTCCAAGGTGGGGAAGTTCTTATTTTCTGAGGGTATCTCCAATGACTTCGAGGGTAACTTTTACCGTGTCAGAGTGAAGCTAGATGTGCGCAAGCCTCTCAAGAGCTTTGTGACGCTGGTTAAAGCAGGCAAGAGGGAATTTTTCTTGGTCAAATATGAAAAGCTGCCGAACTGGTGTCAGGTCTGTGGACATTTAGGTCATGAGTTTAAAGACCATGGGGATGGCCTCCACCCTCCGCAAGCTTTGGTCTTCAAGAATCTTAGGGCCTCCTGGCGCGACTTTGGCCGCTCTGGTCGTGGCCGGGGAACACCTCGGGGAGCTTTCAGAGGTGGAAGAGGACGTGGTCAGGGTTTTGACGGGCGTTCGGAGCCGTCCGACAAGGACATGTGGGCAAAGGAAGCCGAGGATGATATGGAAGAGGACGAGACTGATGACTCCAAGAGGAATGGCCAAGGTCTCATTGACGGGTCCCTGGAGAAGGAGAGAGCAATCATTCCTGTGGACAAACCAAACAACGTGGCTAATATAATGTCACAGTTTGAGCCTTTGGCACCTCCGAGTCCAGGTCAGGTGAGAGATCCGAAGAGGAAGAAAACTATTGAGGATGATGCTTCTGTTACAACACCAAAAAACGGCGCGTTGGCGGGCTCCCTAGAGGGGCGCCGCCAAGCCCAATGAGTCTCTTCAGCGTGAACTGTCGGGGAGTCGGCAATGCCTCGACGGTTCAGGAGCTCCGTGATTTTGTCACTAAACCAAATGCAGGGTTTTAGGGAGGCGGTTGATGTATGCAATCTTCTTGATCTGGGCTATAAAGGTCATTTTTGGACTTGGGAGAAAAAAGTGGCGGGAGGAACTTACACTAGGGTGAGGCTTGATCGCGCCCTGGGCTCGGCAGAGTGGAGTGCCCAATTCCCGCTTGCTTTTGTCACTCATATTGACACAGCAACTTCGGATCACTCGGATCTTCATGTCCAGCTTCATGAAGTGCAGAAAGTTGGCAGTTATCAATTCCGTTATGAGACTATGTGGGAAAGACATGAGAATCTCAAACCCACAATTGCGGAAGGATGGGCATCCAGCTGCTCTGTAGACGGACCGCCTGTTGTTTCAGCTCGGAAGAGATTGGCGAGTCTGGCTCGTGATCTAGGATGGTGGGGATCTGAAACTTTTGGTAGTGTGCGCAAGGAGATAAAAAACTTGAAGTCTGAACTTTCAAACCTGCGAAGCCAGCCGGGACGGGTGGGGCCAAGCCATAGAGAGCTGAAAATAAATGAAAGATTGGTAGAACTCTACCATCGTGAAGAGATTATGTGGAGGCAGCGTTCTAGGATTGAATGGCTATCGGAGGGCGATAAAAACTCTAAATTCTTCCACCAGCGTGCTAGCATGCGAAAGAGGAAGAACCTTATAAAGTCTCTAATTCGGTCTGATGGTCAGGTGATCGAGGATAAAGAGGAGCTGATGGAGATGACTTCAGAGTTTTATAGGAATCTTTATACATCTGAAGGGGTTCATGATATGCACAAGGTTCTAGACCATGTCCCTCGTAAGGTTACGACGGAGATGAATGACCTCTTGACAGCACCATATACCCGAGAGGAAGTCAAGAAGGCATTATTTCATATGTTCCCGACTAAAGCTCCTAGGCCTGATGGTTTTCCTGCGCATTTCTTTCAGAGGCATTGGGATATTTGTGGAGAAGAGATCACCAAAGCCATTTTGGACATCGTTAGTGGGATTGAGTCTGCTGAAAGCATCAATGATACTATCCTTGTCTTGATTCCCAAGGTTAAAAACCCCACACTTCTGTCATAGTTCAGACCCATCAGTTTGTGCAACATTTTCTATAAGATAGCTTCAAAGGTTGTTTCAAATCGTTTGAAGCTTATTCTCCCAAATATTATATCAGAGGAACAATCTGCGTTTGTGTCTGGCAGAATGATAACAGATAATATAATTTCGGCCTATGAGTGCCTGCATTTTATGAAGCGTAATAGATCAAAGAAGAACAGTTTTTGTGCTTTAAAGCTGGATATGATGAAGGCATACAACCGGGTTGAGTGGGATTACTTGGAGGCTATCATGATTAAGCTGGGATTCGCTCAACAATGGGTCGGAATAGTAATGAACATGGTCAGATCAGTCTCTTTTTCTATCTTGTTCAATGGTGGTAAGCTTGAAGGTTTTAAACCAACTAGAGGTATTAGACAAGGGGATCCTATCTCACCCTATTTGTTCTTATTAGCAGCAGAGGGCCTTTCGTGCCTTTTAAAAACCCATGATCAGTCATCGCAGCTTGGAGGAATCAAGGTGGCCGCGTCAGCTCCGCTGGTTAACCACCTTTTATTTGCAGATGACAGCCTGCTGTTTTTTAAGGGAAATAGAGAGGGTGCGGAAGAATTGTCTACTCTGTTGACTAATTACTGTCAAGCATCGGGTCAGCGTATAAACAAGGATAAATCTTCAATTTTCTTCACAAAGGGATGCCCTCAGAGTAATAGGGAGATTATTAAAGGAGTTCTGGAAGTGAGCAATGAAGCGCTAAATGAAAGGTATCTTGGGATGCCAACTGATGTGGGTTCATCCAGGAATGGAAACTTTAAATTTCTCCGAGACCGTGTTTGGAGTAAAGTGAAAGGTTGGCTTGAGAAGATTCTTTCCGCTGGGGGAAAAGAGGTTCTGATTAAATCGGTCGCTCAAGCTATACCAGTTTACTCAATGGCATGCTTTCGCCTGCCAAGGGGCCTCTGTGATCGCATAAATTCCTTGATCCGGCAGTTCTGGTGGGGTAGTAAAGAGGGAAAACGAAAACCCTGTTGGGTGTCATGGGATACAATGACTAGGCCAAAGCACCTTGGTGGCCTAGGTTTCAGAGACCTAGAGCTTTTCAATTTGTGTCTGCTAGCTCGACAGGCATGGAGAATTCTGCAAGAACCAACTTCACTCAGTGCTCGAATTCTAAAGGCTATTTACTTCCCTGATTCGACATTTCTAGAGGCTGACCTCGGATCTCATCCCTCTCAAATTTGGCGTTCTATCCTTGATGGGCAGAATATTCTGTCCCAGGGTTTGATCAAGAGGATCAGAGATGGACGTTCTACAAGGATCTGGACTGACTCATGGCTTCCGAGGGATTACCAACTCAAACCTATAGCTCCCATTAAAGAAAACCCACCACAACTGGTTTCGCAGCTCATTGATGAAACTTCTGCTTCTTGGCGTGAGGAGGTGATTCGGGAAAATTTTCTCCCGGCGGATGCAAAGGTAATTTTGAGTATTCCGTTATGCACTAGGCGCCAGCCTGATTATTGGGCATGGAACTATGACCACAAGGGAATTTTTTCGGTGAGATCGGCCTACCGCATGATGATCAACTTGAAGATATCCAGGGAAAATTATTTTGAAGGTAATGCGGGGTCGTCGAACTCTGTTGCTGAAGAGAAGGGATGGAGTTCTCTATGGAAGACTTCTGTCCCATCGAAAATCAAGGTTTTCCTCTGGAGGTTAGCGAAACAATCTATTCCAATAGCTGATGTACTAGCTCATAGTAATATGGCTACTTCAAGTACTTGTAGCTTGTGTGGAGCTGAGGATTCGTGGAAACACTCTCTAATCGAATGCAATATGGCAAACAGTGTCTGGGTTCTTTCTGATAGCCTCATGGTTGAGCACATGATCGCATGTGATGAAAGGAGCGCAAAGCAGTGGCTCTTTCACATGAAGGAGACGCTCCCACATGACCAGTTTACCCGTCTCACTGTGACTCTCTGGGCTATTTGGTCGGCTCGCCGCAAGGCTATCCATGAGGAGATATTTCAGAACCCGATGTCTACCCATGGATTCATCAATTCCTATCTTGAAGAGCTAAAGCTACTCCCAAAACTTATGCAAGGGTCTCGGGTACCTCCTCCTAATCCCAGGTTGAGGGCGAGGTGGGTTCCTCCTGCACAGGGGCTTTATAAGATCAATGTGGACGCATCGGTAGCCAGATCGGGAGAGTTGGGAGCTGCAGCAGCTTTCTGCCGTGATTGCAATGGGGTTTACCAGGGGGCCTCCTCCATAGTGATTCGAGGAGTCACTGACCCGTTGACGCTTGAGGCTATCGCTTGTAGAGAGGCTCTGGCGCTTGCTGATGATCTGGGAGTTAACCGAATCCATGTTGCCTCAGATTGCAAGGTGGTGATCGATGACATTATAGGAGGAACAAATGGAAGATATGGCGCAATCATCCTAGAGATTAAAGATCGCGCAAGCAGGCTGCATGAGAAATCTTTCTCCTTCGAAGGACGCGCTTCAAATTTTGAAGCACACAATCTAGCTAGATTTTCTACTTCATTAGATATTGGCCGGCACTTGTGGCTGGGAAACCCTTACTCTGGTGAGATTCCTGTAAACATTATGTTGATTCAATAAATTCTAGCAACGCTCAAAAAAAACGTACATGTGAATTGGATGAGCGTTGCCAAAAAAAAATAGGACGAGCGTGAGAGGCCTGGACATGTATCTTAGCATATGCCTTTGTACATCGTGCTTCCCACAAAGAAAACTAGTAAACGTGTTTATGGACAATGGTCATGTGCTATATTAAATAAATATCATTCAAAACTATAACGTTGGATTCAACAATTAATTAACTAGTAATACTAATCGGGTCGCCCATGGGCATATACTTATACCCATACCCGACCCGCGACTAATCGGGTCGCCCATGGGTACAGCCCATGGGTAAAGATAGAGACCCATACCCTACCCATTCGGGTCGGGTGCCCATGGGCGCGCGTGCCCATAGGTCAAATTGCCGGGCTTAACAATGCTAGTTCAGGACATAGGTCCAATAAAATTTCATAATATCTGAAGCAGCATATCTACTACTTGATGTGTGAAAATAAATTTAATCATTAACATATCAATTTGTTGCATCTAATATAGCAACCTAGGGACCTTGAAAAAAAATTGTCCATTGGATCAACTCCACATTGCATTGGATTCTACCACGTTATGTTTCTAGATTATTTCGCATCATACTTACAAATAAGATGATTGCCAACATTTGAGAGTTTTATTTATGTATTGATCTATTTTACTTGGAGGCATGGCATAGTGACTATCTAGCTAATTGCTTGATCATAGTAGGAGTTAAATGTTGAGTAACTGAACTTGTACAAAAATAAAAATTTCGTATTTAATACAAAAAGTTTGAACATATAATGTCATAAATGAAAAAGTACTAGATTATATAAATCACCATACCAAATTAACAAGACCAAAAACATATTTATACATCACAATGATATATTTTAAGATGGATCAATATTTGGTTTAAGATGTATGAGCATATGTTATAGCAAAAGTCAAGTGAAAGGTATTCTGTGTGGATTCAAGGAAGTTTGTCTTATATTTTGTTTTGAAAGAAAATTTGATGTAAATTAACTATATTATCAAACATTTTAAGTTATGATTTCTAGTTTGTTACTTGACAAATGCATAATATGAGTCACCATATTGTTTGAATATGCATAAAACTTAGGGTGTGTTTGGTTGAGCTGTAGATTCCTGAAAATCAGCTGTGCGAAATCAGCTATGGAGAATCTGCTGTGAGCTGACAACTGTGTAAAATCTGGAAGTTGTTTGGTTGACACAACTGTCAACTGTAGATTTCGGAGAAAATTCCTGTAGGACTTAAGTGACTATTTATATACTGATTAATTGTAAAACAACAATGTGTACACTGATAGATATACAAATGATCATTTTGGGATGGATTCTTTCATTCTGATTATTTATATATGCATCATTTTTGCATGGTGAAATTGTATAGATCCGAAATTCCCTAGGGGTGCATGCTGAAATAATATGTTGCGAGCATAAATAACTGTAGCATCAAAACTTTACTCTGCACCAATCGGGAGCGGGCCGGCGGTGAGCTAGTTCCCATGAGGGGGCAGCGCGACGGGCTGGGTGCTGGCGACAGCTTCTAGCTGGGGTAGGGACGAGAGGCGGAGAAGTGGAGGAGCAGTACTGGGAGGAAGGGTGATGGAATTCCATCCGGTGAGACGCCGGAGTTGGCCGACAAGGCGGAACCCTGGCCGTCAAGGCTCTCCTGTGCGTGGTGAACTAGTCGGGCCGAGAGAAATGTACTGGGGAAGGAGACGGGAATGGAGTGGAAAATATAATCGAAACATTTTTCTCACTCACGGATGGCATCGGCGGGTAATTTTCTCCCCTTTCCAAAACGCGACGCAGTGGAATCTGGGGTCACTGCAGCTTTCGTTTTACATGTTGAAAATCTGCTGCGTTTCAGAATCTAACTGGGTTCATAAACTTGTTTGGTTCAGATTCTAGCTTCCACGACGTGAATCTGCTGAGAAAATCTCAACCAAACACAACCTTAGATTCCAAGGTAACATATGACAAAAGAACGTAACATAAATAGCAAAAGGTGTTTCAATAATTTGTATTTGAGCAATGGAAAGTTGTCTCCTCCACCCATTTCATTTTGTATGTTCTGACTAGGTTCCTTCTCCCGTTGATATTCTTCTTTAAGCAATATGAACAAGTGAACACATATCGTTTTGGTTTTCCAGTAGGCCCAAAGGAAGGCACATTAATAATTCTAGGAGATTGGTTTGGGGGACGCCTCACACATGTAATATGTGACGCTTCAAAGGTAGGCTCACGGTCAATTAGGGTTTAGAGTTACAATACAACTATCATTAGAGTACAAAAGAATATTACACCTAATATATGCTAACAATAATACTTGCCACATGATAATTTGATAACCATAATTGATACACATAATTAAGGTCATACACATGTATGCAGGGAAAAGCCTCACTGATGATTTTCCAAATATATTTAGCAACTGAGCATCCAAATAAGAAGTGCAAACTTGGTCCTATAATGGTACAAAACATATAAGTATTACTAGGAACAACAACACGTCCATTTAGCTAAATTATCCCTTATTTTGACTAAGCAGCCACATGAAGACCTGTATCCTCCTTAGGCCTTGTTTGGTACTAGAGTTTTGGTGGGGATTAGTAGAGATAATCCCCTAGAGTATTGGGTGAAACTCCTGCCTTCACCCAATCCCCACAAAACCCTACCCATAATCCGCTAGGTAGAGGTAGAGTATTGGGGATTGACAAAAATACACTAAAATTTGGGGGAAAGTGGGGATTGGCGGAGATTAAACTCGCCCAATACTCTAGTACCAAACATATTTTTAGAAGTGAGTGGGGATTTGGGGTTTGGGAGGGATTATCCCCACTAAAACTCTAGTACCAAACAAGGCCTTAGGCTCTGTTTGTTTATGCTTCTACTTCTGCTTTTAGGGTGTAAAAGCAGCAGTCCAAACAAACATCTCAAAATACAAAAGCGCTGCCTAAAAGCGGAGGAGAAAAATGAACTGTCTGAGCGTACGAGCTCGGAAACAGGTCGGGAGGTGCTTTTGCCTGCTTCCCGAGCTTCTCAAATGGGGAAGGACGATGCTATCCTTAACAGGTTACAGTTATTTATGAAAAAATGCCACTCCATATAATACTAACAATTCACAGGTTCCCTGCCCCGAGTCGCATTCCCCCCAGCCTCCTCATTCCCATGGCCATGGCGGCTAGGGTTTGACTTGCGCCGCCGCCGTTCCTCGCCGCCGGGAGGACCGGTTAGAGGTGGCTCCACCGCCGTTCCCCTGCGCCATGTCCACCACCGCCGGAAGGAGGAGCTCATCCCGCTCACGGGTGGAGCTCGCTCCCGTCGTCCTGCCCGCCGCGGGTGGAGCTCGCTCCCGTCCTCGAGCTCCCTCTCGGTTCCCGGCGTCCTCGAGCTTGCCGCGCCCCAAATCGAGCGGGTGCAACATGATATTTCATCGGCCGCCGGCTGCCATACCTGTAAGTGGGTGCGTTAATGGCGGCCCACCGTCTTTTCGTTTGTGTCCGCTACAACTTATACGAAATACCGGTATATAGCAGTACAATGCACTTCGTTCATCGGCGCATCGTTTGGCCATTTCAACCCGCTAGCTTATCAGAGAAAATAGCGGACAGGAAGTAATAGACCTTATCTCTTCCCTGAAACGGGATCCTCTTCCTCATGCGCTGAACGCCGCCGCCCCCTTTGCGCTCGATGTGCCACCGCCCCTTTGCGTTCGCTGCGCCGCCAACGCCGCCACAGCACCCGCCGCCGAAGCGCCCGCCCTTCTGCCTTTCCCTCCCTTCCCGATTTTCCTCTTCCTCTCTTTCGATCTCTCCCCAATGCTCGCTGGTGCTCGCCAGCGACCACCTCGTTCCCGCCCATGCGCAGCTAGGCCCACGCCTCGTCCGACTCAAATCCTCATCACCACGACGCCAGCCGCGTCCGCTTGCGGCTGTGCTCCCTGATGCACGCGGCTCGGTCAACGACCTCAACCCCTCTTCCCGCAAAAAAAACGACCTCAACCCCTCACCATTTGTTTCTTGTCCGACGCGGGAGAGGATCCCCACAGACCACGCTGGACTGGGTGGAGGCCGAAGAAGGAGAATGGAAAGGGGAGCGGGGTACCGGAGCGACAATAACGGGATGGTTCCTCCCGTTGCCCACAGCAATCGCCATGAAGGTTGCGACGCTAGCGGCGGCGGCGGCAGTAACGGGCAGGCCACTTATGCCCGTGCAAATTTTCTTTTATCCTACGGGCGTTCACTTGGCGAAAAAGGTGAGACGGGCAACGGGGCGCCGTGGCCTGCCCGTTCTCACTTACAGGAATACCGGCTGCAGAAGTTGTTTAAGGCGCCGTCGATAGGAGATGTGCTAGGATTTTTCTTGACTTTCCTAATGTTGAACAAGGACCTAATTCTTGATCTAGTGGTCGGATCAATTGCTGGAGGAACAACATTTATATGCACGTATCCGCTTGATTTGGTTCGCAGAAAGTTGGATTTAGTAGTACTTCTTGTATCAGGAAAATAACACTTCTCCATTATGGTTCTAAAAGTTTGCTTCAGATGTACGACACAACAACATGCTATCTGAAAAATGATACAACAACACGCTTTTTTTTTGTGTCAATTTTGATGTTGCTGTTTTTACCGGAATTATTCAGTTTACTAGTATAGCTTTACTTGAGTATTGACTCATTTCATTCAACTGTAATATAAATTATTTCTGAAAAATTTCATATAATATGGAAAAGTATTGTGATATAACTTATGCACAATTATATGATTTAAAAGCCAAAAGGTAAAGTCAAAAGCCAAAATTAATTTGATAAAAATAGTGTTTACATTTACATTAGAAAAAATTCATATAATATGGACAAGTATTATGATATAACAGCTGCATAAATTTTGACTTAAAAGCCAAAAGCTAAAAACAAGGTCAATTAAGATAATTCAGCTCTTAAGCATGGTTGTGATGTAATAAATCAGTCAGAAATTGCTGCCACACAAATTTCGACTCACAAGCCAAAAGCTAAAAAACTGATGTCTAACAAATATCTTCAAATTATTCTAATAAAAAGAGTGTTGCAATTATTTGAGGAAAAGAGAAATTGAATTATTTCAGCCCTTAATCATGGCAATTATGTTTAAAAGGGTTAAAATAAGCTAATTTAGTTTTCATCGGCATTTATACAACCTCTTCAGCATTTAGGGGTATTTCAGACATTTCATGCTTCAAACCAGCAGCAACAGCAATCAATAGCATTTCTGCCAAACATCAAATCTCAGCTTCCAGCAACTATTTCCCACCGCTGCTTTTTAACAGCTACATCTGCTTTTCAACAGCAACAGCCCAAACAAACAGACCCTTAGAATTTAGATTTTCCAAATGGCAACCTAACACCTCCATACTATCCGGTAAAACAAGCTAACAGTGTACATCCGAGAATTACTAAAGATCCAAACAAGTAGATCACTTTCCTTGGAAAGAGAGACCAATTGTAACATGCTACGAGAGGTCGCCCATCTGTTCACCATAGCACTATTAAATACTCTCTCCGATCAGAAAAAGAGTTTATACTAAGTTATACTCCCTTTATTTATAAATATAAGATATTTTAACTTATATTTACTTTACAAATCTAAAATATCTTATATTTTAAAACGGACGGAGTACTAAATTACCTGATACTTTCAGAGAGAGTGATGGATTAAATTGGACTTCTCTCCGCCGAAAATAAGCCCAGCCCAGTGGACGTAATAACAACGCACGGCCCAAGTAGGCCCACATACACCGCCAACAACGTCTCTCTCTCTCTGAAATGACTTGGCCCACTTCCTCTATTAACTGCACGACTGGCGAAAATGGTGTCCACCTGCCGGTCAGGGTCAGTCTGAGTCGCGACACGACAGAGCTTTGCTTTTCAGCGATGGCGAGCAACCGCCGGTTCCGCCATCTGCTCCTCCTCGCCGCGGCGCTCCTGCTCTCCGCCTCCTCGGCCGCCGCCGCCGACTTCGAGTACTGCAGTGAGTGCTCCGAACCCTCGTCTCGCCGCTAAAGCGTCCCCGTTCCGAGATTCAGCGGATCGTCTCCGTGCGATGCGAGCTTACTCTTTCTGTTGGTTTGGTTTTGCTGCAGATAAGGGGCGCCACTACCCGGTGAAGGTGAGCAGCGTGGAGATCATCCCGGACCCCGTGGTCCGCGGCCAGCCCGCCACCTTCAAAATCTCCGCCTCCACGGGTGAGAATTCATCGATTTATCTGCCGTGAACTTGCCCCCATTGGGCTTTAAATTATAACGTTAGTAAACTAGGACGCCGAGTAACTTGTATCTAGACCGGCGGCAGGCTGGGGAAGTGTCTCCGTGTGCGTGCATGCGTGTGTATGCAGTAGTCAGAAATTCAGAATGAACCCGTGCATTTTGACCGTGGGATCGAATTAGTGTCCTGCTGAAGATTTCGAAGCTATTCATGTAACTTTTGTGTGAATTAGTCCTGCGTGCTGTAATATGTGAGCCATGAATTGAAATTTTCCGATGGCTATACTGTGAAACTTAGACTTGGGAAATATCTCTGTTTTAGGTATTTCTGTCTGGCTGCTTTGGACAAGGCAGCTGGTACTGCCATTCTTTTTTCACTTGGAAGTTTTGAGTCTCGAACACCTGTACTTTTTGCACTCGTTATTGCAAGTTGCAATGATGAGCGCAGATGCTGTATTTGCCTTACTTCCATGAATTCCCTTTGTTTAACGATGCTTGTATTTGAGTGTACAGAGGACCATGAGCTCCTTAATTGATACCGACTACCGAAATGGTTTGTATGCCTTTATATAATTTGTTCTGGTAGAAAAGCAGTGAGTGAGTTTATGCAGTATGATTTCAACGATTGTTTGCCCATGATTATGTAGAACTGTTTCTCCAACCCTCTATTTCAAGAAATCGCAAAGTGGTTAAGTATTTCCACTTAATAGCAAATGGAGTACTAGCATGTGCTTCCTGTAAAACACTTCAAACGTTCCACTTCATACTACAATGATCACGAGGTCTCACGTATTGAATATGTGGATGATCGCAGGAGTGAGAGCACTGCGCAGGTTGCCTCTTCATGTAGGCCCTCCTGGCGCCTGAAGTAGTGCACCTCCTGTGCATAGCCTAGTTTTGCTCAGTTTTGCACTTTTCTTCAGTTTTGTTTTCGTTTGCTTTTGTTTTCGTTGTGGGTTGTACTTGCGCCATCTCAGTGGCTTCCTCGAATACAAATGACACACATTTTGGTGCGTGATCAAGGAAAAGAGGGCTCACATATTGAAATTTTTAGGATCTGCCAGGAGAGCTGCTGTTACTATTTATTTTTTAGGTGTTCTTTATGTTATTGTTTTAACTGAAGTGCAGATTATTTTGTCTGTTGGGTGTAGATTCTGGATCTTCTACTAGTACCTACATTCTACACACAATAAATGTAACATTTTTCTCTTAGATAGATTGAGCGTTAGTTTCTATGAACCACGATGTTTTTTTTCTAGCTGATTCTTTTCTGGGATCCTCATGGTGACTCTTGCTGATACCCGGCAGATAAAAGCATCGCGAAAGGGAAGCTGGTGGTAGATGTTACATACTTCATCTTCCACGTACATTCAGAGACTCATGACTTCTGCTCCGGGACTCCTTGTCCTGCAACCGGTGAATTCGTGCTAGCTAGTGAACAGACTCTACCATCTTTCACCCCACCAGTAAGCATACCTGCAGTAACATTCAGTTTTGGTGCTGAACTTGTCCAGATTTTTTTTCCTTGAAGTGTTTGAGGTGGATGAGACAGTCAATAGGTGGTCTCGTTGCTCCTCAAGACCTGCTGCTTTAAGATCGCATCCTGACGTTTTGTCTCATGACGTTCTGCTTTAGGGTTCTTACAGTCTCCAAATGAAGCTGCTGGGAGAAAAGAACGAGGAACTGACCTGCATCTCGTTCGGGTTCAGCATCGGGTTCATTGCTCCTGTGGCCTTTATCTGAACCGGAGCCTTAGTTGCAAAAAAAAACCACATGGTTCACGGGTCCCTTGGCACGGTGATCGCTGATATCAAGTCTTTGGCGGCAGGCTTCTCTTCCCGCCCTTTTTCCCATATCACTAGTGTGACGAACGATTCGCCTCGTGAGGACTACTGCCTACTGTGAGGGCTACTGAACTTTCTACCTTTTGTATATATAATGGTGATGCTACTGAGATTATCCTCAAACACTTTTGTAATGATACTATAAATTAATAAAGTGTGACGTTGTCACAGAAAGAAAAAGCATTTGAGGAATCGGAACAGCCAATCCAATCTTTTGCCGTGGAATGTTTCAATGAGTTCAAACTCAAGTCTACCAATTCTATTTTGAATGTCAACTTTGTTACATATTACCTACCGATGCGTACTTTATGCCAGGTGAGCAAGCAGAACTTCTTTTTTTTTTTTTTGAAAATCAATACCATATATATTTATATCAACAAATAGTACATGGTAGAGTTACACGAGCTGTCTTTGACGATTACAAAATAAAGTCTAAAAGAAACTAGCAAATCTTCGAGGTCTTCAAATTCTTTCTTCTTCCATGACACAATCTTATACTTTTCTGAAGGCAGCCCAAGATAGATACCAAACCATAAACCTGTAAATACCAATAGAGGTTCTCCCATAATTTTAATTTGAGCCGCAATGCTAAGGCTACGTGCACGCGCGCAACCATTGAAGTAGTCAATCCACATCGGCAAGAGTACCAACACCAGTATGTCAGGGCGAAATAACCAAACAACTTGATCGACGTCGCTGGGGAGTCGAGGGTACGAATCACCATTGTCGAGGATGTAGCCGCCGGGACAAATACTGCGAGGATAATTCTCCTCGCGGCAACCAAGAGAAAAGATCCAAAATCGATCCGGCGAAGCAAGATCTGAAGTACCATACCTAAAGGAGTTTAATCTTCCAACACCACCATTGACGCCGGGAGGAGGATCTCGTCGTCGATCGAAGGGTCGGAGATCAATTATTGTCGATGATGCCATCTCCATTGACAGAGGCCACAAGAAGATGGCTACTAAACCCTAATCTAATCTTGTAAAAAGACTACTTTTATCAAAACCTCCACTCATAGATCAGGTTCCCCACCCCTCCTGACACCGGCGAGGCCGGCCGGAGGAGGGGGAACCAATCTATGGTGGAGTAGGAAGAGAGATAGAGGCTAGGTCAAAATAGGCGGCGGCTGAGTGAGCAAGCAGAACTTCTTTGGATGTCGATCAGGTCATTACATCAGAAAACAGAATATTTATATCCGACTTGGTACTCATGACGGACCAGATCAGACCAAGTTGCTTCTTCCTTGATAGAAAAGGCACGGTGCTTAAGGACTTTGATCTAGTCTTTCTTTCTCACGTCTGTCGCCTAACAACACGCTCGCACCCTTGGTTGTTCTGTTCCTTGCTGCTATATATACATTCCATACATGGAAACGACAGAACACAAGAACATAACTCTTCTCGAAATCAGACATGGGTTTGAGAGCAGGATTTTGTTGTGCTCTGCTACTGGTGACACTGTTGCCTCTTTCAGCTAATGCGTCTAGTAAAGTAAGATGCTTCCTCATTGTTCAGAAGACTTAACTCTTATCGTTTCTGCATGAACTGACACTTTTTCTTGACGACTTATTGCATCAAAATCTCAGCTGTACATAGTGTATATGGGGGATAAGAAACATGATGATCCATCGGTGGTCACTTCGTCGCACCATGACGTACTAACCTCTGTTCTTGGGAGGTACTGGCCTGTAATAATTCATGTTATGCATTGTTACCACGCAACAGAAGCGATTGCTCACATATTGTTTTATCTGCAACAGCAAGGGTGAAGCCTTGAAGTCGATAGTTTACAGTTACAAGCACGGATTTTCTGGGTTCGCTGCAATGCTGACTGAATCTCAAGCCGAGACACTCACCAGTAAGTAGTTGTCAATCCTCAGATGGCATCTTTATATCTTACTTGCATGATCGATGTAAACTAATCAACTTATTCTGAATGTAGAATTCCCTGAAGTTATCTCCGTGAAGCCTAACACTTTTCACGAAGAGCACACAACTCGGAGCTGGGACTTCCTTGGGCTTGAAAACTACCAACCACCTCAGCAATCGGGCCTCCTCCAAAAAGCAAAGTATGGTGAAGACGTAATCGTTGGTGTGATCGATTCAGGTTTGTAATCCTGTCTCAAGCTTAAATCCAAAACATGAGAAAACCCAATGGTTGGGCAGCAACTGAACCCATGCTTATGCATTATTCTGTTACAACAGGGATATGGCCTGAATCAAGAAGCTTTGACGATAATGGGTGTGGCCCTGTGCCGGCACGGTGGAAAGGGAAGTGCCAGACTGGCCAGTGGTTCAACTCCACGAGTTGCAACAGAAAGATCATCGGCGCGAGGTGGTACAGCGGTGGCACCGACGCTGAGGTGCTCAAGAACAACTATAACTCGCCGAGGGACCTCAGCGGCCATGGCACACATGTTGCCTCGACGATCGCCGGCGTGGAGGTGCAAGGCGTGAGCTATGGGGGCCTAGGTACCGGCGTGGCACGTGGTGGGGCACCGCGCGCCCGACTGGGTATATACAAGGTGTGTTGGGTGGGCTGGGGTTGCCCTGACGCAGCGATCCTCGCGGCCATCGACGATGCTATACATGACGGCGTGGACATCCTATCGGTCTCTATTGGATTGGCTGGTCATGAGATACCTGGGACGCTACATGCTGTGCAGAGAGGGATCTCCGTCGTGTTTGCCGGCGGGAACTATGGCCCCGTGCCGCAGACAATAACGAATGCCGTGCCGTGGGTCACGACGGTGGCTGCTAGCACGATTGACCGGGCTTTCCCGACCCTGATATCGCTCGGGAACAAAGAAAAGTTGGTGGTATGCACAACCAATCTTTCTTCAGTTAGCTATTACTAAATGTCTGCGACTGATAGTTTCAGGGATGATCAACTGGCACGGCTATGATGCATTATTCTAGCATGTACGGCTGATTCATCATATATAGTTTTTTGACATATTAATTTGACTCGGCAGGCTGAGGTCGTTGAAACTAACAACAAATATATTTATATTTAAAACAAGAAAAGTATATTTTGCTCGTTCCTGAAGCTTCCCATAATCCTTTATTGATTCCTTAATGTGTGCTTTCTTTCAAACGCAGGGGCAATCTCTTCAGTACAATGCATCCGTGATCGTCAGCAACGACTTTAAGGACCTTGTTTATGCGGGAAGGTAAGTGAGATAATGCAGTTACTTGGCACGCTCGTTTTGTAGTTAATCACGACTGAGTTATCCTGAACTAAATTGAAACTTTTTTGTGCAGCTGCGACACACAGTCACTGGCGTCGAGCAACGTCACCGGCAAAATCGTCCTGTGCTATGCACCAGAGGATGCGAACTCCAGGCCGCCCCGGCTCGCACTTCCGATTGCCATCAATCTTACCGTCACCGCCGGTGCGAAGGGCCTCATATTTGCACAGCACACCTCCAACCTCCTCGACTTCCTGGCTTTGTGCGAAGGCATTATGCCCTGTGTACTGGTGGATTTCGAGATCGCACAACGAATTTATTCGTATTGGGGCATGACTGCAGGGTAAGAGTTTAATTAATTGTCGCATTGTCTGACATGGGATGAACATGTTTTTTCTTTTCTTTCTCCAAGTATTCATGTGTGTATCCCTGTGTCATGTTAGGAGTCCGGTGGTGAAGGTCTCTCCTACCGTAACCGTTGTTGGGAACGGGGTGTTGTCGCCGAGGGTTGCCTCCTTCTCATCGAGAGGGCCAAGCCCCACCTTCCCTGGCATACTCAAGGTATGTATCAACTTGTTTATTTGGTCAAAGACGATATACAGAATATTCAAAACAAACGTGATATCTGCAAACAGTCTACTTGAGGCATGGTTGTCAGCCTTTAAAACTCTGTGTATATCTGTATGTTTGGACAGCCCGACATAAGTGCACCGGGAGTCAGCATCTTGGCAGCCGAGCGCGGCTCCTATGTGTTTAAATCTGGCACATCCATGGCGTGCCCACATGTCTCCGCAGTCACCGCCTTGCTTAAGGCGGTTCACCCTGATTGGTCGCCGGCCATGATCAAGTCCGCCATTGTCACCACAGGTATGTACCCAAGAGAATAACAGAAGTTCTTACAAACAACTCATCGTAATTTATGGCTAACTCAGATTGTTTCTTGGGGTCCCTTTGCAGCCTCAGTGACCGACCGTTTTGGTATGTCAATCCAAGCAGAGAGTGTTCCGAGGAAACTGGCCGACCCCTTCGACTTTGGCGGTGGCCACATAAACCCCGAGAGGGCTGTCGACCCCGGCTTGGTTTACGACGTGAATGTGAAGGAGTACAATAAATTCTTCAATTGCACCATGGGATTGTCAGATGGTTGCGAGTCCTACCAACTCAACCTTAATCTCCCGTCAATCGCTGTGCCGGACCTCAAGAACCAGGTCACTGTGTGGCGCACTGTCACAAACGTCGGTCCAGTGGAAGCAACTTATCGAGCAGTTGTTGAAGCTCCGGCGGGGGTAGTTGTTTCCGTGGAGCCATCCGTGATCAGTTTCAGTGCGGGAGGTAGTAGAAACGTGGCGTTTAGCCTAACGTTTACGGCTAAGCAAAGGGTGCAAGGTGGGTACACATTTGGGAGTCTGACATGGTCCGACCAAAGTGCGTACTCGGTGAGAATTCATATTGCTGTACGGACTGTGGTACAAGACTTCGTCGCAGATACATCCTAAATTCATTGATTCTCTTCCTTCATTTGCATATTTTTTGTTTCGAAAAGACTTGGATAGATGCTCAAAATGTATTTATTTGTAGTAGGAACTGGTCTCCATGAATACAATATACGAGAATATATTTCATTTATGAGTGTTTTCTTGACACTTGTATATCAGCTGAGATTTTTCTTCTTGCCTCCCTATGTTAAAATCTTGGTTCCGCCCGTATCTCCACTGGCTCCTTGAATTTTTTTTTTTTTTTGAAACGAGGCAAAAGCTTTGCCTTTTCGATTAATTAAGAAGAAGAGAGTTGCCCAGTTAATTAACGGAAAACCGGGCTAAAACCGATACAACAGGGGCAAAGCCCACACAACACCACACAGCCAAGACGAGACAGCCTTCTACCTAGCCGGAGAGAAGACGTCGTGAATGCTATGGGAGGAGCAAACACGGGACGCTCCAACGAAGATAAAAGAAACCAACCCTGCGCCACACTGGCGCCGACGACCAACATCGAGACAACCTCGTCGCCCACACGACACGAGGTCTCGATGCACCCAGCACTGAGACACCACCTTCCGGGACCGCCGTCCCGACGTGCCACCGCTCGAACTCGAGCCACAACGCCGCACGACTCAGTTGCCCACAGCCCAAGCTGTACAGGACAAACTGCTCGTAGACCACGGCCGCCGCACCAACATCCGGAGCCGCCGCCCCGCCCGGGCTCCTTGAAATTATGACATATGAGCTTTTCACGGGTAAAAAAGCCACGGGTAGGCTACTTTAAAAAAATATGTTATTTAAAAGAACACATTTCATGATCATCTAGTATTATCAATTTTGATGTTGTTCATATAATTATTTCTGTAGTGATGGAGTATAGATGTTTGTTAGGCATGTATTCTAAAACTACTTACTTATGGTAAATCAGAGTAAAACGATGGACTTATTGTTCCCTGGAGCTAGAGCTACATGATGATTTGACGGTGCTTCTCTTGGCATACATTTGCATCTCCCCGTCAAATTCACTTGGGAATTCCATGTTCTTTTAACCCCCCCCCCCCCCCCCCCCATTTTGGTACTAGTGACAATCTTTTCAATAGGGTTTGCATAAAGAATTATAAGAACAAATTTGTTGTATTAACATCAAATACTAAAGAATCATGTGATGTTAGTCACACAATATATAGATGAAATCCCCCATAAATATGCATGTGTGAAATGAATCTGAATTTTATTACATATATCGGCAACATGCCCTCTGGTGGAGTTTCGTCTATATAGTCAGCCATGTAACAGATGCAAATGCATCAAAGAAAAATGCTTATGCACAAAGCCTAAAACACAAAACCTGTTCCCTTTAAACCCTCTAACTTCTCCCCCATTGGTATTCATTGCTAAAATGGATAGAAAAACTTAGAAGGCCAAATATGTCTTCCCAGCACACACAATACCAAGAACTTCACAAACAAATACTCCCTCCGTTCCTTGATATAAGGTGTATAATTTTCTGTGAAAAAATCCACAATATAAGATGCATGGCAAGATTTTGAGGTTTTTTTTTACACAATTTAAGAGTCAATCTGATTAGGAGAGATAAGATATCGAGATTTCTCTATTTTCCTCATATTTTCGCATCGATCACCTACCTATGTTAATGTCTAAAAGTATCAAAATTTGCCCTTTTAACCTGCGGGTTAATATTCGTGCAAGAAAACTATACACCTTATATTAAGGAATGGAGGGAGTATCAAATAGGCTCACAAGCTCAATAAAAGATTCAAATAATAGTCAAAGCTTGTGCCTTAACCTTATTCGTAAAATAAGAGTGCATAATGATGCAATGAAAAAGGCAAGCACTCATAAGACAATTTTCCAGAGCCACCACAAAAAATGTGGATGCCAAAGAATGCTGATATCAACTTACAGATGTAACCACTCTCCTGTGTGTAATCATGTGTAGAAGTTTCATCTCGCCGCTTTCTTGTTGCACAACCCAAGATTGACCATATTATGTATGCATGCCAAAAATTTGAAATCAATATAATTTGAAAAGAAAATGCTACCTTTTTCATTCGGGAAACCCATAATGGGCGTGGGAGAAAATATCAGCCTTATTAAGGGTATAGACACCTCTTCAGTTCGGCATGGAGTGCTCTCGGATGAACAACAAATTAAAAAATAGAAATTCAAATTTAGAATTTTAAATTTTTATGTACTTGTTTATGTTAATGTGGTACATGTTTGTGCAAATTTTCGGATAATGTTTTTTTTTTGCGCTCATAGGAGCAAATGCACCTATTATAAAAAAATACATTTTAAATGCATTTCAAAATGTTACAAAATTTGGACAAAAAAATCTCAGGTGATCATCTGAACATTCTATGCTCATCCACCAAAGTTTTGTGGAGAAAATACATTTCTTGTAGCATGTGTAAAAAAGAGAAAAATGTCACATAAATAGCAATTTTATAGCACTGAAATTTGTCTTTTTTTTTACATAGGCCAAAAAAACTTTTTCTCACGAAATTTGATGAGTCAACATAAAATATCTAGATGTATACTAAAATATTTCTTTCCAAATTTTAAAACATTTTGAAATATGATTTTTGGACAATGTGAAAGATCATATCGAGCCCCATATGTGGTTTTGGTAATTAATGACAATCCCTATGGACTAATGGTTGCATTGAGTTATATGTGTAGGACTTGTCCATAGACAATGCTTGAACCATTTGTTGGAGTCAAGGTTGTAAGAAGAAGATTATGTGTTGACCAAGGTGTTATTCAAGGAGTGATCCAAAGATTGGTCTTAAGGGAGTTGAGCTTATGTCAAGTGTGTCTTGAAGAATAAGATTGAGTGAGCTCTCATGTGTATCCTCAAGACCATCATTATGGAGAAAGAAGAATTGATTCGAGGATTGATCAAGTCAAAGCGCAAGTTCAAGATGAGCAACTAGAAGAGAACATATGCTTGAAGCTTGCCATCTATATTGTGATCATGGATATGTGAAGATATGCTTAAAGAGAGTCGCTTCCATAGTAGAGTATGGGGGAGCAATCCGCAAGACTTCACCAAGCAAGCTCAATCAAGAAAGTTGGTCCAACTTGAGAAGATCAAGATCGTCTTTATCCACCTCAAGTGGAATGCTCAAGGCAAAGGTATGATAGTGTTAGGGTTTTTTTCTTACCGGTCTCATGGTGTTATTTGTGAGACCGGGTTATAGAATCGGTAGCCGTACTATCAAGAGGGGCTCTCGAGTGAGTAACTTAATTGTATCGTTCGGAGAGAGCTCAAACATTTGCATACTTGGCATCATCTTTCTTGGTTCTTATTTGGGTTTTATCCATGTGAGGTTTTAGAGCTTGTGGTTATTTCCATGACAAGCTCTAGCTCATCAAAAACGGATTTTGCATGAAGCTCTTATTGCGTTTTTGATGTTTGGAGGTTTTACCGGTTTGCCTTCAAAGAGAGGTCAAACCTTTCATCATTTGGTTTTATACTCCCTTGTTGGACTATGATGTTTCTATGTATGAAGTTGTAGAGCTCGTTGTGGTGATTCCAACGAGCCCAAGATCATCGAAAACGGAGTCCGGATGAAAAAGTTATCACCGTTTTCGTATTGCAATTTCTGCTCGGCGTCACCCAGATACGGGGCCGGAAATTCCGGCCAGGGGGCCGGATAATCCCCCCCCCCCCCCTCGAAGATTTCGTATTGCAATTTATGCTAAGGACTTTGCTCGGTGTCACCCAGATATGGGGCCAGATATTCTGGCCAGGGGGCCGGATAATCCGGCTGGCCGGATAATCCGGCCATACTTTGGCCGGATAATCCGCCCCTCCAAGTCCTGCAACGGCCATATTTCGTGGGGGGTATAAATACCCCTTCTTCCTCCTTGGGATGGACATGTTTTTGGGCTTCTCTCTCCTCCATTGTTGACTTTGCAAGCTTGCCCTTCCTCCTTCATTCCTCCCATGATTCTTGCATATTTTTGAGGGAAAAGAGAGAGGAGATCTAGATCTATATTTCCACCAATCCATCTCTCCTCTAAGTGAGGGGAACATAGAGGATTTAGATCTTGGAGTTCTTTGTGGATTTCCTTTGTTCTTACTATCATATCTCTCCATAGCATTAGTTGCTTTGGTAGGATTTGAGTGAGAAGGATTTGAGCACCTTGTGTGCTCTTGCCATTGCATAAGTTACATCAGTTTGAGTTCTCCCCGGAGATTCGAGTAAGTGAAAGTTTGTGAGCTTATTACTCTTGGGTTCTTGGAACCCTAGATGGCTTTGTGGCTTTGTGGTGCCTTTGTGGCTATTCTTGGGAGCCTCCAATTAAGTTGTGGATGCGTGCCCCAAGCTTTGTGTAAAGGCCCGGTTCCGCCTTGAGGAACCCCTTAGTGGAAGAGTGAGCTAGGCCTTTGTGGCACAAGCTCACACCGGAGAATAGGGTGAGGCCTTTGTGGCGTTGGTTAGGCCTTTGTGGCGATACCACACCCCTCCAACGAGACGTACTCCCTTTCAAGGGAGGAACTCGGGAATACATCATCGTCTCCGCGTGCCTCGATTATTTCTATACCCGAGCTCTTTACTTATGCACTTTACATTGTGATAGCCTTCGTGCTTGAAGTCATATATATCTTGCTATCACCTTGTTACTTGTATTGCTTAGCATAAGTTGTTGGTGCACATAGGTGAGCCTAGTTTATTTAGGTTTTATGTGCTTGACAAAATAAACGCTAGTTTAATTCCGCTTTTGTTCAAGCCATTCGTAAAATTTGATATCGCCTATTCACCCCCCCCCCCTCTAGGCGACATATGTGTCCTTTCAATTGGTATCAGAGCCCGGTCTCTCATTTTAGGCTTCACCGCCTTGAGAGGAAAGATGTCGGCTAGGGGATTAGTGCACTATGACACTTTTATATTCGATGGCACAAATTATGATACTTGGAAAATTCACATGCTTAATTATTTTCGGGTCATGGACCCATCTATGGAGCGAATTGTAGATGCGGGTTTTTCTCCTCCAAAGGATACTTAAAATCTATCTTTAGAGGATGAGAAAAACTTGTATCTCAATGCTCAAGCTACTCATGTGATTGTTAATACTTTGAGCGATGTAGTTACCTTCTCCATCATGCCTTTTTGGAGCGCTCATGAGATATGGACAAAGCTTCAAGAAAAATATGGTGTGTCCAAGATTATTGAGGATGATTGTATTCCTTCCACTTCCGGCCGCAATGAACTTTCATCCACTTCACCAAAGTATGGCAAGACACAAGGTAATGATATGGTGAGTGGTGATGAAACTTGCAATGGTGATAGTATGCTTACTTTTGATGATCCTTCATCTCTATCTCATTGCAATGCTTCATCTTTGGACTTAAACACTTGTAGCCCCATAAATGTTTTACATGCTTGTGTTGATAGTCCTTGCATATCATGTATAAATTTCTTGAATAAATCTCATGATGATATGCTTGATTTGTCTTGTTGCCATGATACAAATGCTTCTATTTCCTCTAGTATTTGTGATGCTAACCATATAGAGGAAACTGAAGAGTCTTTAGGCCAAGACAAGGTCTTGAATGGAGCTTCAAGTATTTCTTCATCTTCTTCTTCTCACGGTTCCCACATATGCCTTATGGCTAGGTCTTCAAATCATAATGATGTTGAGGACAATGGTGAGGATGAGGAAAATGAAGAGGACTATATTGAGTATTTAAATAAGAAGGGCAAGGTGGTCTTTGATGCTTTGTATAACCATAAAAATGTTTTGCCCAACTTCTTTGAAATCATGAGTTGTGCTATTGAGAGCACGAAACTCATTGAGATGAAGGAAGAACAAATTGATAAAATGTTTTCTCTTGAGCGTGAGTATGCCAATGATATCCATGATTTAAAATATGCTCTAGAGGAAGAGCAAGAGCTTCGGGTTTCTCTTGAGGAGAAGCTTGAATCCATTGAGGAGTCATGTAATGAAATTATTTCTAAACTCACTAAAGAACGTAACCTCGCTCTTGCCAAGTTATCTTCTCCTATTCATAATGATAATGATGCATGTGCTACTAACTCTACTTCTTGTGAAGCATCTATTTTGAAGGAGAATGTTGAGCTAAGGGCTCAACTTGAATTGCTAACTAGCAAGTATGGGAAATTGGAAGAAATTCATGAAAAGCTATCTAGCTCTAATGAGGATCTTCTAGTGTCCCATGCTCGCCTAAAGTTAGCTCATGAGGCTATTTCTACAAAGGTAACATCTTGTGAGCCTTATGTGGGCACTAGCACTATTTCCCAAAATGCAATATTGCCATGTGCTAGTACTAGTAATTCATCCACTCATACTATTTCTACATCTAGTGATGAATTAACCTCCTTGCCTTGTTGCTCTAACAATGTAGCCTCTACTTCCACTAGTACTTGTGTTGTCACTAACCATGTAGAGGAAATCAAAGAGCTCAAGGCCCAAGTTACTTCGTTGAAGAAAGACTTGGAAAAACGTCATGAAGGGAAGTCCACACTCAATAAGATCTTGAGTGTGCAAAAATCCCCCAATAACAAGAGTGGACTTGGATTTATCTCTAACTACAAGAAGAAGAAGAAGGGCCAAGAACAAGTCAAGAATTTGGCCAAGATTGTTTGCTTCAAGTGCAAAATTGAAGGGCACCATGTTAGATCTTGCTCTTTGAAGAAAAAGGCACTTAGTGTGAAGCAACAAGGGAAGCGGCCTCAAGTTCAAGCCCTTGCTCAACCTCAAGTTGAAGAAAGGTCACTTCCCAAGAAAAATCAAGCTAATGCTCCCCTTGTGGAGAAATCAAGTGAGAAGAAGGTGAAGAAAAGAACTTGCTACATATGCCATGAGAAGGATCACCTATCTTCTTCATGCACTAGTGGTAACTCATCCAACCATATCATAATTGAAGATGTTTATTCACTTTGCAAGGATAAGGTTGGCAATGTGTTTGCCAAATTTGTTGGTGCTCAAAGTGGTGTCAAGAAAAGAACCATTTGGGTTGCCAAACCTATTGTTTCTAACTTCTTAGGACCCAACTTGGTTGGGGTCCAACAAGCCATTACTTGAACAATAGGTGTTGTTGGAGGGCATTGGAGACTTGGCTATATCATGAAGAATTAAGGGATCTTCATCAATTATATTTTCTCAAGTCAAGTCATTTGTATTGTCTTGTTCTATCATATATCCAATATCCCTCCTTGCGGTAACATGTATTCAACTTATCTACCTTGAAAGTTACTCGCCCCTTTGCATGTGTTGGGTTTTGTATCTTGCATGTGTTTGTATATGTTGTGCTTCCTACTTGCTTCATTTTGAGTAATCAAGTATGTGCATGTTGGTTTGCACACCATGTACGGTTGTTCTTGTTGAGCCTTTTGCATCTCGTTTTATCTTACTTGGCTCTTGTGAGAGATTACTGGACCATCCCATTTTGGGGGAGTGATATGCTTTGCACTTCACAATCCTAAAAATGTGTGTACATGAGGAATACCACTTAGTGTTGATATTTAAAGATTATCTAGTTTCTATGTGGTATGTCATTCTTATGAGAAATTCAAATTCTATAATGTCCATTAATCATCTTGTTGGATTTTATTTGCCTCTTGTGAAAATAAATGCTTTATCATATTATGGGGGAGTAATATGCTTTGTGCATACTACAAACCAATATAATGTGTATATTTGAGGTTGTGTCACATAGTGTTGATATTGTAAATTATCTTGCTTCTATGTGGCATGTTTTCTCAAACAAGTTCCAATTTGCCAAATTATTTTATTGCTCATGTTTTGGATCTTGTTTATGAGATACTTTCTTGATAGGGTTTTCCTAAAATGTGGAATGCTACATCAAAGTTGGAAAACCATTAGCTTCAAGTTATCTTAATCATTGCTTTGCATGATTGTTTAACTATTTGAGTCTATCAAGAATATCTTCTTTAGCATGGTGATTAATTCTTATCCTTCTCCGTATGCTTCTTTGTTGTGAAGATGATCTTGGATTTATATGTAAACTACCACCGGGAAATAAATCCAAATACCTCTTGTTCTTGGACAATTGGTATTATATCATGTGGCACATGTATATTGATCATCTTTACATTGGCTATTGCTTTTAATTGCCTTATCTCTAGCCAAAAATGTATTTGTTTTAGCTCCCATTGTCTTCCATGACTTTTGTTATCCCATTTGATTTCGTTGAACTTGTTTTGTGTTATTTATATGTAGGTAGATGTGATGATCCCACTTGTGTGCATTTTGTATTCAAATGCAAAATCATAAATAATGCACTAATCTTGGGGGAGCTCTCCTATATTTGTTATAACACACTCTTTGTGCTTATTTCAATTGGTATTGGTTTTTTGTTGGAAGACAAATCTTTTCTTTTTGGTACTTAGTGTGCCATCATAAAAAGTATGGAGAGTTTGGTTTGTTTATTTGAACCTTGCTCTCTTTGGGAGTTGGTGATCTCATTCCTTATTATTTATTTCTTACTCTTAAAATGAGATATGTCTTTGAGCATGTGTGTTTTAGTTATGTTTTATGCTCATTGGCTTTTGCTTGGTTCACTAGTTGAACTTTGGAGTCAATCTTGTGTTGATTTGATTCTTTGATATAATTTGGATAATCTTTTGTAGCTTCACAATTTTGTGTGCTCGCTTGTCCTTCTTGGTGTTTTGTCCAAATCGTATCTCCTTTGGCTCTTGAAAGTCATGTGCATGCATATTTACTAAATGTATACTTTATGGCATGATTTGCTTTCTTTGATCAAATATATAGGAGAAGCTCCATCAAATCCTAAATCGGCTAAGATGTGCATGAAATTCAATTTCATATATATATATGCACATATTTATGTGGATTTTGTCCTATATGTTGTAGTTTCTAACTACTTTGGACCCAATGAGTTTGGAGACCATCTTGTACTTGAACTTTGTTTTAGGTACATGGAGATATATTGGTGCTTGTCTCAATAATAAGGATGAAGTGGTGACTAAATGATAATTTGAGGCAAGCTAGGATTATTGAAGAACTCCTATCTACTACATCCTACCATTATATCTTGGCAACAAGTATCTTCTTCATGCATACTTCTCTAGTATCCAACCTTGTGTAGATTGTTTTATGGCATTGAAAATCTTTATTTGCAAATGTTGTGCTTTTTGCAAGGATTCTAATGAAACCTCTTTATTGCAAATGTGAGCAAGTTGAGATGAGGACATATTATTGGGAACATATAAAAATCAGGCTCATGATTCTCCTATCCCATATATGTCAACTTAGCAATCTTTTTGCATATCAATTCCTCAATAAGCTCACATGTGCAAAATTGATGAAATTGCAAATTTATTTCTTCCGTTTGGTATCCTTCGTTTTGATACTTGTTGTTTTTATCAAAGCATCCCAACTATCTTCTTTCCCTTGTTGATATTTGCGATGTCTTTGACATGTTTGTGGTTGAAGTTCATCAATATACAATAAGAGAAATTGAGCCTTTGGCCATGCTTTAAAAGCAAAAATCTCATTGGTATATTGCATGACTTCATTTTGGATATCTTGTTCTATTCTTAGTATCTATTTTGTGTGTATATGTTTCTTTGTGATAATTATCTTTGTGATATTGTCTACTTAGAAACTTATACACATGAGAGATGATATCTCATTATTTGATATCTTATTTGAACCTTATGTATTGGGATGGAATGCTAAGCAATATCATTCATTGAAGACTATGTGGATGCTCTATGCTTATCATTGTGTTAGTCTTATAATATTCTTTGTCATTCCTATCACACATTCCTTTGGTTGAGTCTTTTAATATAGGGATTTCTATTTTCGTGCCCCTGGTTCGTTAGTTGTACTCAGTTTTCCCCAGCCGCTTAACTTTTCCTCAGTTTTGTCCAAGCCCTTGTCTGAAACCGTCATCAGTGCTGGAACGGCCGGTTGCCCGACGGTTGAACACCTTTGACCGTTAACTGCTGACTAGTGGGGCCACGTAGAGCCCGCAAAGACACGTCAGAGCATCCATCTTTGTTTGACCGTAAGCATCGCCGTATCCCTGACCAAAACGCGGACGAGTGGGGCTTCGGTGTATCGAATGACAAGTGGGGCCATGACGCTGATACAAGGGGCAATACACAGGTAGGATTAGATTTTTAAACGGAGCTCTACAGCGATGGCACGGAGGAGGTGGCCTGCGGGGTGCCGAGATGAGATCGACGTCCACAAAGAACTGCATGAGGCGAGACCAGACGCATTAGATAGATATGAACTAGACGCGTTTAACCATGCAAAGAAGAGAAGAAATGGTCGGGGACATCGACGGCGACCTCAACACTTTGACTGACGGTGTCGGACACGAACGCGAGCAATGTAGAGAAAACTAGTGTCTCTCCTTTCTGGCGTGTATAGATAGGTGCTAGGGGAGTGTGGTGGCGAAGGGAAAGACCTCGCGGTGCTCTGTGGCGTCCAGCATAGCGGGGTGGCGTGGCCGTGCCCACAGCGGCGTGCATGTTCGGCATTGGCATCAGCATGTGCGTTCGTCATTGGCCTCGGCGGTATCTCTGGTGTGTCAGTGATCGAATGAGGGGACGGGATTGAGGGTGCATCCCGACGGTGACCTAGTAGTGGCGGCGAGCATGCATACCCGTTCTGACCATGCCGATATCGGCATCGGCATCGTTTGGAGGCTGTGGTGCTCGAATCATAGTGGAAATTGCGATTCCCTATTATTTTTACATGGATAATATATAGAAAATAGCTAGATCTATAAATCGATGCATATGAAGCTACATATATATTCTTGGTCATAATCCCCTTAGATGCATGGCTTCACGTCGTCGTCGCTTTCATCGTCAGTATCTTCGTCGTCCGTGTAGTAGTACTTCCTGCACGTTGTTCCGTCGAACACCTTCACTGTGAGCACATAATCGCCTTCATATTTGAAGTGTAGGAAGCAGCCGAAATCCACACCGTGCGCGATGGCGAAATTCTCCCAGCCCTTGTCGAGGTACATCCGGCCTTGTCTGTCAAATAGGACCTCCACGGTCCAGAGACGAGGACCGCAGTCAGCTGCTCGCAGATACACCTTTGCGGGTTCCTGGCCGTCAAGATAGTCCGCAAACTTTTGTGGGAGTGCCTGCAAAGAGATAGAGCGCCGATCGTTTGAAATTAAAGGTTTTTTAGAACATGCACATAATTAATCACATGCATCATATATGTGGGAACGCGTACGTACCTTCTTGGCCAAAGGGTCTTCATAGATGGTGATGAAGAACTCCTCTATGATCAATGGCAGTGTTGACGGTGGTGGTGGCAATGATGATGATCCACCACCCCGGCCGCCCCTTCCCCTTCCCCTTCCGGTCGGCGTCCGAGACGTGGAAGCCATGGCAATGGATCAAGTGTATGTGAACGAAGAAGAGAGAGGCAGAAACGAAGAAGAGAGAGGCAGAACCTATTGACATGAGGGATGGCCGTTGTGGGGGTTTATAAGGGAGAGATGACCGTTGTGGGGTTTACACCATAAATTAAGGTAGAGATGACCGTTGTGGGGTTTACACAATAAATTAAGGAGGGGATGACCGTTGTGGGGGTGGTTTATATCTCAACAAAAAAGTAATGCCTAAAAGAAATGGAAATTCGTGAAAGTTCATCATTTTACCGTGAAAAGTAAAGCCTACAAGAAATGGAAATTCGTGATAGTTTATCATTTCAGCGTGAAAAGTAATGCCTACAAGAAATGGAAATTCGTGATAGTTTATCATTTTACTGTGAAAAGTAATGCGTAAAAGAAATGGAAATTCGTGATAGTTCATCATTTTACCGTGAAAAGTAAAGCCTACAAGAAATGGAAATTTGTGATAGTTTATCATTTCAACGTGAAAAGTAATGCCTACAAGAAATGGAAATTCGTGATAGTTTATCATTTTACCGTGAAAAGTAATGCCTAAAAGAAATGGAAATTCGTGATAGTTCATCATTTTACCGTGAAAAGTAAAGCCTACAAGAAATGGAAATTCGTGATAGTTTATCATTTTACCGTGAAAAGTAATGCCTACAAGAAATTCGTGATTACCCAACGTGTTGAATCCGGTGGCAAACTCGTCATTTAGCATACATAGAGGGGTAGTAGTTTGCCACCGACAGATAGAGAGAGGGTGGCACGATCCTGCCCGTTGGATCATAGGATCGACGGTAGGTGGGCACGATCCGTGTGACAACAGCTCGACCAATCAGGCCAAGTTTGGGCTTCTGTGAGAAGGGAGAGGGTAAAACTGAGTAGTATCAAGGATACAAGGGCAAGTAAATAGTAAACAGGCTAAGGAATTCAAATAAGAGATTTAGAAAAAGAAAAACACATGTTTTGTACAATGAAACCCAGGTTGGCCTACCTCAAAGTATTAGCAATTCAAATATACATGAGTGTAAAAATTATGGCCTCATTCAGACAAACTATGTTTTGGGTATAGATGTTTTGAGAAGGGGTTTGAGTGGAAAGCCATGAACCTTCATAGCTACTAGTGATTTCAGAAGTGGCCATTTGTGTGAAAACTTGATTTATATATGATTGTTATGATTTCCTACGTGGCAGGTCGCGTAACAAGACTCCATGAGTAGGAGGCACTATGATTTTATTTTTTTGAATTTTTTTGCGCATGAAATGACTCAATTAGATGGCTTAATCCCATCTGTTGACTCTCTATTGACCAGCCACTTGAGGGTAAAACTGAGTATATTGCACTAGGCAGTATTAGTACTCGAGGGGAAAACTGAGTACAGATATTTTTCCAGTATAAGATTCGAGGGTAGAACTGAGTACACGTAACGGTGCTGACGTGCAGTCCCACGGACGCATGTCGCGGTGAGCAGCGGTTAGCCGCGCGGTGCGCGTGTTGAGACCAAAACGTCAACTGCTGAGACGAACCGTCACTTTGCCAGTACAGAGCCCCTCTCCCTCCCTCTGCACACAGTCTCATCATAACTCACGCACGCAACCATGCCTCTCACGTCCCATCACCTTCTCCAAAAAACCCCAGCCGCCCTACGCGCGCTCCCCTGCCGGCGATGGAGAAGAAGAATGCGCCGGCGGCCGTCGCCCCCGAGCCCATCGCCTCCGAGCCCGTCGCATCCGAGCCCGTCGCCGCCGAGCCCGTCGCATCCGAGGGCGGCGCATCCAAGCGCGGCGCCTCCGTGAACTGGGCCTCTCTTAAGGGTGACGGACCACTTCACAAGATCGGCGACTGCTTACTGGCGAACGAGGAGTACGTGGACACCTACGCTGCTTTGAGGCAAGTTTGTACAAATTGGCGCTCAGATCTACCTGAGCCCGGCGTGCACCTGCACGAATGGATCGTGGTAGAACACGCCCTTCCACGTGCCGCTGAGTTCTCCTTCCTCAACCTCCGCATATCCCACTACGTCACCATCGATCTAACGGAAGTTCATGCAAGGTTCAAATTCCTCCATATCTATAGAGTTAATCTATTTTTATTTTCAATCGTAAACATCTTAGTGCTGAATATTATCTTCATCAACTCCCTTTTAGATACTACTTCGTCGGCTTTTACCGTGGCGTCATCGTGCTTGCCCAGAGGAACCAGCCGCACAAGATACGGCTTCTGAACCCACTCACAAAGACATTGAACGCTGCGTTTGAGGCGCAGATGCCATCTATGATTGTGGAGTCAATCGCTGTAATGAAGTCCCCGACTATGGTCTTCATTTGCACAGGTTACCCCAATGAAATTGCTTGGGTTGATGAGAGCTCTTCTACTAAGGATATAGATATAGAAGATTGGGGAGAAGGAAGATTTTCGATCGAGGACGATTCTCTGCGTTGCCTTACCCCGTTCAATGGTGAATTGTATGCAATAGCTGTGAACAATTTTGAGTTTGGAACATTAGTGTGCACCAACAATGTCCAGTTGGAGAAGCGCGCGAGCACTATCAACATGGAGACACTATTTTCATTTCCAGAACTTGGAAATGACAAGTTCTACCTTGTGGAGTCTGATGGTGATCTGCTGCTTGTGTTGTTCGGCGGCAGCACTGGCAACATGCATTTGGAGGAAGGTCAACCATTGGTGTACCGTGTGGACACTGAGAGCCGCTCTCTCCATGCCGTCAACATTGGCAGTCGTGCCTTCTTCGTCAGTTATAAACGGTGTATCTCCGTCGACACCAGAGTGCACCCGACAGTTCGACCTGGCTGCATCTACTATGAGGGTGGTTATATCAGACAGTACTTTGATGATAGAAAGGCCTGGGATGAGTGGCCACGACATGTGGATAGATTAGATTCCGACGGTATGAAAATAGAACAAAGGCCATACCGTTTGGAGGATCTATTGGCTGCACACTGCAGACGGAAGGAGTTCAGTCAATATTTTTTTCGTCTCATGGAATATAGCGACTCTGAAATATATGATGAAGAATGAAGAACCTTCATGTTGGGCATACATTGCGTCTTATATTATTTTCAGCTTAGTTTGTCGTGAACATTAACATCGTTATTGGCTTCTTTTGGCTGATGTATGCATTTTATGTATTATACTATACTAGCTTTTAGATTAGCTTCTAGATTTATTACCATATTGGGCAAAAAACGAGGGCCAAAAGGCAGCAATCATTGAAGAAAGACAGAAATAGAAGCTTCTCTAGATTTGATACTAATTTGGTGAAAAGAGAGAGAACTGTTTACAGAGAGAGAGGGGAAAAAGGCGCTCTGAAAGGCGCTCTGAAAAGTCAATGCCAATTTGGCCCGAGAGAGACAGAACCGAGCTCTCACGTACAACCAAACGCGGTCTCGTCCTATCCCACGTGGTCCCTTTCTACCAGCCCCACGCGACGCGGCCCCACACGTCAGCACGGAAATGGTCAACTTAACGGGAATCCTCCCGTCCGAGCTCCTTCTGAGGGTTTCAGACAACGGCTTGGGGAAAACTGAGGAAAAACTAACGAGCTGGGGAAAACTGAGTACAACTAACGACCTGAGGGCACGAAAATAGAAATTCCTTTAATATATTGTCCCTTGCTTGTTGCTCAACCATTTGTTTGATGCAAGTGTAAGCTTAATTTCTTCTCTATAATCTCTTGCAAATGGTTGCGTTTTAAATGTTATTGAGGGAGTGAGGACTCCATGTTGTGCAAATTGTATTCAAATACAAACATTCCAATTTTTGCACGTACCTTGGGGAGCTTCCTCATTTCATTTAAAGCACCATTTTGCGGTTAGCATAGTATTTAATTTCACTTGGTATCATTTTGTTTTGAATAATATTGAGGGAGTAATGATTCCATATGTGTTCACCTTATACTTCAACTCAAATAGAATATTTTGTGCACACACCTTGGGGAGCTTCCTCATATTATTTAGAGCACCTTTTCGATCTTATCATAATATCTTTATTCAATTTGTTCTTTGGATTGTTTGATTGCTCTCTTCATTTGTTGAAGTTTATCCATCGTGTTATCTTATTTATTTTGCAATCTTTGATCCTCGATATAGTTTCATTTCCTTCAAAAATTTGCCTTTGTATATGTGCATGTGTTTTCACTCATTTATTTTGGATATGCACACCGTTTTGGAGGAACTCTCACTATATTGGCCTTCTAAGCTTTTTTCGCCCATTTTGGTAATGGATGCCAATGGGGGAGAAGTTTCGAGGGTTTAAAGGGAATTGGCTTTTATGCTTTGGTTTGTTCTTAAGCATTTGCCTTGCATGCTTTGCATGGTTGAGTATATAGTGGAAACTCCACCAACAACCTTGGTTGGCAATATATGCAATGAAATCAAGATCATTCACACGTGCATAGATTGTGGGGGAGTTTGCTCTATATATGGTGGTTTTACTAACATCACATACTTTTGTAGTATTTGATGTTAGTACAACCATTTTGGTTCTTTGAATTCATTATATAAACCCTCTCAAAGAGATTGTCATCAATTACCAAAATGGGGGAGATTGAAAGATCATATCGAGCCCCATGTGTGGTTTTGGTAATTAATGACAATCCCTATGGACTAATGGTTGCATTGAGTTATATGTGTAGGACTTGTCCATAGACAATGCTTGAACCATTTGTTGGAGTCAAGGTTGTAAGAAGAAGATTATGTGTTGACCAAGGTGTTATTCAAGGAGTGATCCAAAGATTGGTCTTAAGGGAGTTGAGCTTATGTCAAGTGTGTCTTGAAGAATAAGATTGAGTGAGCTCTCATGTGTATCCTCAAGACACCATCATTATGGAGAAAGAAGAATTGATTCGAGGATTGATCAAGTCAAAGCGCAAGTTCAAGATGAGCAACTAGAAGAGAACATATGCTTGAAGCTTGCCATCTATATTGTGATCATGGATATGTGAAGATATGCTTAAAGAGAGTCGCTTCCATAGTAGAGTATGGGGGAGCAATCCGCAAGACTTCACCAAGCAAGCTCAATCAAGAAAGGTGGTCTGATGGCTTGTTGATGAAGGAGATTATTCTTCTTCGTCCCCCAACAGCAATCCTTGTGCGTGGTGAATGACCAGCCCGTTGGGAACCCCAAGAGGAAGGTGTGATGAGTATAGCAGCTGGTTTTCCCTCAGTTAAGAAACCAAGGTTTAATATCGGTCAGGAGAGGAGAGACAATGACGACTGAAGGTGATGCTTGCTAGTTTGCGACAACAGCGGACAATTTATATATGGCGCCTCGTCCAAGCTTTGCTTGCTAGCTGCAACGTGGAACGTGCACACACACAAACAAGTACTTTGCTCCCAACTTACGATGAGGTTGTCAATCTCACCGATTTGCTTGAAACAAAGGTTATGAGTGTATCGAGTGGAAAACAGTAAAAGTATGCGAATAAAGTAAACAGTATGAGAAAGTAAACAGGTGATAGCAATATGATGGAAATAGGACCGGGGTCCACAGTTCACTAGTGGTGTCTCTCCATAGATAAAATAACACATGCTGGGTAAACAAATTACAGTTGGGCAATTGATAGAATAAAGATAACGTGATATGTCAAGAAGATCACTATGAGATTTACTCTGGGCATTACAACAAAATACATAGGCCGCCATCCAACTGCATCTATGACTAATAATCCACCCCCGGGGATATCAATCCGAACACCCTAGAAGTATTAAGTTGCGAACAACAGATAATTGCATTAAGCAAAGTGTGTAATGTAAACAAAGCATATGCCCTTGAGCATATAAATGTTGTTTTCTCCCTAGTAGCAACAGCACATCTACCACCTTAGAGGTTTCTGTCACTCCCCCAGGTGAAATAGAGGCATGAACCCACTATCGAGCATAAATACCCCCTCTTGGAGTCACTAGCAACTACTCGGCCAAGATAGCCACTAACAATGGAGAGCATGCAAGATCATAAACAACATAGAGATAACAAAAGATATAATTCAGTACAGCAACTTAATCATAAACACCAATATTCATCGGATCCCAACAAACCAAACATGTAGAATTACATAACGGTGATCTCAATCATGTAGGGCAGCTCATGAGATCTAAACATGAAGCACATGGCGGAGAAGACAACCATCTAGCTACTGCTATGGACCCATAGTCCAAGGTAGACTACTCACTCATCGCTCCGGAGGCAAGCATGGCGATGAAGAAGACCTCCGGTGACGATTCCCCTCTCCGGCAGGGTGCCGGGAAGAGCTTCTGGACCCTCCCGATCTTCAGGTCGACGGCGGCGGCGGATCGCGATGTGTTTTGGAAAACTGATCGGGTACTTAGGTTTTTCTCGTCGGGGGGTCTTTATAGGCGAAATGGCGATGTCAGAGGAGGGGCCAGGCGCCCTCACGCGGGCCCGGCGCGGCCAGGGGCCTGGCCGCGCCACCCCTGCGTGTGGGCTCCTGGTGGCCCACCTCCTACTCCTCTTCGGATCTCTGGAAGCTTTCGGGTAAAATAAGACTTCTGGAACTTGCTTCGTCCAATTCCGAGAATATTTCCTGTGTATCACTTCTGAAACACAAAAACAGCAGAAAACAGGAAACTGGCACTGTGTCAACTTGTTAATAGGTTAGTTCCGGAAAATGCATAAAAGTGCCACTAAGTGTAACGAAACAATAGGCAAATGGTATAAAAACAAGCATGGAGCATCAAAAATTATAGATACGTTTGAGACGTATCATGGTCCAACTTGAGAAGATCAAGATCGTCTTTATCCACCTCAAGTGGAATGCTCAAGGCAAAGGTATGATAGTGTTAGGGTTTCTTTCTTACCGGTCTCATGGTGTTATTTGTGAGACCGGGTTATAGAATCGGTAGCCGTACTATCAAGAGGGGCTCTCGAGTGTGTAACTTAATTGTATCGTTCGGAGAGAGCTCAAACATTTGCATACTTGGCATCATCTTTCTTGGTTCTTATTTGGGTTTTATCCATGTGAGGTTCTAGAGCTTGTGGTTATTTCCATGACAAGCTCTAGCTCATCAAAAACGGATTTCGCATGAAGCTCTTATTGCATTTTTTATGTTTGGAGGTTTTACCGGTTTGCCTTCAAAGAGAGGTCAAACCTTTCATCATTTGGTTTTATACTCCCTTGTTGTACTATGATGTTTCTATGGATGAAGTTGTAGAGCTCGTTGTGGTGATTCCAACAAGCCCAAGATCATCGAAAACGGAGTCCGGATGAAAAAGTTATCACCATTTTCGTATTGCAATTTCTGCTCGGCGTCACCCAGATACGGGGCCGGAAATTCCGGCTAGGGGGCCGGATAATCCCCCCCCCCCCCCTCGAAGATTTCGTATTGCAATTTCTACTAAGGACTTTGCTCGGCGTCACCCAGATATGGGGCCGGATATTCTGGCCAGGGGGCCGGATAATCCGGCTGGCCGGATAATCCGGCCATACTTTGGCCGGATAATCCGCCCCTCCAAGTCCTGCAACGGCCATATTTCGTGGGGGGTATAAATACCCCTTCTTCCTCCTTGGTCTAGACACGTTTTTGGGCTTCTCTCTCCTCCATTGTTGACTTTGCAAGCTTGCCCTTCCTCCTCCATTCCTCCCATGATTCTTGCATATTTTTGAGGGAAAAGAGAGAGGAGATCTAGATCTATATTTCCACCAATCCATCTCTCCTCTAAGTGAGGGGAACATAGAGGATTTAGATCTTGGAGTTCTTTGTGGATTTCCTTTGTTCTTCCTCTCATATCTCTCCATAGCATTAGTTGCTTTGGTAGGATTTGAGTGAGAAGGATTTGAGCACCTTGTGTGCTCTTGCCATTGCATAAGTTACATCGGTTTGAGTTCTCCCCGGAGATTCGAGTAAGTGAAAGTTTGTGAGCTTATTACTCTTGGGTTCTTGGAACCCTAGACGGCTTTGTGGCTTTGTGGTGCCTTTGTGGCTATTCTTGGGAGCCTCCAATTAAGTTGTGGATGCGTGCCCCAAGCTTTGTGTAAAGGCCCGGTTCCGCCTTGAGGAACCCCTTAGTGGAAGAGTGAGCTAGGCCTTTGTGGCGCAAGCTCACACCGGAGAATAGGGTGAGGCCTTTGTGGCGTTGATTAGGCCTTTGTGGCAATACCACACCCCTCCAACGAGACGTACTCCCTTTCAAGGGAGGAACTCGGGAATACATCATCGTCTCCGCGTGCCTCGGTTATTTCTATACCCGAGCTCTTTACTTATGCACTTTACATTGTGATAGCCTTCGTGCTTGAAGTCATATATCTTGCTATCACCTTGTTACTTGTATTGCTTAGCATAAGTTGTTGGTGCACATAGATGAGCCTAGTTTATTTAGGTTTTATGTGCTTGACAAAATAAACGCTAGTTTAATTCCGCTTTTGTTCAAGCCATTCGTAAAATTTGATATCGCCTATTCACCCCCCCTCTAGGCGACATCTGTGTCCTTTCACAATGGTTGCATCTACCCCGTGAGCCAAAGTGGATATCCGCAAATTTTCATGCAAAATTCATTGTGAATGTTTTCTTTACCTAATAATAAAAGAAGAAACGTTTCTCTCTTCGTCTGTCATAATGCGCTTTCGTGATTTCATCTTTACGCTTTAGTGAGTACACCTTTACACCTTGGTAAATTTTGGTGAGTACCAAACCCGAGTCGTCCTAAAATCAAATCGATGCGAGCGATCGGTTTTGCCCTCCCATCACAAGAAAACCAAGAACCCTATATCAAATCAATCTAATTTTATGATAAAATTTGAGCGTCGTGAGGACGGCGGACGGAACGATGTGCCGAGCCACCGCGCTGGGAAGACTCCACACCGGTCCTCACACTCGTGGTGGTGCAAAATTTGGCGCTGCCCCTGACTTGCCTGGCTATCTCGGGCAACGCGCTAGTGCGGACCGACATGTGGAAAGGCGCTGTTGGTGCCAAGTTGACGCGTAGCAGACGGTCCTTGTGCGTGGTGAATAACCAGCCCATTGGGAACCCCAAGAGGAAGGTGTGATGAGTATAGCAGCTAGTTTTCCCTCAGTTAAGAAACCAAGGTTTAATCATTCTTGGAGAGGAGAGACAAACGACTGAAGGTGATGCTTGCTAGCTTGCGACAGCTTCGGACAATTTATATATGGCGCCTCGTCCAAGCTTTGCTTGCTAGCTGCAACGCGGAACCTGCACACAACACAACCAAGTACTTCGTTCCCAACTTACGATGAGGTTGTCAATCTCACCGGTTTGCTTGAAACAAAGGTTATGAGCGTATCGAGTGGAAAACAATAGAGTATGCGAGTAAAGTAAACAGTGCGAGTAAAGTAAACAGGTGATAGCAATATGATGAAAATAGGACCGGGGTCCACAGTTCACTAGTGGTGTCTGTGACGACCTCAAATTTGATAACAAATTCGAAGTGCCCGTTACGTATTCCACCGCAATCCCAGAACCATTGTTGCGATATACATAACGTAGTTGGTAACCAGTTCCATAGACATTACAATACGATGGTTCAAATACAATGGTCATATAGACCAAGTCATATTACAACACGATATAGCAGCGGAAATAACATCTTCGGGTCCATGCCTTCACCCTACAGGCAATGGCGACTCATGGAGACGAGCTTAGTTCTGGTACTCTTCTTCATACCCTTCTTCCTGGTATTCTTCCCCATAGTCTGGCCAAGTTGATAGCCAGGGACACAGCCATGAGTACATTGGATGCACTCGCAAACCATCTTATAAATGAAAGGATGAAGTAGAAATGCAAGGTTGATATGGTGGACTAAGCACTAAGTTGTTTTGCAAAAGCTAGTTTTATTTCCCAAGAATGTTTATTGGTAGAAAAGAAGTTTAGTTCTCTAAGTTCAATCTAAAGGAACTTCAAGTGTGTCAACATCATGGTCAAGTCAAGTCATTCACCATGTTCACCATTGTGATTTTTATCTTTGACAAAAGTCAAGTAGAGCTAGCCAACTGTCCATGACCGCGGACGCGGCTATTCGAATAGTTTGAAAACCTCTGCAGAGGGGTACACTTTACCCACAAGATTCGATACATCTGCCGGGAGAAATCCACGGATCGTCATACACAAGTATGCGGGGTTCAGATAATCAAACAAACTCTTTCACTTGCTCACCCTAGTATAGGATCCTTCCCTAGAGCCCGGGATACGGAATCCCCGCTCCGGTGCCTCTAGTTCTGGCCATCCCGGGATGCCGGGTTGGTGGAAATCCACCTGGTTCAGAAGTAGCCGCGCACGGTGTCCTTCCATAACTATTTGATACAAGGCCTCCCATACTAAGATAAACAAGCTACGGACTAAGCCCCTTCCCATATAGGGGTAATGTGGTCGTACGGTATGGTTGGCTCCCATGTACATCACTCGTTGTCATTTGAGAAATATATTTCATAGTTCTTAGTCAAGATTAATTTCTTTCATAAATCCATTATGTAGGAGCAATCTCCAATCCAAGTTTCAAGTTCAAGTCACCACTCTTCAAATAGAGTTCCCCTTATAGATGGCCTCAATATTATTAGCGACTAAGCAACTACATTGGGTGATGATACCACTAAATATGATTGGATAAACTCAGCTTGATGCTCTTGTTAAGCAAGATATCACTATACTTCTATCATTCTACTCTAGCAATTCAATCATGCAATTTACTTAAAACAAGTAGAAGGCAATATTAAAACTAGGCATTGGGAGTATGAATCAAAAGATGGCTTGCCTTGGTTGGCAAAGTGTCCGGGGTATTCTTCTTCTTCTTGGTAATAATCCCCTCCAATATCCTCCTCGGCAACACTAGCGTCTAGTAACGGATAAACACAAAACACACCATCACTACACCATGCTAACAACACACCAAACACACATACTTGTTTTCAAACTATATCATTCATGTTGGATTTTATTTGAATTCTGTTGCAAGTTTTCTCCCAAGTGTTCATGAAGTGTGCAAGGTAGAGTTTCTACTAAGGGTCATAGGTTGTTCACCTTCTAAGCATTGGTATTGGTTTAGGGTTACTAGGGCTAGTTCAAGTGGGAGAGATCAACTAAGTGAATTGGTAAGAGGGCAAATTAATTCTAAGTGTGCAATAGGAATCTATCATTTTATGCTACAAGATAGGATTAGGTTAGGGTCTAATTGATCATACTAACAAGGTTTGAGTTCATTAAGGTTGACTAAACAGTAGACATGGTGATTAGTGAGTTCACAAATCAAGGTTCAAGATTTTAGGGGGTTTAAATAATTTTCTAGAACTTATCTAGGATTAGTAAAGCTATGGTCTCACTATTCATATCTCATTTTATTCCTAATTCAATTTGAATTCTAATCAGTCCTACAGTGTAGAGTATTTTACAAGCTTTCCAACGCATATTTATTTGCTATAAATGGATTTGTAAAACTCTTGGAATTTAAGTTTGAAAATCAATTCTGAATCAAATTTGAATTAATTCGAAAACGAGCGGGAATTAAATAAAATCGAACGGACCGAATCTTCACTAGCTGGGCCCAGTTCAAACAAAACCCGAACGGGCCGGCCCATACCGCTTCGCTGCGGCGGGAAAGGAATAAAAATGAAGCTGACAGGTAGGGTCGACTCGTCAGGTCACTTAACCTCCCCGAATCGGTATGCTATCGTCAGATCAAGATCTAACGGCTCGAGTGCGTCGTGTTCGTGGAGACGGGGGAAGCTCACCGGCGTTGCAGTGAAGACGACGACGGCGACGGCGACGTGCGTAGAGGAAGCAGGACTCGACGGCGAGGGGCGTAATCGGCTGCGGCTTGACTCCTCCTCCGATTCCCAGCGGCGGCTTGCTCCGGGGTGGTCGAACGCGGCGGCGCGCTTCGCGTCCAGTACCTCGCCGGCGTGGCGAGCGTCGACGAACCAGAGCGAGAGGGAGGGAGAGAGGGTGTCTGGGAGGTAGCTGGGAGTGAGGCGAGTGTCTCCGTTTGATCGGCGGGGGTATTTATAGGTCGGAGCGTCGGGGGAGAGAGCGTCCAATACCTCGCCGGAGCGGGGGCCCTGGCAACGCTCGAAGGTCGCTCCGGGCACGGCGGTCTCGGGGGCGTGCTGGGAGGGTTCTGGCTTGGCCGCGGGGTGCTGTGGGTCTTGTCTGGCGAGGGCAGGGCGGTCGGCATCGCGCAGAGAAGAAGATGACTGGGAGGGGGCCCTGGGCGCGTTTCTCCTCCTCCCTCCACTTCTCACGGCTTGGGTCGGGGCTGGGGGCGCTGGGCTCGACCGCGGCTTCTCCCAGGAGCATGGCTACAGCGCTTGGGCGAGCGAGCACAGTGATCATCACAGTGAACTCAGATTTGGTTTGATTTTCTCTGCCAGTGTTCGACGAAATGCCCGCAAGAGCTTGAATTTTGAATTTTTGAAATTTTCCAGTTTGAGTGATCAACATATTGGCCAAGGTGTCCTGTCATATTTTTGTTTTGGAGAAAGGTTGAGTTTTGCAGAAATCTTATTTCAAATTTGGTTATAGTCTCTGTTTCAGATTCAAACTTTGGTTCAAGTTTGAGTGATGCTCTAGTTTGAATTTTGAGTAGATTTTTGTTGGTTGAGTTAGTATGTAACTTGGTTAAGCTCAACTAACTGGCCAAACATGATGGTGACTTACAGATTTCTTAATCCAAGGGTTTAAAGTAGGGTAGTCAAACAGATTTCCTAGATCATCATCTTCTTCTCTTTTTCTTCCTTTCCTTTGTTTCTTCTCTCTTTGGTTCTTATAATCTTTCTCATTTGCTTATGTTAGTTAAATTAGAATTAACTAACTCTTGCACAACCAAGAGAAACACACATGAAATCATAAAAGACATAGAATAGAAAATACATGTATGCATGAAATAATAGATAAAAAATTTATCTGGGTCCAGAATTTGGTCTTTTAATTAATAAGAAGTGGATTACAATTTCTGAGTTGTTACAATCTTCCCCCCTTAAAAAGAATCTCGTCCCCGAGATTCACTAATTAAGAACTGAAAAGATTGGGAAACTCTTTCTGTAGGTAATCTTCTCGTTCCCACGTAGCTTCATCTTCGGTGTGATTACTCCACTGAACTTTCAGGAACTTGATGCTTCGGGTTCGAGTGGTTCTATAAGCTTCCTCGAGGATACGGATAGGCGTTTCACGATAGGTCAAATCCTTGTTGATGTCCACAGAACGGTGATCAATATTCTTGAAGATTTCGGGCTTCTCCGGAACTTCAAGACATTTCCGAAGTAAAGATACGTGAAAGACGTCGTGCACTTCAGACAATTCAGGGGGCATTTCCAACTGATAAGACACTTCTCCTCTGCGGTCTAGTATCTTGAAGGGTCCAATATATCTTGGTGCAAGCTTTCCTTTTACTTGGAATCTTTGCATTCCCTTGAGAGGTGACACTCTGAGATAAACAAAATCTCCAATCTGGAAGGTCAGTTCTCTCCGTTTCTTGTCGGCATAACTCTTCTGTCTTGATTGAGCTGCCTTGAGGTAGTCACGAATCATGCGAACTTTCTCCTCGGCTTCTTGCAGAATGTCAGGTCCAAATATCTGACTGTCTCCGGTTTCTGACCAGTTCAAAGGGGTACGACACTTTCTTCCATACAAAGCTTCAAATGGGGCCATTTGCAAACTGGCTTGATAGCTGTTGTTGTAGGAAAACTCCGCGAAGGGCAGACAATCTTCCCACTTAGCCCCATAGGCTAGAACACAGGTTCTCAACATATCTTCAAGTATTTGATTCACTCTTTCAGTCTGTCCATCAGTCTGAGGGTGGTAAGCGGTGCTGAAAGCTAATTTGGTGCCCAAGGCTTCATGTAAACTTCTCCAGAATCTTGAGGTGAATTGGGTTCCTCGATCGGAAACTATGGTTTTAGGGACTCCATGCAAACTAACAATTCTGGATAGATACAGATCTGCTAGCTGTCCCGAGCGATAAGTGGTCTTGACAGGAATAAAGTGGGCAACTTTGGTCAGTCTATCCACAATGACCCAGATAGAGTCATTTCCACGGCTAGACCTTGGAAATCCAGTGATGAAATCCATTCCAACAGATTCCCACTTCCATTCCGGAACTTGCAAAGGTTGCAGCAGTCCAGCAGGACATTGATGTTCAGCCTTGACTCTTTGACAAATATCACACTTGGAGATGAACGATGCAATCTCCCGCTTCATTCCATGCCACCAAAATTGTTCCTTCAAATCTTGGTACATCTTAGTTCCACCGGGATGGATGGAGTAAGGTGTCTCATGGGCTTCCTTCATAATCACTTCCTTCAATTCTGAATCAGCAGGCACACAAATACGTCCTTTATACCAAAGAACTCCTTGATCATCTTCCTCAAATCCTGGCACCTTGCCGGAACTAATTCGGCGCTTAATTCCGTCAATACTCTCATTTCCCTTCTGGGTTTCTTTGATTTGGCTCATCAAGGTGGGTTGAAACTCAAGGTTGGCTAGGAATCCTTGACTGACTAGTTCCAATCCAAATTTTTCAAACTCTTGGTGTAACATAGGTTGCTCCTCTTTGATCGCCATATTCAACGAGCACGGCTTCCTACTCAATGCATCGGCCACCACATTGGCCTTACCGGGGTGATAGTGAATTTCCAGATCATAATCCTTGATCAACTCTATCCATCTTCTTTGCCTCATGTTCAACTCCTTCTGGGTGAAGATATACTTCAAACTCTTGTGATCCGTGTAAATCTCGCAACGGTTGCCCATCAGATAGTGCCTCCAGGTCTTCAAAGCTAGAATCACTGCTGCTAACTCCAGATCGTGGGTTGGATAATTTTCTTCATGAGGTCGAAGCTGCCGAGAGAGGTAAGCTATGACCTTGCCTTCTTGCATCAATACACAACCAAGTCCAAGTTTGGAAGCGTCGCAAAAGACATCAAAGTTTTTGGTGATATCGGGCATGGTTAGGACGGGGGCGGTCACTAATCGCTTCTTGAGCTCTTGAAAGCTCTCTTCACACTTAGGGGTCCATTCAAACTTCTTGTCTTTCTTCAACAATTGGGTCATTGGCCGGGCAATGCTTGAAAACCCTTCAACAAATTTGCGGTAATATCCGGCTAATCCGAGAAAACCTCTAACTTCAGTTTGAGTGGTAGGGGCTTCCCATTCCATGACCGATTTGATCTTCTTGGGGTCTACTGATATTCCTCCTGCTGATAATACATGGCCTAAGAATCCAACTTCCTTCAACCAGAACTCACATTTACTGAACTTGGCATACAGCTGATGCTCCCTTAAGGTTTCTAAGATTAATCTCAGATGGGTTGCATGCTCTTCTTCGGACTTGGAGTAGATAAGAATGTCATCAATGAAGACAACAACAAACTTATCCAAGAACTCCATAAAAACCTTATTCATGAGGTTCATGAAATAAGCAGGGGCATTGGTTAATCCAAATGACATTACGGTGTACTCATACAATCCGTATCGGGTAGTGAAGGCTGTTTTGGGGATATCCGTTGCACGGATTTTCAATTGGTGGTATCCAGTCCTGAGATCTATCTTCGAGAAGACTCTAGCTCCAGTCAATTGGTCAAACAAATCTTCAATCTTCGGGAGAGGATACTTGTTCTTGATGGTCACATCATTTAGCTTGCGGTAATCAGTGCACAGTCGGCTGGAACCGTCACTTTTATCCACAAACAGAACGGGTGATCTCCAAGCAGAAGAACTTGGCTGAATCAATCCTTTACTTAAAAGGTCATCCAATTGCTTCTTCAACTCTACTAGTTCAGCTGGGTTCATACGATAGGGTCGTTGGGCTATAGATCCAGTTCCGGGGATAAGCTCAATGATAAACTCAATATCCCGATCCGGTGGCATTCCGGGTAGCTCATCGGGAAAAACATCCGGGTATTCACAGACGATGGAAACTTGCTCTAAAGTTGGTCCTGAGATACTCTTATGAAATCTGGGGATTTGGATGGGTTTGACTGACACATGCTTCACTAAAACTCCATGGCTACTCCTCATGGTGATGGTCTTTTTGGCACAATCTATAATTCCTTGGTGTTGGGACATCCAATCCATACCTAGGACCACTTCCAATCCTTTGGTTCCTAACACAATCAAACTGGCTAAAAATGAGATCCCATGGATTTCTATGGGCACTGCCAAGCAGGTACAACTGGCTTTGGTTAT